>CM048822.1:16908744-17216657 GCA_026586065.1 Dioscorea zingiberensis | reverse complement strand
CAACAAATACAATTTCCATTGCTATGTGTACGCTGTCCGCTTGGGTAACTAACTCACTACTCTTGTAGTAGAGGTTTCATACTTCGTGAAGGGCACACAAGCAATTATAATAGCTGGATGTGCAACAGCAGGAAGCTAAATCAAGCTTTACAAAGGCAAAGAGATTAAGCGCTATTGGAAAAGCTTCATAGAGCAAATGCAAGAGGATGGAGACGAAAAGTAAATCGTGGTATGCAAAACAACATTGCATACAAGCATTGGAGTTAATCACCAGAGATGAATTACAAGATGGGTGAGCGCCAAAGTTACCAGTGCATACATGGAATAAGTAAAGGAGTTAGGGATCAACTTCATAATCCAGGAGTGGAATTAATTGAGCTACCTGTCCAAGAGAGTTAAACACTATTGTCATGCATTAGCCACTCAAGCAAGAAGGAACCTTGAACTGTCACACTCCTGCATCAAGGCACCATGTACAGACTAAAGATGGTTAGGAAGATTTTGTTACTCAAATTATTCAGCTGGGATGTGCTTTGATGTTTAAACTTTTATCTTTTGTTTTTCTTGTACTTAGCCATAAATATATTAGTGTTCTTTCTCTGTCAAAAAAAAACCTCGTAACCTATTTTCTATTAGTGAAAGCCGTGCTGTCTTTGGCTAAGATGTAGGTCTGTTCCTTCCATGTCCAACAATGCTTTTTTTTTTTTAAAATAACTAATTTAAATCTAATATTTTTTAAAATATAACATAAAAAATACTTTCCATTAAAAATATGAATTTAACTAAAAATTATTTATTTTAATTAATGTGTTAACTAAGTCAAATTCTACCATCAACCTAATTTGAAGAATTTTAGATAAGAGTATAGGGGTGGGCTGTTTTTAGACCAAAACCACAGAAGAAACCCGATCCAATCCGAACCTAAAAAATCCCAAAAATCCGGAAAGTAGTAATTAAAAAATATAGCATATTTTTACCCTAGTAGTAATTTTAATTTTATTCGCTTATTCGTAATGTGCTTGATGGTGATATATCGATTTGGATTAATAGAAATGGTCCGAAAGTTAAATTCTCATGAATCCAAAAATCTGAATCCGAATCATGATCCAAAACATAATTAGTTAGATTATGGATGATGTTGAATCAAATTATTTTATCTCCAGTTTTTGATCCGATTAATATTTATGATTTGATTTTTGATCGTCAAATTCATCTAATTTTGATCCATGCCCAATTCCCTATAACGTACTATAGATGGCATTTGATGTCAGCCCTTTCAAGTCAAAGAGAAGTGATCTTATTGTCCTATATATGGACCCACGTGCTTCTCACGTGGAGTACAGCTCTAATCAATTGCTACCATCAATCCATCGCGCTTTTCACGTGGGTGCATGCATTACCCACGGGGTTCTTTGCACCTTCTCAAAGTTCATATATTTTCGAAATTAATTAATCAACATATAAAAATACTGAATTTTTTGATTGATTTATTGCTATTAAACATTATTTTTGGTACAAACTTAATATATGTGGATCTAACCTTTGTTTGTTTAATTCAACTTTAAAGTGGACTAATCAGAGTCTTTTATAGTAAACTATTAATTAAGTCATTAGATCAACAATTTTCATAGTAAGAGCAGTTTTTTTAAAAATAAAAATAAATCATACATTTGTTTTATTTGAGTATTAGGATAAAAAGTAGTCTATAGTTGGACAAAATTACATCAATCCTCGATCCTGCTGTTGGCGTCTAGTAAGA
Organism: Dioscorea zingiberensis; assembly: GCA_026586065.1. Taxonomy (NCBI): domain Eukaryota; kingdom Viridiplantae; phylum Streptophyta; class Magnoliopsida; order Dioscoreales; family Dioscoreaceae; genus Dioscorea; species Dioscorea zingiberensis. Next base: position 17,214,898 of record CM048822.1, on the reverse strand, counting down.
CATTATGGGGCAGATGTGATAGAAAAGAGACCCATTGCTCGGTCACTCTCAATCTTGTATATGTGTGATGTCTTAGAGTAGGATAAAATCATATTTGTTTTTCATAATTAAAAAGTTAAGTAAGTCTATTTTCTCTCCCAAAAAACAAAAAGGTTGAGATTCAATGATAATTGTTTTCATGATTCTAAATAAATCTTACCTTGTTGTTGCTTTTTGGGTAGAAGCCCCATTCTATTCTATATATATATATATATATATATGTATATATATATCAATTACTGAACATTAATTCATCTTATATGATTAAAGAGCTTTTAATGATGGACCAACTTGTTCAATGGTTGACAATAGGTGTGTCATCAACAGTGACAGTCAGCCACTAACAACCAACAAGACGACAGAAAGTGACCAAAACAAAGTGACTACAAGACAATCAAATGTTCCAAGTACTTTGTTTTACATCTCTGCAAAAGCATCCAAATGGTGGTTAAGTAAAAGCTGCAGAGAGAAGAATAGAAGTTGGACAATTCATTGAAGGAGAGGTAAGAGAAAAAAAACAGTATAATGGAAGAAGCCAAGCTCGGCATCAAACACTGATTCAAGGTAAAATGCTTATAAGAGTTTCATAGAGTTTTCTTTTCAGCAGAACTTGATCAAAATAAGTAAAGCAATGGCTTCTTTACTTTGATTCCTCAAATTCTATAATAAAGAATTGAAAGATGTACATACTGGATGAATTTTCTTTTTCTTTTTTTGATAAACGTGGATAAACCATTATAAGCGCGTCTTCATGTGGTTCAAAACCCCTTTATATTAGCCAATTTTTTTGTGAAAGTTATGTACCGACGAAACTTTTGTATATTGAATCAGAATCAGGAGAGAATTGCAGAAAGGACGAGAGTGACATGTCACCAGGAAGAAGAGGGACCTGATACGCCGCCTTCTATCTGTCTCTTTAGGAGACAGGTAAATAAATAAAGCATCTGGAATGAATAAACACTCTCAAATTCCTGCCAGTTTGTTTCTGAGTATAGATTTCAGGGCTAATAATGTAATAATATATTTGTTTTCTGGTTTAATTGTTATTAGGTGGGGGTTGATAGGCAGGCAGAAGGCTTCCAAAAACAAGAAAAGCAGAAGAAGTGGGGAGGGAAATTACTGGAAGATATAAAACGCAGATGGAGAGCTTTGAGGAGCACACAAGATTTACAAAACCTATATGTATCAGACTTGGTCCATCCTTCAAGTTCTCAATGCCCAGTCAATAATGTGGATTAAACAAACAAAATCCATGCTTTCAATTTCCAATGAAACTAGCAATTCTGTTCAAGTTTCTTGATGAATTTTCATATTTTTAAAAGTGCGGTTGGTTTTCGGAGATTATCAGTATATATTTTATGTGAAAACAACAGCATTCGATCCCTCGTTGAATTCATTGGGAGTGCATCATAAAGAAAAGTTTTTGCTGCAATTTAATCAAGGAGACATTGGATTATTATGAATTCTAAAAGCGTGAAAGTTCGCTTCTAAGAAAATTTCATACAATGGACGGGGATCTGTAGGAGGGTCGAACTGCCATGGACTTTGCCTATCATTGTATATGTCTTGAGTAGCTTTTATTTCTTTATTTTATTTTTTTCTTTCTGTTATCTCAAGAGCATTTACCTACTTTACCAAAACCCATGTAACCTCAATTCGATCGGCTACGTAGTGGTAATTCACCGTTACTCCAAGGCTCCAACTAAATTCGATTTGAATACAATTCCTAAGAAAACAAAATAATTTGCAGAAATAATCTCATTATTTAAAAGTATCATGCATGGGGACTTAAAAAACAATTAATCAAAGAAGACATAGGGATGATTTCTGAAAACAAAAAATTGTATTTCATAGGAAAAAAGGAATTGGAATTCTATTCCCTTTAGCTTTTCTATAATAAAAAAAAGGAAATAAAACAAAAAAAAAAAAAAATGAAAAGCACACATATTTATCTATATTTTATATTAGAGGCCAAGAAAAAAAATCTTCTTGATATTTATCTGGCTTTTTATTTCCTTTTTAAAATTTATTTAAACCATATTTATCTAATGGTCCTTATTTTGCTGCCATATTTTTCACTAGTAGATATGGGTGCATACAAATCCAAAACTAAGTGTCAGTCATGGAAGATAAAGAGAATCGTTACATTGCTTTTGTTAAGTGAGTAGCCAGAGAAAAAATTCTTGATATTTATCTATTTTTTATTTCCTTTTTTATAATTCTAGAGATTAAACCATTTATCAAATGCCTTCTTTTTTCCTGCGCTTATTTTCTTTGTGTACATAATGGTATACAAATCCAAAACTTCTCAATTTATTTTTTTTTTTTAATTATTTTTTTGTAGGGTGGGGTTGCAGTGTGTACCCCAAGAAAAATACATTGGTTGAAATTATATATATAGTACCTTTTTAAGTAAAACATCATAATTGGTTTGAATACCCATTTATATTTGGATTTATATTAACGTATATACCCCTCTATTACACCCTTGGAGGTTAAAACCTAGCTAATCAAAAATGTAATGGATTTATCACCCATTTCATGTATGATATCTCTGAAAAATTTATTTGACGATAAATTTACAAATGCATCTTTTTAAAAATTTGAAATTTATAATAAGATTGGAAATATGTCTCATCATGGCTACAATTGTGCTCCTAAGAGAAGTGTAAGAATAATTATCATTGTGTTTGCAAATATAGACCACAAATTTTTAATTTTCTATAAAACTGTACTTTATAGAAAAATAAAACCAATTGAAGAACATACATAAATTTTAATTTTTCTATAAAAACTTAAATTATAAATACACCCTTAAAGAAATTAGAATCAACAAATATACTTTCTTTACGAAGTGTGCACATACTTTTAATTCTTTTTATATGCACAATGAAATCAAATTTAGAAAAACCTTATTACACACACACACATAATACCTAACTTAAACAATATCATTCCCACTCACATAAGCCTTTAATCACCATATAAATACAAAACTTTTATCACCATATATAAACTCATCAACCATCCAACTGAAATTAGAAATCATATTAAATTAGGGTTTGTCCAAGTGATAACCAAGGTCATGAATAAGGTTAAAGCTAAACTTCGGAATTTTGAGAGAACTTTTGAAAGCTGAGTCGAAGCTTCCTGATCGTAGTTATTTCGAAAGCCTGAATTTAATATATATTTATCTTATATGAGTATATTGATACTATATAGTCGGTGAGCACGATACTTACCAAATTTCAATAATGTGCAGAGTGTGGTGCAATTCCCCATTTACAAGTGTTTTCACGGAAATCCAAACTCTGCATGGATGGAAAAAACACTTATCGAAAAATAAGCTACACATGTCAATTTTCATACACACAATTTGTGGAAGGTGCAGGGTCTTCATCTTAAAGGGTGCCAAATTACTAACCGGTGAAGATTTTTATAAATTTTCACCCCAAGTTAAGACATGAAGACCCACTACAGCCTCTTCCCAGTAAATTGGTCTCGAAATCGGAGTATACTAAATTTTATTTTTCTATATTCTTTCCATTCACTACTGATAGCTGAAATTTAGAAATAACAGGTGCAAGTCTGCCTAAAAACTAGGAGGCGGCTTTAAAAATCTGGAAAATCAGATTAAGCCCAAATTGCCTTTATTCTTATAAGAATTATATATATATATATATATATATATATATATATATATATATATATATATAATATCATGTATATAATAAAAACAAATAGGCGTTGGACTAGTTTTTTTTTGAGGTGTGGTTCTTAAAACCAATGCGCCATATTCTATATTTTTTATATTTAAAAAATCAATATCATCTAAATGTACATTTGTTTTTGTTGCTCATTTAATTCTCTCATGAGTATTGACATGTCATTGCCTCACTTGACATTTCAGCTTAGATGTTCATTAATTAAGTTGCTTAATATCATCTATATGTAGAACTAGAAAATGAATTTAATATATTTTGTTCCTTAAGTTAGAAACCAAATAAAAACATATAATTAGTATATAAACTTTAATTTCAACTCATACTCATCTATTTAAGTCTTTACTCTCATTGAGAAATCATTTAGGCCTGTTTGGATAGACCAAAATTATGACATAATCGCACATTATGCCATAATTTTATATTTTGTGGGATTATGCCATATTGGGTGTTTGGGTTGATTATTTGAGGGTATAAAATTATGGCAAAACATAGGCAATATGGCACTCATTGTGAAAGTTGTGACCTTCTCCACTCTTTTTATCTCCTCTCTTCCCATATATCTCTCTCCACCTCCCAGCCTCTCTCATCCCCTTCCCGGGATCTCTCTCTCCCTCCACGCAGATCTTGGTCCTCGTCGACCTCGTCCCTTTCCTCATCTATCTACCTTCTTAAGATCTCAAGTACGTCCTAGTCCTCTATTTCCTCTCATGATGAGATTGAAACAACGTCGTTAGAAAAAAGAGACCACTAATACCGCCACAACCATCGCTTTCCCACCCGCGGGTGGAGATCCCCGAATCCAAGATCCCGAGCTGTCACTCTAATGGCGAGGGCGAGGAATCCGCCATTGAAGCAATGCAGCGAATTTTTATGGGATGGCCAAAACCCTAGAAAAATAATTTTTAAGAAACCACGTTAGAATCTTCCATATTTCCATAAAATTTCTTGAATTCTTTACCAGTAGGTAGGAATAAAATAGGTAAACATTTTTGCAATAATTTTTTTATTATGTTAACCAAACACTCATTCTATAGTAATAAAATATGCAAGAATTTTTGTCATAATCATCTTCACCTCCTACATAAAAAAAAATTATGCCATAATTTTTTATTTCGTAACCAAACAGTCCCTTAGAAAGATGCATTATGTGGTATTCTTTTCTTACGTGCACCAAATGATCAAAAACCATTTTGTTCCATTTTAAGTTATTTAATCATTAATTAAGTTATTTAATCTATAAATTCACTATTTTATAGGGTTAAAGCGTTTTGGTCCTCAAAACGGGACCAATGTTCATTTCCATCCCAAAATTCAAAATTTGTTCAATACGGTCCCTACAGTAATATATATTTTGACATTTTGGGTCCCTATATATTCCGTATTTTGGCATTTTGGGTCCCTATTGCTGACGTGGCGGTCATGTGGAATACCAATGAAATGCATATAATCTTTTTATTATTATGTTTAGGTCGTTATTTTGTTGATGTGGAGTCATAAGTGGCAGTATATGCTGATGTGAACCGTATTGAACAAATTTTAAATTTTTGGGATGGAAATGAACATTGGCTCTGTTTTCAAGGACCAAAAATGGCTTTAACCCTATTTTATATGCCGTAATAAGATGACAATAACTAACATTATCTTATAGCAACAAACAAAAGGAACTAACTCTAAAAATAAATAAATTTAACATCAGTTACTCAACATCTAAGCATCATTCTACAACTTCTAACTCCTAGCCAAAGTGAAAAAAAAATTGATTTTTTTCTTAATAACCCATCTCCAAAACCAAAACCAAAACTTACTAAAAAAAATCAAACTCCAAGTATCATTTACAAATCAAATTATAATAAACAAAAATAATAAACTAGAAAGATCAATCTAACCTCAAAGAAGGTCACACAACAACCAATAATCTACTGAACTCGACCCAATCGAAGATGGATTGAGTTCCCAATCCACTGCTCGTGGTTCTCAGAATGGAGCGGGGGAGAGCGAGAGTTGAGTCTCCAATCCACTTCTCGTGGTTCTCATAACCCTAAAAATGCCGAATAGAGTAAGAGAGCGAGAGGAAGAGATTAAAGATTAAAGTGAATGAAAATATAAAATTCATCTTTTAAAAAAACCCAAGAAACCAACGGCTATGATGGCTTATTGGTACCGGGTTTCCTTGCTAAAAGGTGGGCCTCGATCTTCAGAGAAAGGTCCGTGATCAATCTCCTTCTCTTGTAAGGTGTGGCGCAGCTTGCGTTGAATGGGTTCCAAGACCATTTGCCCATCCTTGACTTCTTTTGGAGCACTTGTCGCCTTTGTCAAAAATCTCTAGTCCAAAGACCCATCGATTTGGATACATTTTCAAATTTTCTCTCCTAACCCACCTATGAATCCGACCAAAAGTTAAAATCCCTCAAATAGTCCCTCTATTATGGTGGACTCAGCCCATTTAGTCCCTCTTTATTAATCACATCTTTCTTCTCCCTTTATTTCTTAATTTCTGCTAATCAAGTCCCTCTCCACCTAACTCGCCATTCTGGATTGCCATTTTGATATTGATATGGCTTAAAAAGTGATAAATTACTATTTATTTATAAAAAACCAAAAAGGTAGGGCCACGTCATCTCGGATCCGGGCGTGGTATACCCACATCAAAATCTCTTTTTTTAACTCTCTTCCCCAACCCCGATCCCTAACTATCACCCTTCTTCTCCTCCTACCCTCACTCCGCACCATCATCGGTCTAGACGCCACCGCCGCTCGCCTTATCGGCCCGGTGGCGCCCCTCTGCATCTTCCTTCGCATGCACTCCAGTCGATTCCCCGCTAGCAACCCTTGTCAAGCATGCTTATCTCGATCGGTAGACATCGGCTCAAAAGTGCTCCCTCTCAAGTTCTCGGGTAAGTGGTCCTTATTTGGCATCGTGAAATACTTTGGTTTTAGGGTTGTAAATGTATGGAGTGCAACCGTCCGGGATTATTATTGTTATTGCATGGACTGGATAGGCTAATTTGAAAATAATAGAGGGGGGGGTTAGGCAACATGAGGGCTTTGGTTAAGAGACATGATGGCTTTGGGTAGTGTTAATTAGGGCTTTGCTCATTGTTAATTAGGGTAGGGCTTTGCTTGGTGCTAATTAGGGATTTGATTAGTGTTAGTTGAATAATCAATTTCTGGTAAAATGGTGAGTGAGTGGGTTTTAACACCATCATAGAGGGATTGCTAGGGTGTAGTCCATAGATCGAGGGAGTATCCAGAGAGTACCTACCAAGCAATGTATTCTATATGTTTTGATTGTTAATAATAAATTTCTTTGATTGGTAGAGGGAGCATTTAGGAGATTACTATCAATCAATGTAGCCCACAGATTAGAGGATTTAGGTTAATACTATCAATCAATTTACTCTCTTTGTTTTTATTGTTAATTATCAATTTATAATAATCAATCTGTTTGTTTTGTTTGCCAGAATAAAATGATATTAGTGTTTGTTGTTAATATATATTATTGGGCATGTGTCAATGTTAATTAGGGTAGGGCTTTGCTTGGTGTTAATTAGGGATTTGATTAGTGGTAGTTGAATAATCAATTTCTGGTAAAATGGTGAGTGGGTGGGTGGGTTTTAACACCATCATAAAAGGACTGATAGGGTGTAGTCCATAGATCAGAGGGAGTATCCAGGAGAGTACTACCAAGCAATGTATTCTCTATGTTTTGATTGCTAATAATAAATTTCTTTGATTGGTAGAGGGAGCATTTAGGAGATTACTATCAATTAATGTAGCCTATAGATTAAAGGATTTAGGGTATTACTATCAATCAATTTAATCTCTTTTTTTATTGCTAATTATCGATTTATAATAATCAATTTGTTTGTTTTGTTTTCTAGAATAAAATGATAGAGTGTTTTTTTTTTATTAAAGTGGATAAACCACATTCCTTTATTGAATGAGTAAATTTGGTACAGTGTTGCTATTAATCGAGCTCCCATCTGGTTCCCTGACTGGGGTTCCAATGTTATATGCTAAAACTCTCGTGACTGCTCCTGAGTGAAATGCCCTTGTGACCTATCGTCAAAGGGTACTTGTCAATATATGAGTATTTGTTGTCATATTAGTTGTCAATATATTACTTGCTCTTAATATGAGTGTTTGTTGTCAATATATATTATTGGGCATGTGTCAATGTTAGTTCCTATTCTTTATGCAGAGTAACATGGCTTCTTTGGGTGAGTACATCCTTAAGTATCACCATGGAGGGGAGCTGGTAAAGGAAGGAGAGATTAAAAATGTGAATGGAGTCCGTGGATCAATTTGGTGTTGGTCGACAAGCTTTGTTATTGGGATGTGTTAGGAGATGTATAAGAGTTAGGTTATGACATTAAGAAGTCCGTAGAATTATCCTATGTGGATGATTGTGGAACTTGCAAAATTATTTGTGATGATGGGGCCATTACGGTATGGTTGACCGATTGATGAGACATAGAGTACTAGATATTTATGTGCGGTGTCTAGATGTCAAGCATGATGTGACACTACCGTAAGCCACCATTATGTCCGATTCGAGGATGTGGAGTTGGAAAGAAGACAAGCATCTAGTGATATTGTGGAGTTGGATGCAATGGAAGGAATTATGGGTGATGATGATGACGCACGGCAGGACCAAGAGAAAGAGAGGTACAACCGGCTAGGGATAATTTGGATTTGGATGAAAGACTAGGAGAAGCAGTTATGGATATTGTGAATCAGGATAATACAAGTGATGATAGTAGTGATTCAGGTAAAGATGATGAGGAAATAGTGGCAGATGTTCCATTCATTAACCATAATTCAGACATAGATAATGAAAGAGAGGAAGCTAGGGATAAGATAAGGAGATTTGTGCAATTAAGGAGGGGAATTTCATAGGATGCTGATGAAAGTGATGATACTGATGCAAATGACCCTGGTGAGACTGATACAAATAAACCTCCTATAGCCAATGCAAGACCTAGCATTGAGACTGGGAAAGTACCTGGGTATGAGAGTGAGTACATTGACTCATTTGATCCTGACAGCTGTGATAATACTAGTGATGGGTCCACTGCAGATGATGCACAAAGGCATAAGTCCAGTAGGAAAAACTATGACCATAATTCCCAATTGAATGACTTCTGTCTAGACCTTAGGTTTGATGACCTTAAGATGTTTAAGAAAGAGCTTGTACACTTCTCAATCAGAAAAGGGTTTGAATCATGTATATTAAAAATGATGCATTAATGGTAAGGGCTAGATGCTCTGGGAAAGGCTGCAAGTGGGTCATTCTTTGTTCTTGGTGTAGTGCGAAAAAACTTTGTTGTGAAACACTACCAGCTAGAGCACTCTTGTCTTCTTGGAACCACTAGGAATAAAAGGGTATCAACCCAGGTTATTACTAATAGGTTTAGGGATGTGATATGTTCTGTGCCATCCATTAAGTCTACCCAATTGAAGGCAATTGTGAGAAAAGAGTTGGGGGTCTTTATTAAAAAGAAGATATGCAGGAATGCCAGGGCCTTGGTGCTTAGGAAGATTGAACAGCAGTTCAAGGAGGATTTTAAGGTGCTGAACAATTATGCAATGGAAATGAAGTCAACAAATTCAGGCAGCAGTGTTTTCATTTTATCTGAAAGACATATACCAGGTGAGATTCCTATGTTTAAGAGGATGTATATATGTTTGGCAACAGTCAGGGAAGGGTTCATCACAAGTTGCAAGAGAATCATAGGTATTGATGGATGTTTTGAAAAGGGTTCAGTGAAAGGCTAGGTACTGGTTGCAATAGGGAGGGATGGAAATAACCAGATGTACCCTATAGCATGGGTGGTTGTGGAAAAGGAGACAAGTGAAACTTGGCTATGGTTTATTAATCTTCTTAGTGCTGATCTTCTCATGGGGGATGGACTTGGATTGGCATTGATAAGTGACATGCAGAAGGTATTATGCTCCCTTTTAACTTTTTGAGTAATTTTCAACTTGATCAGAACTTTAGTATCACTTAGTACTGACCTTGATGTTGATGTAGGGTTTACAACATACAGTGAATGAGCTGCTACCACATATTGAGCATAGAATGTGTGCTAGATACATTTATACAAGGTGGGGAAAAATTCATCCAGGGAAAGATCTCCAAATTCAATTATGAAATATTGCAAGATCGGTAAGTCAACCAGGATAGGAGAAGCAACTAGACAAGATGAGTCAGCTAAAGGGAGGTGTGCAAGCTGTGGAGGTATTATTGGAAAGATGGCCAATTTCAGGTTGGTGTTTGGTATGCTTTAATGACATAGTTGAATGTGATGTAATTGATAATAACATGTGTAAAACATTTAATGGGGTAATCCTAGAGTCTAGGAGCAAGCCAATTATAGCAATACTTGAGGATATTAGACAATATGTAGTGACTAGGATAGTAGTGAAAAAAGAAAATGCTATGAAGTGGAAACATGCATGTGGCCCTAATGTTGTTGCTTGAGGAATAGAGAAAGAGAGGATGAGAAGTTTGAAATGGCATGTGGTGTGGAAATGGTGGAGCAAGCCATGAGGTCTTTTGGGATGATTTGGTGCAACATGTTAGGGAGGGGCATGTGGTTGTCCCTAGTGCTTCAAGCCATGGTAGCTCATGTGGGAGATGAGAGAAGAGTGGCATCCCATTTGGACATTCCATGGCATCAATCCAATTCAAGGTGGGGAACATCCACTTCCTTAATATATGTGTCCTGGGAATGGCTTGCACAAAAGAGAAATAATTCGAGAGCATATAGTTTCCGTGAAACCAGCCATAGATAGGCGTGGATTATTAGCCAATAAGTGATGAGGGACCAATGCTACCACCAGTGTTGAAGAAAATGCCTAGAAGACCTGTGAAGAAAAGAAGGAAGGAGGCACTTGAGGGGAAGAACAACAGTAAATATATGTTGTCCAGGCATGGGAGGATCTTCAAGTGTAGTCTTTGTCACCAGGAAGGTCACAACAAATTAAGATGTCCAAGAAAAACAAATAATGTGAGTTCTCTTTATGTTTGTTTTAATGTGCTACTTAATTATGATGAATCTTAATTTGTCATCTCTATGTAGGCACCAAATACCAACCCACAGGATGAGGCAGGGCCAACACTTGATCATGTCAATGTTGTTTCAAGTAGTCAAAGGCAAAAGATGGAAGGAAAAACATTAAAAGGGAAGGAAAAAACTGTTGGTACCCTAGGCTCACTGAAAGTCATCAAGGTAAGAATTAATTCATGCATTAATTTGTTATACTTTGTTACATGCAAAAGTATTTAAAGACATTATCATTGACATTGTAGGGTGCTTGCAATCGATGGGGTTATTCTTGGAAGGGAAGCTCCCCATCATGCTTCATTCATCACTGTTACTGAATTAAATATAATGTGATTCTCTCCACATCTTCCACTAGCATTAACATTTTCCTTACTGACACATAACAATTAAGATGTCTAGTGTTTGTGATGGCCAGCAACGGAAGAGCAGGAGGCTTGCTACATAGTAAAAGTAGAATAGGGTACGACTTGAAGCGGACCTCGGCAATGGATGTTGATACAGACTACTTAGCAGGGCTTGTTTAGATTTCCAGGCCCACAAGCCTCTCGCTACAATCAAGGAAGGGAATTAACTTTGGGGCACGGAAGTGTTTGTAGGTTGGCTTGTTGGATGTCATTAACATGATTTGCCTTTTTGTGTGTGTGGGTGTGTGTGTGTGTGTGTGTGTGTGTGTGTGTGGTAGGTGGGGGTGTAAATTGGGTGGCAAAGTGGAGTTCTTTTGTGTTAATGTGTGGAGATTACAGTAACAATTGCAGGAATAAAGTGGAGTTTTTTTCTGATACATTATGGTGTCTGTTTTGGAACAACATTATAGTGTTTTTTTTTTAATATGAAAACAATTTCTATGAAACCAAAACAAAGGCTTTGAATCACATACGAAATGTTGCACGAGTGAATTATGGTATCACGCTTTGGAACAACATTATGTTGTTTTTTGTTTTATGTGAAAACAATTTTCAGGAAACCAAAACAAAGGCTTTTGGTGATAAATCAAAATACAACCACCGCTTCCGCTTGTTGAAACAAATACCAATCCATGCAAGATATTACAAAGAAACAAAACCAAAAGCTTTAAGATTATTCGATGGACTATTGCTAGATGCTCAGGAAAGGTCCTGGTGATGCTCGATACTCCGCAGATTCTCTACCCTATACCAAAGTACTACTATATCGTCGGGGAGGTTCTAGTGATGGACAACGGGGAGGAGATGGCAGCGTCACCGATAAAGATTTGGCAAAACAGCAATGGGAGCGTCATCGGGCTCGACAGGATAGAATAACGGTGGCGTCCTCGGCCGGGCCGGTGATGGTGCAGAGTGAGGGTAGGGGGAGAAGAAAGGTGATGGTCATGGATCGGGGTTGGGAGAGAGAGAGAGTTATAAAAACGGATTTGGATGTGGGTTAATTCGGATCCGAGATGACGTGGCCCTGCCTTTTTGGTTTTTTTTTTATAACATATGAATAGTAATTTATCAATTTTAAGCCACATTAGCATCAAAAATGGTAATCCACATGGTAGTTGGCAGAGGGACTTGATTAGCCAAAATTAAGAAATAAAGGTACAAAACAATACGTGATTAATAATAGAGGGACTAAATGGGCGAGTCCACCATACAAGAGGGACTATTTGAGGGATTTTACCAAAATAAATATTGATATTGTAGAGTTAATATGCAGAAGCAACAATAGCCAGCCACGAGAATCATAACCAAACAAGAAGACACCAAATTTATGTGGAAAACCCTTTCGGGAAAAACCACGGGAGGCGGCAAGCAAGAAATCCACTATGAAGAAGAATACAAGATAGGAGTCAACAAATAGAGGAGATGATGCAGGAGGCTCGAGTCAAATGTTGGTGCCGGGTTGGCGGGTCAACGTAAAGACGGGAAGTTACCGAGTCAATTCCAAGATTGGGTCGGTTTTTGGTGTGGTTCGGTATTTTGGCCATAAATTTGGCTACCGATACTCCGATCGAAGCGTTATTCGACCCAATTAGGGAAAACACTTTTACTTGGTAGCATTACGACATGAGGGCTTCATATTTGAGATAATTTTAGTTATTTTTTTTCTATTTTTAGAAATATTTAATCCGTCAAATTAGGGTTTTCGGTCTTTTTTCTATTTTTGGTAATATTTCATATGCCAAATTAGTATAGGATTTGAATCCGATTTGATCTAGGATTTTTAGGAGTTATCTGATTTGTTTAGAGTTTTAAATTTAGATAAGTTTAGTTTTAAATAATAATTTGTCAATTTTAGCAAATTTAGATTAGATGATAAGATTTCTAGGTTAATCTTTCAGGCTATTTAACCCAGCTTGTGCCAGCTTGTGGGTTAGTTTTTTATTATTGAATTCTGAATAAAATTATTTTTCTGAATTTCAGAGTATTTTCTCTGGTTCTTTTGGTTCTTCGTTTGTTCTTCTTTGCGGTCCGTAGATCTGGCTAGCTCTCGGGATAATCTCTACCCCGCACGACGTCAGTTGGTATCAGAACTCATTATCTTCCTGGGAAGCGTCATCATTGACATCAATGACTGGTGGTTGTGGTCGTCGGATTGGGCAAGTTCCGGCTGAGGAAGTCCAGTACCGTAACCTGAGCACCCTGGAGTCGATGAACAAGGATCTACAAAGGCAAGTTGCGGAGTTAACCCAACGCTTGATGATCAAGGATTTGCAGAGGCAAGTCAAAAAATTATCAAGGCGTCTAGCGGCGATCGATTTTGATCGTGGTTATCGTGGGCAATTTCCTGCTGAGGAAGTCCAGCACCATAATCATAGCGATCAGAGGTTTGACCAACCCATCTACCAACCCATCTACGACGATGATGTGGAGGAGGAGATCTCGCCCATCTTCAACAATGATACGGAGGAGGAGATTTTGCCCATCTTCAACGATGATATGGAGAAGGAGATCTCACCCATCTACGACGACTACGAGGAGGAAATTGGCGAGCTCAAGGAGGAGATTGGTGAGCCCATCTATGATGATGATGGGACTAGCGTTGTGTTGGTATCTCGATGGGAGGAAAACCCTCCTGGCTCGGTAACCAACAGTACTACTAACCTACTTTCTGTCTCTAGGGTTTTGATTGAGATCAAGCACGGAGATCCAGACCTACCAACAGAGTTACAGTCGAACTCGGGGTCGAGTTCTTTCCAACACGGGGTGACTGGTGCAGGAGGCTCGAGTCAAATGTTGGTGCCGGGTTGGCGGGTCAACGTAAAGACGGGAAGTTACCGAGTTAATTCTAAGATTGGGTCGGTTTTTGGTGTGGTTTGGTATTTTGGCCATAACTTTGGCTACCGATATCAGAATCGCGTGTTTGACCCCTGTTTACCCTAAAAAAAATAAAATAAAATAAGGGGAATATATAAAATATATTTATAAGCCTTGAAAATACAAAATGTCTCAAGGGCCAATATGAAATATTTCATATAAATATTATGATGAAATATATATATTGAAATAGATAGCCCGAGAACATATATCTCGAGGCAATCTCAAATTCCAAGATAGCCCGAGAACAAATCTCGAGGCAGTCTCAAATTCCAAGATAGCCCGAGAACACATATCTCGAGGCAATCTCAAATTCCAAGATAGCCCGAGAACAAATCTCGAGGCAATATCAAATTCCAAGATGACCCGAGAATACATATCTCGAGGCAATCTCAAATTCCAAGATAGCCCGAGAACAAATCTCGAGGCAATATCAAATTCCAAGATGACCCGAGAATACATATCTCGAGGCAATCCAAAAAAAAATACAAATCCTAAGATAATCTATGAGCACAAATCCCGAGGCAAATCCAAGACAATCTAAGGGAACAAATCCGGAGAGAAATCCAAGATAATCCAAGGGAACAAATCCCGAGGCAATAAAAATATAATTCTCTCAAAAAAAAAATCAATCATCAATCAAATCAAAATCAAACAAAATTTAAATCAAATCAAATCAAAACTTAAATTTTGATTTATCTAAATTTAAAGAATAAATCAAATCAAAATTTAAGTTATAATTTATCATGTGAGGAGGTTCTATAAATAGATAGGGACTACAAAAAAAAAGGAGGAGATCCCTCCGTGTTCTCCCCGGTGAAGCAAGAAGGCATGCGGTGGCTCATTTGAACAAGCGGATCACGGGCTGTCTCATGGCTTTTTCGGCTGGCGATACAGGCTCAGGTCCATCGATCGACCGCCGAAGATAAAGCCCCCTTATCTCCCATGTTCCATCAATGAGCTAAGTCGTCTCCTATGCCTTCGCCGTCGATGCCCACTGTCACCGGAGAAGAAAACAAAGGTTATATATTAACCTCCACCCTATGCACGGATCGGCTTATTTTCAGGCTTGCGTCGCCCAACCGGGCCAGCCCTCTAACCGGGCCCCCAATTTCCAAATATCTAGCAAGGCTTAGGCTTCCCCGGCTAGACAAGGCCGAGCTACAAGGCAGGGCTTAACGCCACTTGGCACTGCTTAGCACGCGACTCTCATGGTCCTACGCTGCAGCAAGGCCACCAGACGCCCTCCCTGCGCCCCGCCATCGCTGAAGCTCCCAAATCTCCACGGGCACGCTAGTCCACCACTGCGCCTGAGATCCACTACTTGCGTGCCAACCTCCTCGCCCAACTTCTCAACCGTGGCGGTGTAGAGCTGCCGGCTCCATGTCATCAAGCTTCCCTCTGCGCCTCGGCTTAGAGGATAAGCACAAAGCCATATATAATGGCCTCCCTGCTGCTCGTCATCACCAGAAAAGCAAGGGCTATATAATAGCCTCTTTGCTGCTAACATCAACAAAGAAGAAAAGCAAGGGCTATATAATAGCCCCTCTGCTGCTAACATCAACAAAAAAGGAAAGCAAAGGCTATATAATAGCCCCTCTGCTGCTATCATCAACAAAGAAGAAAAGCAAGGGCTATATGATAGCCCCTCTGCTGCCCGTCACCGACAAAGAAGCAAAGGCCATATGATGGCCTCCCTGCTGTCCATTAATGCCAAAGACAAAGAAAAGGGTGGAAATGAAGGAGCAGCAGCTTCATGCAAGAAGATGGGAAGTCATAGTTTGAAATCTACTGCCGAAGCCAAATTTCTGCAGTTCTGCCAGCTTGACCACCCTTCATTTTGACGTCGATAACTTTTGATAGGAAACTCCAATCGGGGCAAAATTTGCGGCATTGGAAATTATACTTCCAAAGCTTTCCTACCATATATGGTGCATTTACTATCAGCATCCCAGCTTGTAGCAGATTTCAACGGAAAGAGGGGTAGATTCCTGCAGTTCTGTCAGCTCGACACCCTCTCGTTCAAATGGCGATAACTTTTGATAGGAAATACCGATTGAAGCGAAATTTGCGGCATTGGAAACTAGACTTCCATAGCTTTCCAACCATGTATGGCACAGTTCTTGCCAGTGGCTCAGTTGGTACAGTTCTTGATAGAAAGAAGACCAATTCCTGTAGTTTTGTCAATTCGACCACCTTCCATTCAAATGCCGATAACTTTTGATAGGAGACTCCAATCAGGGCGAAATTTGCGGCATTGGAAACTAGATTTCTAGGGCTTTCTAACCATGTATGGTACATCTCTTAACAAAGGCCCAATTTATAGCAGATTTTGAGAGAAGTAAGCCAATTCCTGAAATTCAGTCAGCTTGATACCCCTTCGTTCGGGCATTGATAATCTTTGCTAGAAAACTCCGATCAAGATGAAATTCATGGCATCGGAAATTAGACATCCCAAGCTTTCTACCCATATATGGTGCGGCCCATACCGATGGCCCATATTTTACATGCTTTTCGGTCATAAAGGCCTAAGCGGGCGGTATCTCACCGAAAACTTATGAGGTATTATTAGTGACCATGACGCCATGGCAATACAAATCGGGAATTCAAAGGGCTATGAGGCATATATATGGCGGCCACTTAAATAAATGAATAATATATATATATATATATATATATATATATATCCTATGATATGTAACGAAATTCATGTTATGCAAATAAATGAAATTATTCTTATTCATTGCCTATAATTGTTCTTTTGCCCTTAATCGGAGGTTCCCAAGATTATATCTGGGGTAATTAATAGTAGAGGCTTGCCTCTATTAGGAATTGAAGAACCCACAAATAAACAAATATGACATTTGTGCTTCGATATATCGTTTGGTGTCTTCACGATGCCAGGCGTGTATTTTCGATCCCACAACCCCAATTCGGAAAACTTTTTGCGGCGCACACGACATGGGGACGTCATATTAGAGAGAATTTTAGTTATTTTTTTTCTATTTTTAGAAATATTTAATTCGCCGAATTAGGGTTTTCGGTCTTTTTTCTATTTTTGGTAATATTTCATATGCCAAATTAGTATAGGATTTGAATCCGATTTGATCTCATATTGTTAGGAGTTATCTGATTTGTTTAGAGTTTTAAATTTAGATAAGTTTAGTTTTAAATAATAATTTGCCAATTTTAGCAAATTTAAATTAGATGATAAGGTTTATAGGTTAATCTTTGAGATTATTTAACCAGTATTTGGCATGACTATGGAAATGAGTTCTCGACAAATATTACAATCAAAATATCTACTTGCTAACTGAATTCTTTCATTGGCAACCTTTTCTTTTCCTTGTTCTTCATGACATTAGTCGTCCTTTCTCAATAATCATTGTTTTGCGAGCTTTGTTATGTTTCCCCAACCTTCCATCATTATTATAATTTTTTTTAGTACCTTCAGCATTCACTTCACTTTCTGAGCATTTTCATCATCTTTTATTGTCATCGCAGAAGGACTTTGTCTTCTTATTTTGCGGGATCCATGTCATTGATCCTCAAGAACACGATTTTGCTATCATACCTCGCGATTAACTCTGAGGCCTTGGGTTTCATCTCAGAGTCTTTGGCATGAAATGGAGGCGTACAAGAATATCATTGTGATTTCCCTTGATCCAGTGGGTTTCGATCCAAATCCATCACCAAGGATAAGGATTCCGTGGACCTCTTGTAGCATCTTCAAAAAAAAAAAAAAAAAATCCAACGGCTTGTCTTTAAGTTTTATCAATTTGGTTCTCCTTTAATTCTAGGTTTTAAAACCTATCAACTTCAAGCAAAGGCCCTTTGAATATAGTTCTTCTGCAACCTTCTCAGCTCTTTCTAACAGCTTCATTCATGGTTGGAGGAACCGGAATCGGTGCTCTTGCTGCGAGAATTAGGGATTCTAGAGTCCCCATTTTACCATGAACTTCCATCACAGCTTCGATGTGGCCCTGGAGGCGGTGATAGGAGCATAGCCACCATTGCTTGAGACGAGTAGTCAGGACTCCAGCAGGACTCCGGCCAGGCGAGGCTTCATCGATGACTTTCATCGGTGGTGACAGACCAATTCTCCTATGGTACTTTGGCCTATGCACGGACTCGAGCCTATATCATTCGGCAAGGCCATCAAATATAGGGTCGTGTCCGTTTGCTTGGCCTGGATTGAACGACGGAGAACTCTCCTCTTTCTCCAGCAAATACAGGGCCTGGAGGAGCGGCAACGGCGGCTTGGCGATCATTGAACTCCTTTGGCTGCGGGCTTATTCAACGGAGGCGTCGGTGGCGGGGTTGTTCAGCGGCGGCGGCTCGACATCTACGGTGAGGCAGCCAAGAGGGTTGGGTTCCATAAAGGAAGAGAGGGGGTACCTTGTGCTTCTCCCTCTTTTCTCTCTAACTTGTTCTCTCCAATTTTTCTTCTTCTCTCTTGATTTCTCTCTGCCTCTGATAGCAATGGTGACATTCTTTTGCGGTATTAAAATTTGTCTACGGACCCAAGTCCGTCTCCTTCGGCAAAGCCATTAGAGACAGACTTGGAGTGGGACCTTCATATCCTTCTTGATAAGTGTTCATTTGAGCATAATTTTATACTATATTCCTATATGCTTGGCATGTAATTGTAAAGACTTTTTGACCACCGATACTTAAAATGTATTTATTTTCATCAACAGGGCCTGATATAAGGATCCCGGAAAGAAAGCATTTCAAGAGAAACCGGGATCCCAGAGCACCCAAAAGGACCCATACGGGCAAGCATACGGGCTGACATATGGTAGTATACTGGCCCCTGAAGGGAATACGGGCCAGTATATGGCCCGTATGGTAGCTGGTATAATGATTGGCCTGTATACGTGCTGATATACGTCCCATA
Source organism: Dioscorea zingiberensis (assembly GCA_026586065.1). Taxonomy (NCBI): domain Eukaryota; kingdom Viridiplantae; phylum Streptophyta; class Magnoliopsida; order Dioscoreales; family Dioscoreaceae; genus Dioscorea; species Dioscorea zingiberensis. The sequence continues at coordinate 17,195,886 of CM048822.1, read as the reverse complement.
TACGGGCCCATATGAAGGTGGCTGGCCCGTATATAGGCTGACATATGCCCGTATACGAGCCCGTACATCATCAATTTGGGCGAATCTACATATCTTGAAGGGGCAAATGGGTAAATCTGACCCTTAAAACCCTAGGGGTATAAAAGCGAACCAATGGAGGGTTTTAGGAGGTAGCTGGTGGAGACATAGGAAATCTTGGGGGAAAGCTTGGAGGTCTTCACCTAGAGGCCATTGGAGCAAGAGGAGGGGAAACCTTTGGAAGAAGATCAAGAAGCCATCAACTGTGATTTCATTGAATTTACATACTATGTCTTCTTTGGTTTCTTTCATCTTTGTTTTGGATTGTTGCCCTCCTACCATGGAGGGCTAACTTTGTAGATGCTTGGATGATTGATGAACACTTGGACATGATTTAAATTAATGTTGGTTCTCTATTCTTGAATGCTTGGTTATATTCATTGAGTCTATTGGATGTTTTAATGTGAGTGAATCTCTCTACGTTGCGAGAGCCCGGAGAGATTCCCGTAGTCCATATGGGGGAAGAAGCAAACGCCTCCCCATGTGTAGACCATCTCCAATGGAGGGGATTGTGAGTATACTGGGAACCCGGGTACTAAGGAGAGCGAGTCCTTTAGATGAATTATTCCCATAATCCTTCCAAGAAATAGGTTCAAGAACATAATCGGTTAGGGCACTAGGATTAGAACTCACCTCGGGATGAGGGAGTGAAAGCACGATAGGAACCCTTGGCCAAGAATTAACCAAGTGTCGAGATAGAGAATAACATTCATCCTTTAGAAGTCCAAGGGGGATTCAATTGTCCGAGCATCCCCTTCTTATAATTGTTTGACCTTAAGAGCAACCCGATCCCTTTGTTCCTGATTTCAATTTGATTAGTTTAGAATTTAGCATAATCAACCACTCTAGACCCACTAATTAGTAGAAGAATAGTGGGTATTAGTACTTCCATCTCCCTGCGGATCGACAACCCGACTTTTACGTCCACTTTATTACTTGTGACGACCCGTACACTTGCGGTTGCATCGCATCACTTCTCATTTTCTTCGAGGCAGTGTCCTCCTATTTCCTTCCGCCCCCCTCTTCGGCTAGGTCTAAGTATGCCTATATATATTGTGTGTGTAGAGAGATAATCTCTTTTTTCACTAGAAAGCTTCCACCCCTTTGATTTCTCCTCTTTACTTTTTTTCTTTCCTTTTCTTTATTCAAATTTGATTTAATTTTGATTTTGATTTGATTGATTTCTTCCTTTCTTAGCCAATAAGATCAATCTTTTAATTTTAATTTGAATTGATTGATTTTTTTTTTTCTTTCTTGGCCAATTTGATTTGATTGATTTTTTTTTTTAATTATTATTTTTAGGAACTATATTTATATTTTCCCATATTGCCTCGGGATTCGTTCCCTTGGATTATCTTGCACTTTCCCTCATGATTTGTGCTTGTGGATTATCTTAGGATTTGCCTCGGGATCTGTGCCCATGGATTGTCTTGGATTTGTCTCGGGATCTGTGCCTGTGGATTATCTTGGGATATATATATATATATATTACCTCGAGATTTGTATTCTCGGACATCTTGGAATTTGAGATCACCTCGAGATATGTATTCTCGGGCTATCTTGATATTTGAGGTCGCCTCGAGATTTGTATTCTCGGGCTATCTTGGAATTCGTGTCTTTGGCTTGCCTTGGGATGTGTCCTTGGCTCGCCTCGAGATCACATCACATCAAAATATTTTAATATCAAGATATTTCAAGATATACTTGATTTGAAAATATTTCAGTATTGCCCCTTTAAAATATTGGCACATGGTATTTTCAATGCATTTTTTTTAGACACAAACAAAGCGGTACCCCTTGACTCCATCACCATAACCAAGAAAGACACACTTCACCACTAGAGGCTCTAACTTGTCTTGACGAATATGAGCATATGTCAGACAACCAAATACTTTCAGATGGTTATAATATTTAGGAGGCTTGCCAGACCATACCTCCTCAAGTGTCTTGCAATCAATAGCTGTCGACGGTAAGCTGTTGACCAAGTAACAAGCTGTAGTAACTGTTTCTACGCATAAACTCTTAGGCAACCCAGCATGGGAGAGCATGCAACAGGTTATCTCAATCAATGTTCTGTTCATGCGCTCTGCAACTCCATTTTGTTGCTGAGTGCCAACTGTGGTGTGATAACGAAGTATGCCCGTGTCCAGGTAATATGAATCAAACTCTCCCGAACAGAACTCATTGCCAGTCCATTCTCAGAACTTTGACCTTCCTTCCTGTCTATGTCTCCACCAAAGCCTTCCATTGTTGGCAATGCCTGAAGACTTCATCCTTGGACTTTAGGATGTATACCCATACCTTCCGACTGAAATCATCAATGAAGGTAAGCAAGAATCTACCACCTCCACAAGAAGCCACTGGCGCTGGACCCCACAAATCTGAGTACACATAATCAAGAATAGACTTTGTCATATGAACTAACCTGTAAAATTTCAAACGGGTTTGCTTTCTAATAACACAATGTTCCATAGCTAATCAGCAGACTACCTATCCTCCGAGGTGCCCAAATGTGACCACGCCTCGACTCGGCTTTGCCAAGCCACGCGTTCGACATGTGCCCCAACCTCATGTGCCACAATGTAGTCATAGTATCATCATCAAGCCTCGAACTAGAAGCAATTGAAGCTGATCTAGAAAGAATACTACCCTCCAAGAAATACAGATCATTCGTATCTAGTGCCTTGAATGAGATCAAATTCTTCGTCAACCCAACAACATGGCAAACATCTGTGAGTGTGCGGGCTATACCATCATATATCCTGAATTTGACAGTGTCAATGCCAATAACTTTGCACTTTGTGTTGTTGCCCATAGAAATAGAACCTCCATCCAAAGACTCATAAGTGGCAAACCACTCTCGGTGCGAACACATATGAAATGAGCAAGAAGAATCCAAAATCCAACCACTGATATAACTTATATCACAAGCAACATCTACATTAGAAGCATAGTCCCCAACTGCTATACAATCTGCACTAACAATAAGCAGCTCAACTGGCTCACCTTTTGAAATTGCCACACTTGCTGTCCTGATGAAGAAGTCTCATTCTTGCCATCACCTTGCTTGTCCTTCTTTTTCTTCAACTTAGGACAATACCATTTAATGTGGCCCAACTCCTTGCAATAGTTGTGGCCAGAACCTCAGCCTTTCTTTGCAGGGCCGAGGGACTTGAGAGCGACCCTTTGATTTCCGACCTCCAGTAGCAGCATCACCACCATGACTCCGCTCCATCGATCTACCACGTGAAACAAACAAGCCTTCGCCTTCTTTATAATTCTCAAGTACCTTTTCGAAGCAAATCCTTTGATAGGAGAGTGGACACAACCTCATCCATGCTAAGTGTTTGCTTGCCATAGAGAATCTGATTACGAATACCTTCATAAGAATCTGTAAGTGAGCATAAGAAAATCATAGTAAGGAGTTTGCTATCAATCTTTTTGCCAGTGTTCTCATAATCATGCAATGCACGATTAAACTCATTAATATATTCCTTGATAGGAGTTCTTTCTGTCATCCTCATGCGGCACAAACGCATCATCAAATAGAGACAACTAGTGAGAGACCTATCCAAATAGAGAGACTCAAGCTTCTTCCATAAATCTACTACATGTTCCTTGCCGCTAACTTGCTGCAAAACATTATCTGATAATGCCAATTGCATAACAACAAGTGCCTTTTTATCAATCTCCTTGATTTTCTCATCATATTGTTCAGGGTCTTCCTTCTAATCAAGAATTGACTTGAGACCTTTATCAACAAGAACGACCTTTATTTTGATACGCCATATGTTGAAATCACCAGTGCTATTAATCAAAACTTAAATATGTAAACATTACTCATCTTAGATATGCACAAACTCAATCAACTAAAACCTTGTGACTAGAAAACCTGAGCGCTCTTGATACCACTTGTAGAGTTAATATGCGGAAGCAACAATAGCCACAAGAATCATAACCAAACAAGAAGACACCAAATTTACGTGGAAACCCTTTCGGAAAAAACCATGGGGGGCGGCAAGCAAGAAATCCACTATGAAGAAGAAGAATACAAGATATGAGCCAACAAATAGAGGAGAGGCTCCAAATCCCCTCACAAATCTTACACTATTAGATGGGATCAAACTCTCCTCTTTCTCCTCTCTCAAACCCTAGCTTTCATAAAGAAAAAACAAAACTCTTATACCCAGGGTCGGATTAGATTTGGGGTTTATATGCAAAGGTTTGCATAAAACCCCCTAGGGTTTTAAAATATTGCGAACAACCCCAAATTCAACCTATAACATGTCTAGCCAATATTTTACACTACATATGGACATATACCTCATGTATTTGACTCAAATGAGGTATCCCATCAAAATTGACATAAACATGGTGAGATCGGAGTCGATTTCACAGATATTGAAAAAAAAAAGATTATAGCATGTATTTCCTTATCTCATAGGTTAAATTTAACTATAATTAAGGTATTATGGTTAACAATAGTTAATGGATCCTAAAAACTGGGTATGTATGCATTACGCAATATAACTAGATACTTGAGAGTACACATGTAATTATGTTATTTTGGGGTTATATATGCAATTAACATAGTTTTGAGGGCTATATATGCAATTTCCCCTTTTTGTTTTGGGTTTTTGGCCTTTTTGGGGAGCATTTTGTAAAGTGACAAACGAGTACTTCAGAAGACAAGTGGCTGTGCTTCATAAATTACGTAAAATTAGGGGGCTTGATGTAAATTTGTACGCACAAACAAGAGACAAAACCTCGAAAACAGAAGTTAAACCTTGAAGAACATCTCTCGGGTTTCAGTTTTCAATCGCTGGAGATTTTCGTCGAGTTTGGTGTCCGTGATTTGGGATCATCACGATTCTTGTGAGATTTGTATGCATTTTTAATTGAATTATCATGAATTTGGGTTATGTTCTTGTTCTCTATGATCAAGATTTTGAGGGTTTTTCTCCGTTGTTTCTTGGAACCTGGCGTTTAGGGTTATTGAATTTCGTTGGATTTGCGAAATTTAATGGTTTTCGTTTACTGGGGAAACAGGTGAAGGTTGAGTTTTGAGGCTCCCGGTGCTGTTTTTGAGCTGAATTTCGGTGAGGAAAAAGATGGATTGGCTTCTAGAGGGTTTTCGGTTGGTTTAGGACCGCGAGAAAGAGTCTGGGATGAAGAAAGACAAGAAGAAGAAAGAGGAGATTGCTGAGGACTATTGTTTCATTTGCAAGGATGGTGGGCTCCTCCTTGTTTGCGATTACAAGTGAGGGCAGCTTGATTTTGCTTCTATTTTCAAGATTGTTTCTTGATTTCGCACAATTTTGTGTATTTACGTGAAATGTTTTCATCTTTTTGTGTTCTCAACTTTCCTTATTTATTTGTTCCTGTAAAATGCCATTGTGCTCAAAATGCCATATAAACAAGAAAAATGATGAGTTGTTTACTTCTTTTGTGCAGGATTAATCTTTACTTATTAGGTCTTGTTCTTGGAAATTTTGTTTTTGTATTTCTCTAGTGGGAAGGGGAGCCTAGGTGCAAAGCGTAAAGTTACGTAGTATGACTCAAGGTCACGGGTTTGAGTCGTGGAAAGCAGTCTCTTACAAAAATCACGGGGTAAAAGTGCAGTCTGATAGACCAAGTGGTCCGACCTTTCCCCGGACCCGTGCATGTGGGAGCTTTGTAGTACCGGGCTGCCCTATCTTCTTTAGTGGAATGTTGGCTGAGTTTGTACATGATAGGTTAGTTATCAGATGAAGAGAAAAGCTTGAGTAGTTGCTTGATGCAAGGGGTGTGAGGGCATTTATAATGAGACTTCTGTTGTGTTACTTATTCAACTTGCAAGGTTGTGGGTTGGATTATTTGAATATGGAATTCTCTTCAATTTAGATGAGGTTCCATTGGTTCCTTCATTGTTTTGACTCTTCTTTGCCAAATACAAAGCAACGAGGGGCATGAAATGTACTGTTTCCAAAACAAGACATCAAAGTTGTAGTTTCAAGCTTTAGATGATAAGATATGTGTTAGCAGCTGTGGGGGAGAGACTGTCAAACAGCTTGAGTTTTAAAATGACATCCGACTTTATTATATTGCTCCTGATTAGCTGTTTCAACTTTATTCTAACATTGCCCTTCACTGGGTCTACCTTTATTGCTGACTCTCTCTGTTCAAGTAGTCCTTATTGTCTTTCCAAAAAAGGTAGTTTCTATACTTTGGCAACTTCTGCTCATTGGCTAAAATTTTCTGTACAATAATTTTTGCTACTGGCATTTCCTTAAAGTTAATATGAACTATGGGCTACACTTTATTTTCTACCACTAACTTTCCTGCAGCAGAAGGTTTATTGTGTTTGTTATGTATCCAAGCAATTACCCGATGCAGTTCAGGCAACTCCTCTATTCAAAGTGTAAAACATCCATTGCGTTGTCTTCTATTACGAACTACATATGCCACCACCTCCATTATTCATAAGATTTTAGAATAATTTGTAGGATATGAAGGTGATCATTGATTTCTATGATTTGATGCAGATGATGTTTTGAATTTTCTTGATCCTATTGAGTTCAAATATTAACATATGCAAATTAGTTTCTTACAGATTGAACATATCATTGATCTCACATAATTTTGCTCTATTTCAAATTTATGACATTATTCATTAGAAGGTAATGTACTTGAAAAGAATTGAACACATCTGACATTTCATGACAGAACTATGGTCTTTCTTTATTTTCAGAAACTGTCTCAAGGCATACCATACTTCCTGCATTGGCAAGGATGACTCATTTTGGAGACTGAAAAGCGATGGACTTGTGGTAAATAGTTATAACTCTTCAAAATTGGTCTCTTTGTGGCATAGTTCTCTTCATTCCATATCCTTATTGCTTGAGTTTTGGAAGCTTCTACATTGAAATATCATAAAGTAGTCTTCTAGTTGCTGCCACCAGCAAAGAGCAATAATGCCTGACATTTGTGATGGACATTAAAAATGAAAGAATGACAATGCTCGTTCCTGTTCTATTCTGCAGTGTATATCCCAGTATGTTTAGTCACCTAGTAAATAGAATACTGACTGCAATGTAAAATACTTCATCTTCTCTATTTTGCTAAGCCTCCATTGGACATGCCTGATTAATAACAATGCTTTTGACTTTTTTTGCTTTAAAACTAATCTCCATGTATGGATAGTAATGGTTTTTGTTTCATGGAAAAGCCTTTTGCTACTCCATGTCCTAACTGTTGATATGTTAAAACATATTTCTTTAAGCAACCCGGCAATTTTTGTTTTGATAGGTTGGCATACATGTTCCAACTGTCACAAAAGTTCTACATTCCAATGCTTCTGCTGTCCAAACTCATTTTGCCAAGCATGTATCAATGGGGCTGATTTTGTACAAGTTAAAAATAAAAGTAGGGGTTTCTGTGGCTTTTGCTTGAAGCTAACAACCATGATAGAAGAACATGGTGATGTTGACTCAGATGGGGTATGTGTTCTTCTTGTTGGATCTGTAAAATTTAAAATACTGTGTTTTCATCTTATCCTTTCTTTTTAGTTGACCTTTCCGTAAGGCCTATTATCTTTTCAACCTTTTCGTTTGAATTGGCGAATTGCGAAATATTTGCTGCTCTAGATTTGAGGTTTCTTGTTTGAATGTGCATATGCCTAGCCAAGAGCAGACAGTGATATATGGACAAATGATATAAGTTGAAATTCCAAGTCGAGTTTTATATTGTAGTTCTTAATTCTAATATTTATGTCAATGTGATGAAAAATAGCCATTATTCTGGATGATTATTCTTGAGATTGTCATCAGTCAATATAATGTTTGTTTTTACCAGTGTTCTGCATATCACTTGAATAATTTTTTCTTGATTTTCAGGAGAAGGTGGATTTTAATGACACTTCTACCTATGAATTTTTGTTCAAGGACTATTGGGAAATAGTCAAAGAGAAGGAAGGATTAACTCTGACAGATCTTCATGCAGCTGCTGCTCTCCTTAAAAGTGGGAAAAATTATAAAACTGAATCAGATTTAGATAATCTTCCTGAAGAAGACTTGGTTTCAGAGGATGATTACTTGGAAGATAAATATGATGAGGGGATTGTGGTTTTTGATGATATGAAAGGAAAATGCCATAAAACAAAAACACCATTAAAAAGGAGCAGGTCAAAGAAAAAAACTTTCATAGGGTGGGGTTCAAAGGAACTTCTGCAATTTCTTGCATCAGTTGGCAAAAATACAGCACAACCGCTCACCCAATTAGATGCTTGTGAGATTGTAAAGGATTATATTCATGAACATAATCTTTTTCATCCGGATAAGAAGAAGAAAGTTGTTTCTGATGGGAACCTGTACTCTCTTTTCCGAAAAAGATCATTGAAGCTTCACAAAATCTACTCTTTGCTTGAAAGCCATTTTGCTGAAAATGAGGATTCCAATGATGAATCTTCCTTTAGCTCAGAAGATGGTGGTGATTTAATTGGTAATAAGAGGCAGCGAAGAAAGACTTCTGGTTCTATGAACCAAAAAGCAGAATCTTCTGACCTCAAGGAAAAGGTTTCCATAGCAAACCAAACATGCCATGCCTCTATAGTAGAGAAAAACATTCAATCTGTTTATCTGAGACGGTCTTTAATTCTTAAACTGTTAGAAGACTCAGAGACATTTGAGCATAAAGTTGTTGGCTGTTTTGTAAGAGTCAAGAGCGATCCTAAAGATTTTTTCTACTCTCCTGAAAAGCCTTACCAGCTTGGGCAAGTTATTGGTAAATGTCTCTAAACTAGTTGGTTACTAATTTTTACATGTATCTATTTTGCTTATGCAAAACCTTTATTCTTTGCAGGAATTAAGAAAATTGCTACGGCTTACAAGTTAGGGGATTCAAGCATAGATATTGTTCTAAAGATTTCCAATATGTATAAAGATATTCAAATTACTATGCTTTCTGATGATGACATTGAAGAGGTATGTTTAGTAGTTGTCTCCGAGGACTCAATTCTATTAAAAAAAAAAAGTGTTATATGTTGAATGAGTATGCTTTTGTATTTTTCTTGATAGTTAATTCTTGAACATTCAGAGGTGAATTTATGCAGGGTGCATAGATTCTTTTCCTTGGATGTTTGAGATTTAATGGTATCTTCAATGTGAAACCATGTACACTAGGTTGTTTAATGGCACCTGCCGTTGAAATCATGCTCATTAGTATTTACAAACCTCCTTTTTTTTTTTATGTTCTTTGCTGACAGGAAGAATGTGAGGATCTACGTCAATTAGTGAAAAAAGGTCTTTTCAAAAGGCCTACTGTTGTAAGTTCTATCTTCATCAAGCTTTGAATTTCTTGATAAAAACTATACTCTTCGTATTGACATTTCCTACTCAGTAATTACCACTTTCAATTTCAAGTCCAACTCCATCCCCTGCAGGGGTTCTTTCTCCTCCTTCCCTAACTATTTTTCCTTACTACATGGTGTACTTTTTCATGATTATGCAGACAAATCCTTGAACCCCAGAGGGTGCCTGTTCTTGCAGATTAATTTCTCAATTTAAAGTTTCTGTTCACTTATGATGATGATTTCAGTTTGGTCCAATTTTAGTTTGTTAAGTTGTCCTCAATCGTCGGAAGTGCATACTGTTAGGCTTTGTGTTCCAATTACTTGAAGTAAAGCACTTAATAGGAATAACTTCTGGATCAAACGTTCATTTCCCATATTTAGTATTTTACACAACTCTTCCTTTGGGTTCAAGCAATTCAGAAACATAAGCAATGAGCAAAATACTGTCTTTCCTGTGTCAATGTACTAAAATCCACAAATGTTTTTTGAAACCAATTCTCAGTATGTTTGAATCTTTATTATCTTAGTGATGCTAAAATAGACTTGAAGTAGATTTTTCTATAGTTTGTGGTATAATGTTTTTCAGAAATCTATTACCTTTTTCTAGATGAGTATGATATCTTGATTCTTTTGTCATGTCTAATATAAAAATTGTAGGATGCTTTTTGTTGAAACTTTGTTATGACACATGATGATGGCTTATACACATTCTAAAGCAACAAATTTAATTTTCTCAGATCCTTTTTGTTGAATAAAATTAATGAGGCAGTTTGTAACTGTAGAAATTTTTTTATGTGGAGTGAGAAAATAGTTTCTTATTGTTCATGTTCTTTTGGCAGGTAGAACTTCAACAAAAGGTTCAAATAATTCACGAGGACATAACAAATCATGTGTGTGCCTATGTTATTCATCCTTTTGCATAACATTCACTTGATGTTTTGTTTCATGAATTTCCTTGTGACGAATGAAGTTTCTTTTTTTTCTAGAAAAGAAAATAAGTTGCATAATTTCTGAACTTAGGGTGCATTTGATTGTAAGATGGAAAATTGGTGGAAAATAAAATATTTCTATGGAATAATTTTCCGAGGAAAAATTTTCAATGGAAATCAAGATTGTGGCCGTTTGATTGCAATTATTTTTTAGTGCAAAATGAACCCCTCCAATTTTGTTTTGGTTTTTCTTTTTTCTTATTTCTTATAACCCCTCTAATTTTCTTTTATTTTATTTTTTTCATATAACCCTTTCAATTTTCCATGGAAAATTTTCTTGTGTTGGGTGAATGAATCAATTTCCACAAAATAGGAGGAAAAAGGGTCACGTGACATGTTTTTTGGAAAATATTTCCATGGAAATTTTGGGCAATCAAAGAGTCCAAAGTGGTGGAAATTTGGTTATGAAAATATTTTCCATGGAAAAAGAAGGCAATCAATCACACCCATAGTGCTTGATAGGTTTGCTTGCCTTTTCATCTAAATACGGCAAGGTCTGAGCATGAAATGATATATTAAATGCTTCATTGTTTCATTAGCGCTCGCGCCCGCCCTCACACACACATTTTTATTTAAATATTGATGATTATGTAACTTGGTATCTGTAATATCAACTAAGATGAATATTAAATGCTTCATTGTTTCATTAGCGCTCGCGCCCGCCCTCACACACACATTTTTATTTAAATATTGATGATTATGTAACTTGGTATCTGTAATATCAACTAAGATGTTTTGTTCATAGTGGATTGATAAAGAGATTTTGAAGTTGCAAAGACAGATTGATCGAGCAAATGTCAATGGTTGGCGGCGAGAATATCCTTTTTTCTCAAATGTGGACAAGTCATTTTCTTTAATACCCAATACTAAAACTCTTGACCTCTCACTTAGAGAGCAAGTGTTTCACAACTCTTCTATGAGTTTTTTTGACATATTCTTTTTTTTTTTAATGTGGACAAGTCATTTTTTTAATACCCAATACTCAAACTCTTGACCTTTCGCATAGAGAGCAAGTGTTTCAGCAACCCTTCTTTAAGTTGTTTCGCATATCCTTCAAAATTATAAAATGATGTTTTGATACTGAAACTTATTCGAGCATTCCATTTATATTATTACTAAGATTGGCCATCCCATTCACATCATTGATGTTGGGGCTAAATTAATTAGCCATCTTTTTTTTTCCTTGACCTGTTTCTGTATATTACGCGTTTTGAGTGCATTGAGAGAAGAGATTTGCTACGTACACCAGCTGAACGCCTGCGGCTCTTGAAAAAGATTCCAAATGTCATTGCAGACACAGAAGAGGAGACTGTAGCCACCAGTGGAGTGGTTAAATTACAACAGGATAGCAAAGGTTTACTTTGTTCAACATTTTGGCTTTCTTCAATTATTTGCATTTGTAACTTCTTTATTTACCTTAAATGAGAAATTATTGTAGATATATAATTTGGTAGATTGGCTGTATGTAGTAGGTTTGTCCGTTTATGAATTTAGTGCCTCTTTAATTGGAACTTACTGCATTCAGTTTATTGATTCCACCAGCTTTAAGTCTTGGTTGTGGTGCTCGCCTTTAGAGCTCCTGTAAATTTTTTCCAGCAGGACGTTGGACTATCTCGATACATGCGTGAGAAAGTTTTGCCCATACCAAGAACTTTGAACCAAGTCATTGGATATGTACCACCAGGACAAGGAAGCTGCATTTAAACTGATGATCTTAAATCTCATTGCCACGTGGTACATATCCAATGGTTTTGGTCCAATGTAGGATAGAATTTTCACAAAGTACTCTATAGTTAATTATATTATGTAGAGCTAGCAAGTAATCTGGCTTGATGCTTTTAATTATGCCATCTTGAATGATCATTTTTTTATCTTCACAAACTCCTGATTCTTAAGGCATGTTAAGTCCTGCTCACATGCCTTATTTCGCTGCCATTATAAGCTAGTATATCTCTACTTATATTTACACAGGTTCTTTTATCATATTGTGCTTTTTTGGAATAATTGATGTGTTTAATATATTTGACAAACAAAATCCAGTACTCTAACTACTTACTAAAAATCTGCAGGTAAGGGTGCTGCTTGTGTGACAACCCAGACAAAGGAAGCTAAAGGTTCATTGATCATTGGGTCTTTGCTATTTATTGTATATTTGAAAAATGCAAGGCCTAACGGTAAAGTTGTTCCCAAAGTTGTTCCCATGTGATCACGAGGAGGTCCGCGGGTTAGTCGTGAAAACAACCTTCAGCATAAAAGCGGGGGTAAGGCTGCGTCTGATAGGACCCAATTAGTGGTCCGACCCTTCGGACCACTGCTTGGCGCATACAGAAAGCTTTTGGTGCACCGGGCTGACCTTTTTTTTTGAAAAATGCAAATTCTTGTTGTCTCATATATTGAGGCACTCACCTGACTCCTTCACATATCCCTGTCATACATGTATCTAGGATTGCAAATAGGAATATACGGTCCGTATGAGGCTGCCACATTTGTAACTTTACTACTAAATATGCAATCAGAGTCTGGCCTAGTTCATTTTTGTTTAGGATAATTATCAAGATTTTAATATTTGCTTATTATCTTACATTATATTGACCAAGTATTAATTGTGGTAACTGGTAAGTTTTGATTCCGCTTACAGGCTTATGAATAGTTATATACCTTTTAGGATTTAGAACTAGGAAACATGTTTTAAAGGGAACCATCATCATCATCATCATCATCATCATCATTTTAACATGCCAGTAATGGTTATATTTAGCTTTCAGATATATAATCATCATTCATTGATTTTCACCTCTCAATTTTATACTTCTCTAATTTGTTAGTTAGTGTATACTGTTTATAATGGTTTCATATTTTATGATCAATGGTTTATTATCATAAGTTCATATGCTATCTGCACACCTACAATTTTACTTTGGCTTCTGTTTGTGTTGAATGCGATTATAGAGTTTTCAATGTTTCCTTACGCAAACTTCTGCAGAATTTACCTTTCTATGAAATTTGTAGGCAACCTTCAACTTTCACTTTTTTATCTTTGAATATGCTCCTGCAGATGTCAATGTGGCTGATGTACCATCTCCAATAGAAAAGCTTGAAAGGGGTGCCGATGTTGTGGTGGAATCTCTAATACAAGAGCCTGCAGGTAGTGAACTTTGCTCTTTATATAAGTTACACCAGAAGTGCCTGGCTTTGGGTGGCCTTCAAAGATGCATGAAAATATAATGATATTACCATTCCATAGTCTTAGCAATTGTGTAGTCAGTGAATGGCCCTCAAGATTTGAACTGTATCAAGTACAGCAAGTTATCAGGTTTAGCAACCTTATAAAATCATTCAATTATGATGAGCATAAGTTTTAGAGTATATACTGCAAGTTGCTGATAATGATGCAAGCATTTTAAATTCTCTATACAGAACAAAAATCCACACCCTTTTTGAAGATTTTTGCAGAATGTGGTGATATCTTTAATCAGAGATGGGTTAACATAAATTTTTAGGACATTTTGGTTGGCATTTAAATCCTATTCCGCTCTCTCTTGGGCTAATTTTGCATTTAATCTAATTTAATTTATTTAATAAATATATTTATTAATTATTATTTTTAAAATATAATTTAAATAATAATGATTAATTATTAGTTATAAAAAAATATAAATTAATTTAAACTATTTTATTTTAATTAGTTTTAATTAATTCACATTTTAATAGCATAATTCAAAATTTTTCCGGTCAGAAACTTAATTCAAAACCGGTCCGGTCTTACTCTTACCAAACACCACCTTAAGATTTTTATGTTAGTATTTCTATGAGTTTTTTAAGATGGTACATCCAAGGTAAAGGGGATATCAAATTGCAGAATATTGTGATATTTTGCATTTATTTTACTTTAAAGTTTGTGATTGGAATGACCCCTCCACAAAACATATATTCCAGTTGCACATGGAGTTACATTTCAGTTAACAACTATCTAAAAAGAAATGGAGGAGAGAATCTTTGGAAATGCCATTGTAACTTGCACCTGTCCTTATAAAGTTTGTGATTTGTATTATTACAATTCTGTATAATATCTGCATTCCTCAAATTAGATTTTCATTTGTGAGTATCAGCAGATGGTGGTCGAGGCAAATATTATAGTTTTTCTAGAGCACATATGTAATTACAAACTTAGCAAGGGTATATGCATTTCGTAAGTTGATTGTGGAACGCATAAAAAATTGAATGCAAAGGTTGAGCAATGGGCTTATGTTAATGCTTCATTTTCTAGGTAAGTTGTAAAGATAATGTTTTTCTAAATAAATACTTACTCAAATGGAAATCTTATTTATTGATAGGATCTAATTCCACAACATGAATCTTAATAAGCAATGATGTTTTGGCATATTCTCCGGATAAATTTGCAGTATGAACTTCTTTCTTTCACACAGATTGATAAAAAATACTCACCACACTAAAAAAAGGTAACCCGGTGATACAAAGCTCATGCTATATGTCACGAGGAGTGCAGGGAAGGGTGAGGACCAGATTTAAGATTACATTATGCAGCTTGAAACTTTATCTTTTCTTTTTTTTTTTTTTTTTTTTTTTCCCTTCCAAGAGGCTGTTTGAGGCTGTTTGCACGACTTTAACCTGTGACCTTTAGGTCACATGGTGATAACTTTGCTGTTGTGTCAAGGCTCCCCTTCAAAAATGCTCACCGCACTCAAGGATTTTAATTTTTCTGCAGAAATTGGACTGAAGTCCGGGGAAATCGACGAGACTAGCGGTCCTAAAAAAATTGACAAAGCAAAAGAAGATGATCCGGTGGTCTTTAGAAGTTTTAATGACCAGATCATAAACATTGATGAAGATGAAGAAAGTGCACCAAATGTCTTACAAAATGATGAAGCATCAACAGAAGAAACATGTGAGGTGTGGCACTACATCGATCCGTCTGGCAATGAACAAGGGCCTTTTTCACTGGCGTCACTAAGATATTGGAAGGAAGAAGGTTTCTTCAAAGATGACTTCAAGGTTTGGAGATCTGGTGAGCCAAAAGAGAGCGCTATTTTGTTGACAAACGTTCTTCATCTAACATCATCCTCATGATCTTGAAGAAAATTTGCTATTGTTGTTGCAAAGAAAATGACCATGGATACATGCATCTATTGTTGAAGTACTCGATTTTGGTGGTATGCCAAATCATCGTCACCTTAACTAATTACTTCCTGGAAAATTTTGCAACAGCATGGTTGTTTATAATTTGGAGAATCAGTAATTGCTGAAAGAATCAGAAAAGCAAATTCCTGTGTTTTTCTATAAATTTGGTCAGTGCATCATATCAATTGTTTATTTCTTTGGATGCTGTTTGCCGGTTATAGTCTACAAAGGAAAAGTTTGAACCATTACTGCATTATCATTTTGTTTATTAATGTTCTATGATTACAATTTGCTGAAATTTTTTGTGTTTGATCCAATCTTTATTGTGTCTTAGACCTTACAGGCAATTGTCTAGTTCTTGCAGTAACTGTGCAGTTGGTTTGGTGGTTGTAAATGTCATAATTTTGGTTATAGGCAAGATTCTTGTCTGTGATTGATTTTTGTTTTGCATATATGCCCCCACAAAATTTGTAAATGCTGTCAAGATTAACATTCTTAAGAAAAATTGCATGTTATACCTCTATAAAATTTAGATTAATTATAGAAAAATAGATGAAGTGTCTTATGTATGTATAGTTAACCATTAAAAATGATTATATTTTAAAAATATATCAAGAAACTAATTTTTTAAATCAATAAATAAAATAAAATATATATGAAATGATATACTTTAAAAACTATTTAACAAAATGATCCTGTTTGAGGTAATTTGAAACACTGGCTTCATGTATATGGATGGCAAGGGCGGGGCGGGGCAAGCCTCTACCACAACCATCACACTGAATCATCCTCACTGCTCCACGCCCGCCTTGCCTCTCCCAAATAGTGGTGGGGCTCGAGTGAGGATGGTTGAGGAGGCGAGGCGAGGGAGAAGTTTCAAAAATTGCGCTTTGATTAATTTATCAGCTGATGCCCAATAAATTTTGCAAGACCATCATAGAATTTCAGCACCACCAAAGTAATTGAATTGAATCAGCAAACCAAAAAGAAGGAAAAGAACAAATTTATGATTTCCAAGATTGATCGGTAACCCTATGCAAAATTTTGATATAATCCTCCAAAACGGCGTTCGATCCATCAAAATAGCAAAAGAAAAGAAAAAATGAAAGAATTCAGAAAGACATACAACTTGTCACGGAGAAGGTGAAGGTCATGGACTCATGGAGCAGCAGTCAATCAAACATAGCTCCATTGTAACCCTAAAAATATTATATATATATATATATATATATATATATATATATAGAGAGAGAGAGAGAGAGAGAGAGAGAGAGAGAGAGAGAGAGTGGGCTGGCCGCAAATGCGGCCGGCCTCACTCTATCATTTTTATATATATCACTCACCCAAGGTGGGTTTTGGGGTTTGGGCTTTTATTTTATTTTTTTTGGTTTGGTTTGGGTGTTAGAGTGAGGCTGGCCGCATAACATGACTGCGCGCGCGCACACACACACACACACACATATATATATATATATATATATGGGCTCATACTTATCACAGTATGGGCCCATACTCCAACAGTGCATAGAATGGGTAATAGGGTGGGCCAGCTGCACTTGCAGCCGGCCTCACCTTATCACCATTATATATATATATATATATATATATATATATATATATATATATATATAAGGGTATTTTTTATAATTTTCTTAGCTGGGCGGGGTAGGGCGGATTTAAAATAAATGTTTACCAAACCCGCCCTGCCCCGCACTCCTCACAAAAATCCACGCCTTGCCCCTCCCCATGCCCCACTCTCCAAAAAAAAAACCCGCCCCATTAGGCGGATCAGAATCGAAATTATGGATCGGATCAGATTTTGCCATCCCTATTCATGTATTGTGATGCCGGTTTCATAAAAAAATCAATTTTTTATAACAATTTGTATCCTGTATTTAAAAAAAACATAAATATTTAAATTAATGGTTTGTTAAAACTAGAGGAAATTATCTGATAGTCCCTAGTACTATTTGTGCACTATTTGCCTTTATAGTTTATACCCTACCCACCCAAAACCCTATCCCTACACACCCCCACCCAAGGACCCCTAAGCAATTAAGTAACTACTCAAAGGATGAATAGTTAAATATATGTTAAAACTATTACAAATTAATTATATATATTTAAAATGTTTAATTATATAATGATAAGATATTACTTATTAGGATAACATGTTATTCATTATCAGATTTTTAAGATTTTAAAAATTAATTTAAAGGTTATTAATAAATATTCATATTAATCAAATCTTCAATTTTTTTTAAAAAAATTATGTGATACAGATTTTATTATTATATTTTAAAGTTCTTAAAATTATTTTATTTTTAAATGATATTAGTTATCATATATGGATCTAATATTTATTTATATTTTATAGACAATTTAAAAGATCGAATTAGTTATAAATTTTTTTTTGAAAAAAAAAATGTGAAAGAAGCTCGCATCTCAAATGCCGACTTCTTGCCACATATGTGAAAAAAATTAAAGTTATATACAATTCAATATGTTAGGGTGAAAATCAGTTTTGATCCCAACTTCACTTTAACAGTTAAATTTGTATTGAAATTGGGACTAGGAACTCAAGGAAAAATCAGACAACCAAAGAGAAGCCCAAGTTTAACGTGGAAACCCTCGAATTGGAAAAAAAACCATAGGCTTAGCGGGGAGAGCAAGATGCACTAGTTATTCATTGTACAATGGGGCGGGAAGAAAGCTGGGCCGCTTGTACACATGATCTCGAGGGAGAAGAAGGGAGGTTTGCCGAGGGGTTGTCAGGTTGGAAATTGTTTGATGCCTTCTGGGTGTCCTTTTTTCTCCTTTTGAAGGCGAGATTTCAAATTGGTGAGAGGATCCCGTCTTTCCCTCCCGGATCCACGCCATTACCTTGATCTCAACCCACATTTATTGCGTATGATTGACTTTTCATAATGGTCCGAAATCCGCATACTGTAATCTTGGAGAGCCACATGTCCCTGTCTTGACCGTTGGATGTCCGCTTAGTGTAGCCTTGCTCTTCTCTCATGGCTTCGGGCCGAACCAGGTCCAGTCTGAGGGAGGGAACAGGCAACACTGCAGTTTTGAGGGGCCTCACCTCGTATGCTTGAACCGAAGAGTTTGACGAGACAGATTCTTGAAGAGGATGAGAAGCATGATTTCGAAGGAGGTGTTCGGGTAGCACTCCGAAGGGGGACCATACTCCGAATCCGAAGGGGAGCGCTTCGCCATCAGGCGTGAGGACCCACCTTCGGTTCCATGTGTGGATGGATGCCACGTGTCTGCCACTTTTTCTGTATCACAATATATTTAATAAAAATATTATAAAAGGTAAGCATATAAACATTAATTTTTATAAAATCATTTACTAATCACCCTCTAAACAAATTCAATTTTATAAATATTTAAAAAAATACATTATCACATATATTTTATTATTTTTTTAAAAAATCCCCATTATATATATATATATAAGATTTTAAATTAGTTGAAATAACAGGGGGTTATTTGCAAAATTGTCGTCCGGGTGAAGCTCATATCTAATCTCTTGGCCTTCTGCAAAGATCCCAACTTTGGTGACTTTTGAATCCCAATCCCTCCTCCATTGCTAAGGACCCACCTTCGAGGAAGAAGCAACACCCCCACGGCCATGGCCGCGCGCTACCAGACCTTCTTGGCCTTCATCCTTCTCGCATCCCTCCGCCTGGCGCTCTCCGATGTCCCCTCCGCCTATGAAATGCTGGAGAAGTTCGACTTTCCCAAGGGCATCCTCCCGGAGGGCGTGGAGACGTACAGCCTGAGACCTGATGGCAGCTTTGAGGTGTTCCTCTCTTCGGCATGCGAGTTCAAGGTGGACGGAGGCTACATGCTGCAATACCAGCGAAAAATCACGGGCAGGGTGGAGAAGGGGTCGCTCATGGAACTCAAGGGTGTGAGCGTCAAGGTCCTGCTCGTCTGGTTCAACATCAATCGGGTGGTCAATAGCGACGCCGAGCTGTATTTCTATGTTGGCCCTCTCTCCGCGTCCTTCCCCTCCTCCAACTTCGAGGAGTGCCCCAAATGCCGCTGTGGATTTGATTGTGTCTCTGCGTTGCTGTCGGATTCTTGAGAACTAATCTTCTTGTTGGAGCTTCGTGTTGGGTACTTTTCCTTTCTTCATCTCTCTTTGTATTCTCTTTTAAGAAGCTATTTGTTATTTATCTGATCAAACATTTTATTATTGATTGATTGGTTGGTTGACATACTTGCTCTCTCTCTCTCTCTCTCTCTCTCTCTCTCTCTCTCTCTCTCTCTCTCTCTCTCTGTCTGTGTGCACGCACGCTTTCTTAGAATCTGTGTTGTTTGGATGAAGAACATATTGTTTTTTGATGGTAGGTTTTCACAACATTAGCTGTGAGATTTCATGCAAGTGTTTGCAGGTTGTGTTGTGTGCATGTTCAAAAGTGATGAACACCTTAGATCTTTAGTGGAATAATCAACAGTTTTTATAGTTGATTTTTGATCTTTGTCCTTGTCTTTTTGGATTTCTCTGTGTTCTTATACCAAGATGTGTTTTTTTGCTTTAGCTTTCCTGTTCCAAGAATTTATTTATTTGTTCTTTCTAAAATCCTTTGGTCAGGTAAGAAAGAGATAAGAATTTATTTATTTATTTATTTATTTGCTTTGATGGGATGTGAAAAAAAAAATCCAATAATCTTCAACTATGATCCGAACCACTCTTGGTAAAAATAAACCTAATTTTCAAACTTCTTATGTTCTTTGAGATGAATTGCTTTCAAATCACTCTTCTGTTGTACTATGCCTGTGCAAACTGTATATATAAATCAATTCAAGATTGTCATACAAAATTTCTCTCTTGTCTTTCTGTTTCTGTTTTGGGTTTTTATTATGGTATAATGAGTAAGAAGTACTGATTTTTATCAATGCCAGGCAGATCAGTGTGTTTCTGTGTTTCTTTGATAATTAGGATGACATGAAGTTTATGAAGTTATTTAATTTCATGCTTATGTCTTGTTATATTTCATGATTTAGTTTTCAAATTTCTTTTTGTTGTTATCGAGTAATCATCTCACAAGGAAAACATAATACAGTTGTTTTCCTTTCTTTCTCTTTCTCTGCATCAACTTGTCATTGTGTTAACTATTTAAATAAATAATTCTTCCGTCTTGATTCCTTATGAATTGTATATCTAGAAAACAGGTTTTCGCAGATGCCCTCTATTATGTGCCATTGTTTACTATTAGACGCTATGTGCTGAGAAGGAAAAAGCACACTACATTAATCCACAATCAATTTTGCAATGTGGTTTTGTCTGTCTTTAATGATGATTGGTTGGTTGGTTGTTCTCCGGTGTGGATTTAGATGCCAATGAACATTCTGTGCTAGGATTTGGATCAACAACCTCCAGCATTGTTGAGTTGTAGGTTCATATTCTTGCTGTATTGGTTGGCCTAATTATAGCCACCCACCATATTGTATTATATTCCAATCTTCATAAATGGTCCACCATTCAGCTTCTTAGAGTTTGCTTTTTCATATATAAACATTAAAAATGGAATTTGTTTTGCATTTGTATACTCCTAGAAGAATCTTTGTTTTTAGAGGGTATATATATATATATACATGTACATGAACACACTTCTGCCTGTGATATTATCCTTTTCATGAAGTGATTGGTTTAGATTATGTTATAGTTATTTGGGGTTAGTAGAGAGCAATGCACTATCCTGTCACTGGATCTACATGAGCTTCAATGAAGTCAGATTATGCTAACTATTATTTGCATATATACAATTTTCACAATGTATATCTAAATCATTTGTATAAATTTCAAATTTTTCCAAACCCAGTTAAAGTTTTCAATTGTCAACTTTCACTAAACCATTTCACATTTTAGTTTTTTTTTTTTAATCTCAACCTTCCAAATGAGGGTCATTATTTGTGTGTTTTTATTTTTAATTTTATTTCATTTTATCTCAGTTTATTTTATTTTATTTTTATTTTATTTTTATTTCATATTTGAGCGGCATAAGAAAACAGAATCCATATACCACCCCATCTAAGTATGGGATTAAAGAACTAGTTATTCTGTTGTTGTTGTTGTTGTTGTAGACTCAGAGAAACATAAATCTTTGTTTGAGCTGTAAATGCTGCATCATCTAATCCACATGCTCCTAAATTTCCCTGTACATACACTTTCATTGATGATAATTCTTCTCATCAGCGATTTATTTGTTTATTATAAATGCAAGTAAACTATTTTTTATTTGATAGAGGCATGTTTTAGATATACCTCGATCCCTCAACCTCTCATTTGGAGAGGAAGTACGGTAGTCAATCTTTCTTTGTGAAAGTTGTTTATCAGTGACATTTTCACTCAACTGAAACAGATGGATGGAAAATACATGAGATTCTCAAGTAATATGAGTATTTATGAAAAATAAATAAAATATAGATAGAACACCATATTAATTATTATACAATATCAATTAACTGAACTTTGTGGTAACACATTATACTAAATAAAGTTTGATAAAATATTTAGCCATTCTTACCTTCTCCTTTGTCTTATTATGTTTTCTTTTCTTTTCTTTTTTTATTTCTTTTCTTTTTATCTATCCCAATCACCTCTGCCTTTATGCAATACAAAGAAATTCAAAACTCAACCCTTGCAAAACCTCAAATCTTTAGATGGTATAATTCTTAATAGCACATGAAAATGATTTTTCAATTTGTTGTATCAAATAATTTTATTCCAAAGTTTTATTTGTATCCATTTATATTAGTCAAGGCATAGATTATTATTTTCTTTTTTCTACTTGTCCTGTAAAGATGAAAATAGTTCAACTTCAAAAAATTTAGGGTACATGTAAATTAATATATAAATACCAAACTTACCAAAAATCTTTTTCTGACTTTATTTACACATACTTGTATTTAATAAATGCATTAGTACTCCATTGTGAAATTAAAAATATTTTTTAGAATCAACACTAAGATGCAAATTATGACTAAGTAATGGTCAAAGGATTTAACTTATTCTAGTATTAATGTAACATTGAATTGAAAACAATAAATAATTTGGGGAGGAATTGTGCTTTGAACATAAATGCTATTGATATGCAAAAAGTGCATTCCAGTGATTTGGAACTATTTGTGAGATAATAATCAATGTTATAACGAAACACAACCAATGGCACACAAATGCAGCAAGAAAAACACAAGATTGGGCAACTGCCAAATGGAAAAGTTGACCTAATTCCCCATTCCAACAATATAGAGAATGATAATGTAAACAACTACCATATTCAAACGCTCAGCAATAAAATTAACTAATAATGTTATGCTCGGTTAAATCATGATGTAACCACCATGCCTAGTTTGCTAGTTCCAACTCATAAAAATGATGGCATCACAGCAGACAAAAATGATGAAAATGAAATAAAACAATGATATCATGAGTTTATATTCACATAAAGTATGTGTTGTGAAGCTTCTGTGATCTGATCTCTTACAAAACCTCCCCAAGAAAAAGGCACTGAACGACCTACAGCCTTCTCCGAAGATACCTTTGAGAAAAGGATCCGTCACAAGCTGGGAATCAATGAAGAGTGAGAATGCTCCAGATTGGATCAGTGAGGCTGGGATAGAAGCAACTAGCACCAGCAAGAACTTCAAAAATTCATCACCGATGAACTGATGTTGAGTAGGGGCTCCAATGCACTGGGAGCAAACTTCCTTGCAAACAGGTAGCAGATTGAGGTTGGCTTTGAGTTGTAAGAGCAGATAGTTCCATTGTTTCTGATGGTCCGGATGAACTCTGCCGTTATGTTTGCCCGACCAAATCTCGCTGGATGAGGCCCTCCTCGCGACCAGTCAACCCAAGTCACACTCCGGTTCGCATTCAAAGCCCCGTGGAACATGTTCAAGAAGGTTGGAATGTAGTGCTCATCGGGATAGCATGAAGGCCGGCAGTGTTTCCTAAAGAGTGAGTAGTACTTGGAGTCTGCAATTATACTCACGGCCAGCTGCCGATTCAATTCAAACCACTCTGACCCTTTTCTCCATTGAGAGAGCTTAATAGCAGGGGCCATGCGGCGGTTGTAGCGACCACGCCCACGCCAAGAATCTTCATCATATGAATCAACAAAACTATGCGCGGAGTTTGTGAGGTACTCATAAACAGTAGGGAAATCAAATATTGGAATGCAGCTCTCAGAGAGAAGAACAAATCGCTCGTTGTTGAAATCCAGCAATGCGTTGGCAAGAAGCCGTTTTTCAGCATCAACCAAAGATATTGATCCCCATGAAACCTCCTGAATAAGATTAAAGAAAAGCAAAGATAAAAAAGACACGTAAGTTAAAGGTCAGGAAACAGATTTCTTTACTGAAAAAAGATCAAAATACCCTTCATAATCATAATATACATTCTGGAAAGTAATACAAATAGTTGTCAAAGATCCCTTCACCATTTCTTATTGAAATTTTGACTATCTACCATGATTCCCAATGGAGTTCCTTGCATGTCCCTAGGCATGATTAATTAGATTATTCATTATTGACTCAACTTCATCAAGGTGGTGACATGTAAACACTTCAAAGCCACAAGGGACGAAAGTCTTACGGATGCCCTGCGGGAGAATATTCCTCGGAGGAAATTGCGGGGTATATTTATTAAATCAGATAAACTACAAGGTCTGCAGTAATCCTAGGCCACCAAACTCTAATATTTTACACAAAACACAAAACCACCACTTTCTTTATTCTAAGGGTTGTCAAGATTTGAAAAGGCAATTTCCAAGCCAGCCTAAGCCCTGATACTTAAAGATTACATTGGCTTATTGGAGATAGGATCATCTACAGACCACATGCTTGATGAATAAAGCTGGCAATAAACTATTCTTCAAATTCAGAAAAGGAAAAATAAAAAAATTACAGATATATAGAAGACAAGTGGACCTACTTGCATTAGGACCTGAGTACATTGGGAGAATACAGCAAACAATCCAGTAAACCTAATCAAGTTTTTCTCTGAAAATAAAGAGTTTCAAGATAGTTCTACAATCAGTGGAAAAAAGAGGATATCTCTGAATCTCATCAACTACTCAACGGAAGGCCAAGAACCACCGAGAGGAAAAAACATACTAAGAGTTAAAACAACTCATCAAACCAAACTCACCAAACCTAAAGAGCAAAGATAAACCAGCAAAACCATTCCGTACAATATCCCTAGTTAGAAAAGCTTGCAAAATTTAAAATTGATGCACTGATAAGAGCACAATAGTTGTTGTGATTCTTGTGGAAGTTGATTACCGCTAAAACTACCTAAAATGTTGCATGCTGGGCATTAGTTAAAGATCAAAAACACACAAACAGGAGCATCAGGTAAAAGTTGATACCTCGCTAGGGATCTGGCGGCCATAGAAAGCAGATGAATTGACAACATTGAGTTTGTAATCCGGGATAGTGTGCACATAAACAGAGTACAACCCTTCATGGCCCTCGAAGAACCGATCCCATAGCCGTGCAAACGGCAGTGGCCCTCGAGTCATAAACAAAAAGGCCACCTTTGGCGTTCTCTCAAACGGGAACTCCTCCATCTTGGGCACCATTGAAGCCCTCCAAAAGAGCTCATCATCGTTCATCCGATGCATCAGGTGGTCGGGGCTCACGAAACTCTTTATGCTCAAGCTACTACTCTCCTCGCAGTTGGCCGTATAGATGGTTCTCGGAAAGAAGAGGTCCGTCTGAGACGTGAAGTAGCGCGTGAATCTCGCGCTCACTGACAACCCGAGCACGGCCCCGGCCATGAAGATGACAAGGAAAGATACAACCTTCATGAGCCCGATCGTCCAATCCTTCTTCCTCGGAGAAGGAGGAAAGAAATCATCCACTTCGAACGTCTTCGCCTTCATCTGCTCCGGCTTCATCCTGCTACTACACATACCAATCCCTCAAATCAAAACCCTGCTCACTCCCTTACACCCCCAAATCCCCCAAATTCGACGAAATCGATCAGAAAACCCTAAAAAAAAAATCCCCACAAAAAGACGAAAAATCAACCAATCAACAGCTCTCCACCTTACAATCTAAATCGATGGCGATGAATCTTGGGATATCCACGGGATCGAGGATTCCAAAGGAGAGACGGACAAGGAGCTGTCTCGAAATCTCCGAACGGATTAGGGATTTGAACGAAGAGATCGTTCGTATCGGAGAGATGGGTGATGAATGGGGGGAGTCTTATAAAGGGAAAGGTGAAGAGTTTCAAAAGACGCGGAGATATTGCTGGGTTTTTTGCCGTGTTTTTTTTTTCCCTAATGTTTTTCATTTCCGTTCCACTTTCCGACCTCGTTGCCGTCACGTGAACACCCTCCCATCCACCGTGAATCCGCCTCGAGATTTGCGCTCCATTAATCCAATTAAAAAACACTTGAAAATTTGATCCGAATTAATTAAGACGATTAATTAACTCAGAATGCAATCATGGATCTTTTCTTCGCGTTCGCTAACCTTCCAACGGTCATGTCGGAAAACGAGAACGGAACGTGTTTGCTTTAAGATCAGTTTTATTACTTTAGACCAGATCTCGAGGCAGGGTATAGTGGACTGGTCCACTAACGGATGTTGACTCGGGATCCAATCTCGATCCAGGCCGAGTCTGATGTGGTGGTCCGTGGACAAGACTCGAACGGGTCCACTCAAGAAACAGCGGCGAAGAAGGACATAAATAGTTAGTCGGTCAACGAGGTAAGGTTGACCACTTGTGTGAACGAATCACGAAGCAATTGGGTACACTCTTTGATTCAGTCAAGCTTTAAACTTGAAGGTACTTTCACAAATAACACCTTTTATAATAGCATCCGTTTATTATGAAAAGTGCTAACACTCTTTTGTTGTATGTCATTAGTAATAAAGGTGTATACTTGTTCATTTCTCTTAACATCATCAATGTTTGATGTTAAGCTCCATTATTGTATATGTGGGCCTGTTTACCTTTGTATTTTTATGCATATTATTAACACAGATGTTATCTTAATATATTATGCTTGTCATATATTCAGGATTAATTCCTCTGTAATGCCCAAATTAGTCCCTTTATTATAACAAATCGGCTCTTTGGATTTTTTTAATATAATTTGAGCCCTAAGGTCCTCTACTTTCATGATTGAGGAAGCGGTCAGTATACTTTGTCCTCTGGCTCGCTCCCTTCCGTAGAAAATCACGCCTTGTTAGCGTCAATTTGTCGTATGACCCAATCCAAGAACCGATGAATGGAAATCCAATAGTTTGGAATTCTTTGAAGCGATCGAAGTTTATCATGGTTAATCTCCCACTTCCCCTTTACCGCCACTCTACAAAAGTACATGAGATTTTCTTCTCACAAGGCACCTCGTTCAATTCTTTCGAAGTAATTTGTCTCATACACTATGGGGATGGTGAGAAGAGGTATATTTTACATCCCAGAGGGGCTATAATTGGAGATACCATTGTTTCTGGTACAGAAGTTCCTATATCAATGGGAAATGCCCTACCTTTGAGTGTGGTTTTAACTATTGATTTACGATATTGGAAGTAACTAATTAGGTTTACGCGATCTAATTAGATGTTAAAAATTGACTTCCTTTACATGAGTAAGTTATAGCTTTGATGTTGTCAATGAGCATTCTTCAATCATTCTTCCTTGGCTTGGCCCCAGATAGGATGAATGAAAAGAGAAAATTTAATGGAGAGAATGAATATATTTTCACTCTACTGTAAAATGTACAGGAAGCACCTATTTATATACAATTATTGCTGGAAGAAAATACCTATCCTATATGTTACAAAGGATAAGAATAACTAACTTTCTAGCTTAAAAGATAAAAACCAACTGGCTAACGAATAAAACAAAGATGCAAATAAGTAAAATGAACTATAAGATGTGTGGGAATAATTCTACATCCCCCCTCAAGTTGGACTTTGGTGGATGTCAAACAAACCCAACTTGGAAATTAAGTTTTTGAATCGAGGAGCGGCTAAGGTGTGAGATCCAAGATTTTAGTGAAATAAAAAGGGGTTAAAATTTTCCTAAATTAATTCTTAATTAAATTAAGGTGCCAAGGATATATTGGGGATTTAAAGAAAGTACCAAGGGCATCTTGGTAAAAGGGTAAGGAGAAGATCTAAAAGGGAATAAAATGAATTTAAGGATTTAAATTCATTTGATTGATGATTGATTTGTTTTAAGATTGGAAATTCTCTAAATAGATAATGATTTAAACTAAGATGATAATAAGGTTTAAATTGATTTTTGATTGATTTAATTAAATTGGGAAGTATTTAAATTGGAACTTGATTGAGTTTGAATTTAAGGCAAGGAGAAATTTATTTAAATTCCTAATTAGGGGATAAATGGGGCCTTCGGGGACCTATTTATAATTTCGGAAAGAATGGGGTTTTATTTGGAAATGTGTCTCACTCACAAGCAAGAACCTGCATGTAAATTTGGTTTAATTGGAGAAAGGGTGAATAAATGGAAAATTACATTTTAGAGAATTAATGGGGATTTAGTTGGTTAAATCCTATTTAATAATTTTTATTGTTTTGAGGTTGCCAAGGACCTAAGTTGTAATAAAAAATATATATGGGGATTGGAAGGAAGTTTGCCTTATACTCTAAAGGAAGGACCTGCAGGGAATTTTAATGCATTCCAGGGACTTAGAATAAATTTCCAATTTTAATTGAATTGGAGCTAAGACTAATTAAAAGGAAGAACGGGGGCCTTTTGGCAAATAGAGCAGAGAAACCATGCACATGAAAGGTGAGTGACTGGGATTGAATGTTGTCATGCAAGCATATATATATATATATATATATATATATATATATATATATATATATATATATATTTTAATAAAGGGATAAACCCCATTATATCAAGATAGGGGACGTGTCTCTAGGATATGACTATCACGGGTTCCATTTCACTGAGTGCGAGGCTTGCACACGCAGTGGATCTACACTGAGTCGCAGACCGAAGGCTTGTCAAAGCCTCGGAGCTGGAGTTCTGCGTCCGCGACTACCAAATCCCACACGAAGCTTATCCATGTGTGTGTGGGCCACACCCACTGGGCGACCCACACCATATGCATTCACTCCGTCACAGAGGAGATTCGAACTCGAGGCCTACTACTCGTGTGCGGAGGACCTTGCCGCTCGACCAAGAGGCCTTTGGCTCATGCAAGCATATATAAGATAACAATATATAATATATTGTTGTAAAAGTATAAAATGGGAAACTCAGGTGATATATTTCAGAAAGATATAGAGAGAGGAAGAGAGAGATATAGAGAGAGAGGAATTTCTCCTCAACGGATCAGCCTGAGGGAGACTTTGGAAAATATAGGGATTATTTAATAAAAGTTGGAAAGAAGCCTTGCATGTGTTGGTTGAGCTTATCCTACAGCACAGAGGAGTATCGCATGGCTATACGCATGAATGGAAAATGGGAAGCGGTTATGGAAAGAAAAGATCAGATCGTAACTAGTGGGATAATGATCTCAACATACCCCTCGTCGCGGCGCTCTATAAGTAGAGAGCTCGGTGGATGCCTTTTTTTTTTTTCTGAGACCAGGAGAGAGGAGACTGGTGAGACTGACTGGCGAGGAGAGTCATCGGGCGTGCGTGGAGAACGTCTGAACCCACGTCTCCACCTGAGTATCGCCAAGGGACATCAGACGCGAGTAGAGGCCGGTAAGAACCTCCTAAAACTCTATTTACGACCAAGTTATATATGTTGAAACTAGGTGGAGATTAAGAGAATTAACGGAGTCCTATTTATGTTAATTCTTTGCTAAATGTCATGTGGGTTTAGAGTTGGTCTGAACATTATGAGCTTGGTTCTCTGATTCCCAGTGGGTTGTGGAAAGATCATGAGATTGAGGTGAAGACGGTGTTAGGTGATGATATAAGCTTGGCATTGAAATCTAGACATGAAAACTTGCTTATCTTGTGTACTAGGGGTTTAAAAAAAATGTTAAGTATGTATGGTTGTAGAGTTTCCTGTGGGCTTAGTTGGGTTGATGATCAAGAGCAAGGAGTTGGTTTGTTTAGGGTATCTTAGTGGTTGGCAAGGCTAGTGAAGGTGTTGGGATCTGGTTCTTGGAGGAAAAGCATGGTGATGAATGAGTGGATCATAGGGGTGCATAAGATCATGGTTGTTGATCTGATTCTGTTCGGGGTTCTGTCGATTTTTGGGGTAGTTAGGAAGGTTTGGATTCTTATGATTGTTAAAGGAATGAGAGGCTTTGAGGTTGATTAATCTTAAGATGTGTATAATGTTCGGAGGATTTTTGGTGCATTTTGGAATTATGTGGCTGTGGTGTTGAGTTTTGGAGTTGGATGGAAATAGGTTCTGATGGTGTTCAGTCCAGTATTTTCTTGTGTGGAGTTATGTGCTGGATAGAATTGGTGGTTGAGGTCGGTGTTGATGTGCAGGTGCACAAGTGTGTATTTATTCTCCTTGGTGTATTCTGTGGTTGCTGTTGTTTGTGATTGGGATCTGTGAGGGAATAGAGCTTTGTAGGAGGGTTTAGTTGATGATTAATGTAAGGGGATTTTGATGAATCATTTGACATGAGGTTGGTTCAATGGTATGTGCTAGGAGGCCATGATTTTATGTGAGGTTAAACATGAGAGTTTGGTATTAAAGGCTTTGTGAATTGTGTTTTATCATTTCATGTGGAGGAGTAAGGTCTTGTATACTGTTTGGATTAATAGTTGTTGTTAATTCTTGATGTTTAATTTAGTTGGGCAGTGCGTGTCTCCTCCTTGAGTGCATGATCATCGGGTGATGGTTTGAAGGTGTTTAAAAGCATGTACAGGCCTGGTTGATTTGGAAAGGAAGTTTAGAGTTGTTTAGTTGATTGTGTGATGTTTTGATGAGTTATTGAAGGTATTCTGTGTTGTTTTATGAGGATGAGATAGAAGGTTTGGATGGTGAATGAATGTGGGAGGATGCTGGCTGGTTGGTCTTCTGTTATAGTAAACCAGAGGGGTCAAGTTAGTCAAGTAAAGGTTGAGTTGAAACCAGGAATGGCTGCAGCTGGCTGTCCCCTTCGTGGGATAGCTGGGCAGCCTGTAGAACCCCGATAGAGTTGTATAAGGTACCGTTGGAAAAATGAGAAAAAGATCTTTCCAACAAGCCTTGGTTCACCTCGATCGGGTTTCTGGATCAAAACTTATGAGCAGTTTTTTGGGACTGCACAGTAATTTCAGGAATTTCGCTTTAATGTTGTTATTAATATTAATAGCCCATTTTGTGTCGGGGATGGTGTTGTGTAGTGATTGTCATTACCAGATATCGACGTGGATGCGTCAGGAGGAGATTCCGTGGAATACCAGGCTTAGTGATTACAAGTTAGTACGCTTGCCTCGTTCCCTTGGACTTATTTTTTTATTTTGATTATTGATATCATACTTGATTATGATTTGGGATACATGCATGTCTTTTCATAATTTGGTTGGATTGTGGTGCATGTATGTTTATTTTCAGGATGTTGGCATCCCTAGCTCTTGTTTGCCTTCCACCCGGATTCAGTGGAACAGGTGAGCTCCGGATTTTGCGAGAGCGTTGGGGACGGGACACCCTGACGTTCCGGTACTCCTGACCAGAGGGATAGTACTCTGGTTGTCCTTGCCAGTCAGTGGGGTCGATCACTGACCATGTCGATATGAGAGAGAGGTGGCTACCGTGAAGCGGCGGATGCAATCGTCGGCGACTAAAAGTACGTGGGATGAGTGCTTGGCCGGGGGATGATCTTTTAGATGGACACAAATAGGATAGGGGTTTTACCGTTGACTTTGCCTTTGTGGTATACCCCTAGGATTCCAGGATACGGGACGGTGGTCCCACTATTTGTTGACTTCATTTGTGATATGTTTGTTCATATCTTACTTTTTGTGTTCCTTGCAGGGTGCTTACTGAGCTTTCCTTTCGAAAGCTCACTCGTTTGTTTTTCCCTCCTTTCAGGTCCTCAGGAGCAAGAGGTGTGATTTGAGGGATAGTACGTGGGACGGGCTTGACAAGGTTTAGGACCTCTTCTATTTCTTTATTTGTTGATGAGTGAGGCTTTGTAGGACATCTTGTCCTGACATATGTAGGGCATGTATACCCAGATTTGACTATTTTGTGACTTTGATTTTATTTTGATGTATTATGGATTTGTTTTTGTTATCTGCTCTTATTACTAAGGCCTTGTATCCGAGCGGGGCTCGTCTCCACTCGGAGTCTGCGGCCGGTCATTTGGCGTGCGAGGTCCGGGATCGGGTTAGGCGCATACCGCAAGGACTTTGTGAACACATCTATTATCTACTCTTGCAAAGAAACATGTTTCCGTTGAATGAATCCTTGTTTAAATTGATCATGAACTAAGTGACAATTAATGTCGAGGTGCTTAGGATGTTCATGAAAAAGTGGATTAGCCATAATATGAATGGTTGTTCCATTGTCACACCACAATGGAATTGGTTGTTGTTACTCAATTTGGAACTCTTTTAAGATATAAGAAATCCATTGGAGTTCACAAACGGTGGTACGCAAAACTCCCCGCTTGGTGAGGATCTTGATATGGTAGTCCGTTTCTTCGTCTTCCATGAGATGAGAGTCGATCCAAGGTATATGCAGAACCCTGTCAATGATTGTCGTGTTCCAATACAAGAGGCCCAATCTGCGTCACTGAAAGCTTGTAATTGCATATTATTGTCACTCGGATAGAGCAAGCCTTTGGAAGGACACCCTTTCAAGTATCTTAAAAGATGCATAACAACTTTCCAATAAGCCTGGCAGGGGGAGTGAACAAATTGGCTCAACTGTTGGACGAAATAGTTGATATCAGGTCTGCTTATATTTAAGTAGAGAAGCTTTCCAATCAATCTTCTGTATTTCTCTGGTTCATCAAGTAAAGGTCCTTTGATGCTGTCAAGTTTCTGTCCCTTTGGCAAAGGAGTAGTAGCAGGTTTGGCGCCAAGAAGCCCTACATCAGTTATGATGTCCAAAAGGTATTTTCTTTGATTGATAATGATGCCTGAAGTCCTCTGGCGATTTCCAACCCAAGTAAATACTTGGCGATACCCAAATTTTGATAGTAAATTGTTGATCCAAGTATTGCTTGACTGAAGTCATATCTTCCTCACAAGTTCCTGTCAATAATATGTCATCTACATAGATCAGTAAAGTTGTGAAGGAAGTGCCATCACTCTTGATGAAAAGGCAATTATCATAAGGTTATTGTCTAAAACCAAGAGCCTTGATTTTATCACAAAATTCTGTATTCCACTGTCTCATTTTAGCCCATAAAGAGATCTCTTTAATTTGCAAACCTGACCAATTTTTGCTTTGGAATACCCTTTAGGTGGCTGCATATACACCTCTTCTTCAAGCTATCCATGCAAGAAGGCATTATTGATGTCAAGCTAATAAATAGGCCACCATTTGGAAGTAGCTATAGCAAGGAAGATTTACATTGTCACAATTTTGGCAATGGGTGAGAAGCTTTCAAAATAATCAACTCCTTCCAATTGATGAAGACCCTTTGCTACCAATCGAGCCTTGTGCCTATCTATAGTCCCATCAGGTTTCAATTTGAGTTTATATACCCATTTTGAGCCTATTGCTTTCTTCCCTTCAGGAAAACAAGTGAGCTCCCAAGTACCATTATCTTCCAAAGCCTTCATCTCTTGTTCCATGGCTTTGACCCAGGCTGCATTAGTACTGGCTTGTTTATAGGAATTTGGTTCTTGTATTCTCGACACATTTGCTAAGAATGACATGTATGCTTTGGAAAGATTCAGTACTTGGATGTATGGATAGGTAGAGGTGTATATGAAGTTAGCTTTTGTACCTGCAACTGATTAGGAATCTTGTGCATGGCTCAATAGTAAGATTGGTGACATAATCTTGTAACAAAAAAAGGTTTAGATTTGACCCTGGTACTACACTTAACAAAAGGTTCAGTTCGGAATTCTTTTGAAATCAACGGTTTAACTTGTTCAATTTCAATTTCATCTCCAAGATTATTGTCAAAAGCATTTCAAAATCATCTTGTTCTGGATGTAGAAAATCATTTTGAACCTTTTCTGTGTTTTGAAAATTCAGTGCTAAAATTCCTTGAACTTGTAGTTCATCATTATCATCAATAGGTAGTGGTATGACCCTTGTTTGATCATGCGCAAAAGGTTTAAAATCATTTCTATATGGAAAGATTTTTTTCGTAAAAACGAACATCTCTTCTGATGTGAATCTTGTGATGTTCAAAATCATAAAAATTGAAAGCCTTTTGACCTTGACTAAAACCAATGAAAACACATTTAAAAGCTCTTTTCTCAAATTTGTCCTTATGTGGCATTGTATCATATAACACAAGCAACCAAAGGTTTTAATTTCTCATATTTGTGTGGTTTTTGTAAAAGTAATTCATAGGGTGTTTTCCAATTCAAGGTTGAGGATGGTGTTTTATTGATTATATGAGTTTCCATGAGAATGGATGAACCCCAGAATTTCTTAGGCAAATTGGATTGGAACATAAGGGCCCTTGCTAATTGTAACAAATTTTTGTGCTTTCACTCTACTACACCGTTTTGTTGTGGGGTACATGGGCAAGTTTCTGATGTAATTCAATCCCTTTTTCTGACAATATGAGCTGAAAATTATGATTGGTAGATTCAGTACCATTGCTAGTTCTTATTTTTTTTTTTTAAATTTTTCTATCATATTGTGTGCCAATCATATTGAGAAATTGGGTAAAGATGGGTTTGGTCTGTGTTTTGTGCATTATCAAGTAAGTCCAGGTGGCTCTACTGTAGTCATCGACAATGGTGAGAACATATTTAGCTCCTTCAATAGAAATTTGCTTGTAGGGACCCCAAATATCAAGATGTAGGAGCTGCAAGGATGAGTGGTGTTGATTTGGCTAGGGTAAAAGGGCAATCTCTGTTGCTTGGATTTATGACAAATATCACAGGCTGGACTAACCTAAAGATTTTGATTCTTGAGAAAATCAATATGTTGCAAAACATTTATTGGATAATGCCTCAATCTTTAATGCCATAAAATAGATTTTGATAAAATATCTTTATTCTCATCAAAACCAGCATTACAAGATGAAACTGACTTGATTGAACTCAAAAACAATCTATCTAGTTTGAAACCAGTCAACAACAACAACAATTAAGCCTTAATCCCATAGTAGATGGGAAGCTATATGAATTCTTTGTCTGCATGTAGCTCTGTCAAAGACAAGATCTGGATCAGCATCTAATAAATGTAGGTCCTTAGATACTACCTAATCCTCGGTCTACCTCTACCCTTCTTTTTACCTTTTATTACCAAACTATCATATTTTTGAATCGGGGCGCCTAGGGGTCTATGACACGTGTCCAAACCATCTTAAACGTCCTTCTTTCATTTTATCTTTAATTGGTGCAACATGCACCTTCTGTCAGATGTGTTCATTTCTAATCTTATCCAATCTTGTATGGCTACACATCCATCTTAACATCCTCATTTCTGCCACATTCATATTCGGATATGTTGAACTTTAGTTTACTTGATACTCGCTCCCATTATAACATGGCGGTCCTAAGCTATGCATTTTATAAAACTTTCCCTTCACTTTGTTAGGCATCTTATCACATAAGACACCCGTAGTACTTCTCTATTTCGGCCATCCTGTTCTGATTCTATAGGATACATCTTCATCAATCATCCTATTCTCTTGGAAAATGGAACCTAGATACTTAAAATGGTTACACTTAGGCACTACCACTCCACCTAGTACACTTCCCCCTCCGCCCCTCCTACTTTGATTAAAATTACAATGCATATATTCAGTTTTACTTCTACTGAGCCTAAAGCCTCCACTCTTAAGGGTATTCCACCACAATTCTAACTTCTGATTAATTCCATCTCTAGTCTCATCAACTAGGATAATATCATCTGCGAATAACATACACCATGGGATGTCATCTTGGATACAATTAGTTAACTCATCCATTACTAGTGTAAACAAGTATGGGATCAAGACCGATCCCCGATGTAGACCCACTATTATAGGAAACTCCTTCGTATCTCATCCAACTGTTCTCACACTCGTAACTGCTTCTTCGTACATATCCTATAGCATTTATATATTTAACATGAATGTTTTTTTTTCTCCAATGCCCACCAAAAGACTTGGAGTTTCTGTGCCCCTTCCTGAGCCAGGTGATCCTTGAGGATTGCCTCCAATGGTCTTCCTCGAGCCTGATCAAGTTGTCATATTCGATTATATTTTTCCAAGAGACGCTCTTCCTCTTCGGTGGAAAGCTGTTGTTGCTCGCATATGATGTCTAGCAGGGCTATGTTGTGTAGGAGTTCTTCCTTTCTACTTCATTATGCACACTGTTCCTCTTTATGCCAACTACGGATTCTTCTCTGCAGCAGGGTGAGTTTTTTGGCCCACCTGTACGCTCCGGCTCGGACGTACTCATTCTGTAGCCACTAATCTCTCAGGATGACCCAGAATCCTTCGGACCTGCCCTAGCTTCTGTTAAAGCGGAAGGGGTATTGTTTGGGTTCATAGCATCCGCATTCCAATACTATGGGTACATGGTCCGAGCAGATGTGTAGAAGTGCGGTCTGCTAGATGTGGGGTGGGCCATCAACCATTTGAGGGATATGAGAAATCTGTCCAGCCTGATCATGGTTGGTACATGTCTTCCATTGGTCCAAGTGTATTTCCCTCTTATTAGTGGTGGGTCGTACAACTGTAGGTCGACGATAAGGCTGTTGAAATCTTGTTGATCTTGTGTACCCCGGGATCTCATGTTCCTATTCGCTGGTTCCATGGTTGAGTTGAAATCTCCCCCTATCAACCATGGTCCCTACCATCTCCTTCTAATTGTTCTCAATTCTTCCCAAAAAGCCCTTTTCCGGTTAGGTTCGCAGGGTTAATAGACCGTGGTGATCATCCATTTGCTCATATCTGTCGTACATTCCAGGATAACTGTCGCTGAGAAGGTGTATGTGTATTGGAGTTCAAGACTGAAAAACAGCTGAGTACCATCCGATGCAGCATCCTCCGTGTGTGTTATTTGCTGGCAACACTACTTTCTCCTTGTAGAGATTTCCACCTAGTGAGCTCCAAATGCTGTTGTTTATGGCTTGGAGTTTAGTCTCTTGTAGACAAAACACGTCAACCTTTTAGGCTGCAATAAAGTCCCTTACTAGGAAGCGTTTTTTCCGCTTGCCCAGCCCTCGTACATTCCATGTAATGACTTTCATAAGGATACCTTATGTTTCCGGGAGAGGGTTGCTAGAGGCTTAGCTGCCTCCCCATCCCTGAGCATTCCTTTCGGCTTCTGTGAGCCTTAGGTGCCTGAGCACTTGGTCTGCATTACCTTCCAAGTTGTCCAAATGTACTCCTTCCTTCCGTGCAGTTGAGATAATCTCTTCACCCGGCCATTGGGAAAGATGAGAGGTACTATGGTTAGGTTGTGGAGATCATCCTTTTCAGCTTTTTTTTGTTTACCTTTGGTGCCTCAAAGACCATGCTGGGGGTTTCTGCACATCCTAGGTTATGGGGGTTCCCTGT
Source organism: Dioscorea zingiberensis (assembly GCA_026586065.1). NCBI lineage: Eukaryota > Viridiplantae > Streptophyta > Magnoliopsida > Dioscoreales > Dioscoreaceae > Dioscorea > Dioscorea zingiberensis. The sequence goes on along the minus strand of CM048822.1, from coordinate 17,158,747 downwards.
GATTTGATTTTCCTAGGTCTTCCTCTCATTTTTGTCAATCGAGGTTGCTCTTCATAGGGTGAGCTAGGTTGATGGTTGATGACTGGGCTCCTCTCTTGCCTTTGTTGGAGTTGATGTGATTCTAGGGGGTCAGAGAGGGTTGGTTATATTGTGAATATTTCCTTTGGTGATTATCTCCATGCCTCTTATGTTAGGAGGTTCCAAGGGTTGCCAATACTTTTTAGAGATGTCTTACTTAAGTCTATCATTAGACCATGGGTCATGGTTTTTATGTTTTTATCACTTGGTTTATATTGGGCCCTGATGTAGTTGAAATGCTTCATTAGGCTTTTAGCTTAAAAGGGGGCATTTGCCATTACAGGGGGGGTTCATTTGGCTTGGTGTTGCTGCCATTTGGGCCTCTATAGCTGGGCTTAGTTCTGTTCCAGGTGTTTGGTGTGTTTCAGTGTTTGCTGGGCTCTGACTCCGTCTTGGTTGGGCTGCTGGAGATGGGCTATTTGTATTATTTGAAATCGGGCGATTTGACCTCTGAGTAGGTCCGCTTCAATAATGGGCCTTAATGGGATTTGTGCCCGATACTTATGTTCCTCGCCTAACCCTCCATGGTACGCTCATTTCTACGTGCTTCGTGCATGTGATTGTAGGGCCTATCTGATCCATTGGCTGGACTGGTCTCTTCAGGGATTGGTGTTGGATTTGTGCCTTGTTGTACCAGCCTAGGTGGACCAAGTTCCTCTTGGGTTCCAACCGAGCCCGGGCCACTTAAGCGTATTCTTTTATTCCTCCACACGGCTGCCATGAAAAGGTCCGCGTTAGCCATGTCCGCTTCTCCAGCGTCCTCGAAGCCGCGCCCCATCTTTGCTGCCACTTCTCACATGCCAGTGTCCATATGCTCGGGTACACTGCCAGCGTCCAATCCCATCGCCGCTTCACTGATCCCATCCGTTGACTTCTTCCCATCTCTGGGGATCGGCTATGAAGAGTGTCTTCCGGTTTCCAAAGCTATATGGCGGTCCGAAGGCCGCTCGATGATGGTGGACCGATTACAGTCCTGGCTTGGTCGCCGTTCTCTGATGATTACCCATTTTGGCCGTTCGTCAACTCTTCTTGCTAGAGCATAGTCCTCCTCCACTATGATGGCCTTGCCTTTATACCTTCTGCTGGCGGGTGGTTTCGTTGTGTTCAGCTGGTCATCATCGACCATGTTGCCTCCAACTCCTATTACCGGAACAGTGTAGTTTCCTTGCCCTGGTCGTCAAGAGTCTCCCCACAGCAGCGACTGTCCTTTCTCTAACTCGAGTAGGTAATTGTATTGGCGGGTCCCCAAGCTGCAATGTATGCTCGATAGCAACCTTCTCGGCCTCCTAAAGTGGAGGAGGAGGCAGAGATTGTCCCCATAGGCCCCACTCCGGTTGGGCACATAAACAAGATCTCCGGCGGGTTTCAGGAGCCGCGCCACCAGGTCTCTACTCTAGCAATTCATCGGGAGTTGTTTGATTATTACCCAGTAAGTGGCTCCTTTGGCTTTATACTTTTTCCATAAGTCTGGCGACCAAGGCTCGAACTCAAGGGTAAAAGAGAGTAGACGCAGGGGACCCTTCACCTCTGTTTGTCTTGCAAGCTCAGTGGTTGGGAACAGGGTGATTAACTGGCCATCGGGGAAGGGTTTCACCTCCCAGGCCCAGTGCTCATCTACTAAACATGTTAGTACGTCTCTGATATCTAAAGAGAGGATCATTCCTTCCCGAAGCTCCTTCACGGTGATAATAGAGAAGCGCTTCATGCGCTCCCTCCCTTCCAGAACATCGGAGTCGATGGCCATTGATATGTAGAGGTGCTCCACTTCTTCAACACTGTCTTTTACTATCTCTATGTTGACCATCGCCAGCATTAGGGGAGACTGTTGTATCTTCCTCTTTGGCTTGGGTTTAGATTTGTTTTTGTTGAAGCATTTGTTTTGTTTTGGAGTTGTGGGTTGGGGGGTTGTTCTCCGAACTACAGCCTGGGCTTTACTTGATCGGTCATGTTTCGGCGGCCTTCCTTACCAGCACCTTGTGGTCGACCCCGCCATAGTGCCGACAAGTCATCGCGCGATGGCATTCTTCCGCATGGTGACCCGGCTTCAAGCATTGGCTGCACACATTGATTGTGCCGGCCAGAGTGTGGAGGGTTGGCGGCGAGCATCGCGATGATGGAGGCAGTTCCTTCCCGACTGTTCGTGGGTCGTCGGTGGTGCGGTAACTGCGCTTGCGACATACCATCTTCTATCCTTCTTCAGTCTTGTTCATTCTCGGTGAAGGATGCCGGCTGTGTATGTTGTTTGTTCCACCCCTCACTATGTCTGCGTATGATGGGGAGGGGGGGATCTCTCTGGTTGAGTGGCTCGGGTTCCGTCCTGTGGAGGTTTCGGCGGGGCCTTTCTTTTCCATTGTCTTCCATGCTGATATCCTTCATCCCGTCGAATCTCGTGTTTCCTAAAGTCACCTCACCAACGTTCGTCTCATCCTGGGACGATTTGCCCAGAGGCGTTTCCACCATGTTAGGGAAGGTCGACATGGTGTCGGAGATCGTTTCCTCCATCATGCCTAGAGTCATCTTCACCACGTCGGGCTTTCGCGGCCCCAAGTGAGGGGGGGAGTTGTCGCCACCGCACCGAATCGCCTCATCTACTTTAATTCATTTAGACTTTTTTTAATCCTGCCTAAAATGATATTCCAACCTATAGTAGAATTGATGTCATCACAACAATCTCAATGTTCCCCCACCTTCAAGAACCTATGGTACAGTTGATGTCATATAATTAGTCAAGAAAAATAGTGAACACGATAAAATAACCTAGCTCAAATGAGAAGGACATTCACTCTTGTAGACAGATCAAGTGCAGAAAAACATGGCTCAAAATATAAATTTTCACTCACTTGTGTAGAGGATAGGTGATTGCATAAAAACAAGTATTGCCAAATTGATAGAAAAGAAGGCAATTCACTAATCCAGCACTAACCAATTGCAACTCTTTCAAAAAAAAAAAAAAAAAATTAAAAGAAGCATAATAGTAATGAAATTAAAAAACTAAGGATTCATTTAACATTTAAGCACATATCATCAACACAAACCACAAGAAAAATTCAAAGAAAAAACACAAAATCTCTACAAATAACAACATGAAGTTAGCATGCGTTCATAAAGCAGGTCACTACTAATAATCCAAGCATATAAGTAGCTTACTTACAAAACCATTTTAATAGATGGGGAAAGGCTGTCATTTTAATAATCCAAGCATATAAGCAGGTTAATATAGAACAAAAGTAATTCATAAATCAGAATCAAACTCTAACATAATTCAATCTTCAAAACAATTTTAATAGATGGGAAAGGCTACCACAAAACACAAGTACAAAAAAGAAACTCAATAAGTGAACTGCAAACAAATATTCATAGGTATTATATAGAAATACTAAGGGAAAACACCTCCACCATACAAATCAGGGCAAAAAGCCACACCAAACATCTAATTAATACAAACCAAAAGTAATTCATAAATCAGAATCAAACTCTAACATAATTCAATCTTCAAAATAATTTTAATAGATCACTACAAGAAAACAACAAAATTGCGACGGATATTAGTGAGGGCAATATTTCCTTGCAAATCAGTTAGAAATTTGCGACGGATTTGCGATGGATATGTATGCCAGAGAATAGTGAGGGAAAAAGGAATTCGTTGCTAAAGTTGTGCGGGAAGACGTTGGTGTGCCCCTTGGTGTGGAGTTAGTGAGGGAATTAGCCCTAGCTAATTGGCTAGGGACACATCCCTCGCTAATTTATGATATATCATTTTTGTTATGTGTATAGTGTGAAATTAGTGAGGGATAATTCCCAAGCTAATTAGCCAGTTAAATTCCCCTAGCTAATTTCATGGATTTGTGGTATATACTATGAAATTAGCGAGAGATTTCCCTAGCTAAGTAGCTAGGGACACTCCCTTGCTAATCTCATGATAGAATTTCTGTTACATACTATACTATGAAATTGGCGAGGGGTAGTTCCATTGCTAATTTTATGTTATATTATATGTAATTAGTGAGGGAACATTCCCTTTCTAATCAGCTAGTGCAATTCTCATGATAATTTCATACTATAGAATTTATGTGTATACTATGAAATCTGCGAGCGATTTTTCCCTAGCTAATACCTAACTAATTAGCTAGGGATGGCTCCTGTTAATTTCATGATATATTATATGTAATTACCGAGGAAACAGTCCCTAGCTAATTAGCTAGGAACTGTTCCCTTGCTAATTACATAATGTATCATGAAATTAGCAAAGGAACCGTCCTAGCTAACTAGCTAGGGAATACTCCCTCGCAAATTTCATGATATATAATTGGTGAGGGAATTTATTCCCTAGCTAATTTAATTAATCAGAGAGAAAACTTTGAGTTTAGCTTAGGACTTTATTAAATATCATCATGGTTCTAGTATGAATCGATGTTTCAATTGATTCATGGGGTCTCAACAAGAGAATTCCTATTATATTAATAGTAATTAGTAGAACAAGAGTCGCAAAACGTACAAAAAAAAACCCTTCATACTTTTCATAAATTCTCACATAAGCCCTTATGGTGAAAAGTGACCAAAAATTACCCTGTAGTTTTCCAAAAAGGTGCAACTAGGCCTTTAAAAGTAACACCATTGGCATTAGGGTTTAGGGTATATTTACACCTTTTGATTACCTCAAGGTGATTTTTGAGCCATTGGCCCAAAAAAATGAAAACTAAATTTAGAAAATTATCAAAAAAAAAAACACACAAAATCTTTGAAAATCCAAAAAAAAAAAACTTATAAAACTCTAGAAAATCACTTAAATTCCAAAATAATAAATAATTTAAAATAAAAGAAAATCTTTAAAACCCCCAAAAATTAGAAAAACTTCTAAAAAATCGTAATCCATAAAATTGGAAAAAAAAATTAGAAAATTCCCCAAAAAAAACAAAAAAAACCACAAAACTCTTTAAAAAACATAAAAATCTTAAAAATTTGTAAAATGTGCAAGAAAATCCCAAAAAAAATCCACAAAATCCACTAAAAAACTAAAAAAAAACTATAAAAAATTGTAAAATATTGAGAAAATCACAAAAAAATCCAAAAAAGCCAAAAATTCCAGAGAATTTATTTATTTATTTTTTGATATTTTGGGATTTTTGGGAATTTTTTGAAATTTTCTGGATTTTTTTTTTGGCAAATTCTGAGATTTTTTAATGAAATTTTTGGATGTTTTACAAATTTTTCTAGTTTTTTTTTTGTTAGTTTTTTTAGGGGATTTGTGGATTTGTTTTTGTTTTTTTTTGAAGAAGTGGATAAACCACGTTTCATTTAAATTAAGATAGTGATAATGATAAAGTTTACATGGTTGCCCTTGTTACAATACATGAAAAAACATAGGTGAAAAGATAATAACAAGGGGCCATCTCATCTCCCTCGAGGGCTACAGCTTGTCAACCTCCCCGCCTACCATAGGTGCCTCGGACTCCGTAAATTGTAGGCTCCGCTTTACTAGTGATATGGCCGGTTCAAGCTTCGCCTTCTTTACTAGTGATAGGTGCCTCGGACTCAGTAAATTGTGGATTTGTTGGGGATTTTTTTTTGCACTTTTTACAAATTTTTCAGTTTTTCTAAAAGAGTGTTGTGGGTTTTTTTTTTGGGAAATTTCTAAGTTTATTTTAAGGTTTTTGAATTTTTTTATGCCACATAAGCAAATATATTTCCTAAATTTATTTTTCATTGTTTTTGGGTCAATGGATCAAAAATCACCTTGAGATGCTCAAAAGGGTGTAAATATACCATAAACCCTAACGACAAGTTAACGGTGTTACTTTTAAGGGCCTATTTGCACTTTTTTTGAAAACCATAGGGTGAATTTTGGCCATTTTTCACCATAAGGGCATATGTGAGAATTTGTGAGTGTTTTTTTGACCTTTTGATCAATTGTTAATTGTTTCCTTGTGTATCTCTATACCAAACTTGTATATGTGTCTCTGGGTACTCTTTTATCATTTGGTTCAAGAGGAATAGTTCTTTTAGTTCTATGAATCTTTCTAGAGCGTTTTTCTCTTGAATGTCGTTCAAAAAGGTTTCAGATTGTCCACTATTTCACCAATCTGAAAAAGAATAAATGGTTTGATTCTCTTATTTTGCTAACCGAGAGGTCTATAAATCGAGATCTTGATGCATATAGATATAAGTGGTCCAATGGGAGCAAGAATTTTCAGAAACATTTGAAACATTTCATTTCTGAACAAAAGAACCGTTTTCAAGTTGTGGGGAATTGGGGATAGTGGTATTTAGTTTTGGAAACATATTATCGTTAGCGAGGAAAATTAGCGCGGGACACATGTCCCACGGCAAAGTATTATAAGTTAGTTTACGTCATTAGCGGCCGGACAGATCGATCCCTCATAAAGTAAATGATATTTAGTGAGGGGATTAGAATCCGTCGCTAGTTTTGGCGCCTAATAAGTTCTGTCCGTCTCACTCTCGATCTCCCGAGAACAAGCGCCGTCGGAGCCATTGTCGCCGCCATCGGAGGCATTGTCGCCGCTGTCGAAGCCATTACCTCCACCGCTGCGCAATTTAAAGTTTCCTTGGAGAGAAGATCAAGCAGAGCGTCTCGCAAGAGCGAGAAGAAGGGCTTGTTTCGCAAGCCACCGTCGGCAACACCCCGCTCATCCGAATCGATAGCCTCTGCAAGAAGAAGGGCTTGTTTCGCGATAAAATTTGCCCTTTTGTCGGTAAATTCCTCGATTCTCTCTTTTTATCCTAGGAAAGCTGCATTTTTTCCATCAAAGTGAGTAACTTGGTTGTGTGTGAGTGAAACCGACTGAATTCTTTGTTGAAGCCAATAATTAGATACACGGATTTGATCCTAGGCATATATTTTCTTCACAATATCTCTGAACATGAGTGATGATGCTTTAATTCATAACATACGTATAGTTTTTAGAGATTTAAACCATTCTATTCTTTCATTGTATTATTAGTTATTAATAAATAAAAATATAAATAACTAATGTTATTAATCAGTTTGTTGGGGGCTTTTGGTTGTGTTGTAGGTATTGAAATACAGTCACAGGACTAGGTGTTCTTACAGTGAAAAGGATTGAATATTTAGCCATACAAATTAGGTCTTCTTATTGACAAGAGTGACAACAAAAGGAGGCATGGATGCGAAGTTTTAGCAAGTATTCTTATCCTATTTTTTTTTCTTTTTTAATTTTTAATTATAATTTTCTCTTGACTTGGTTTGTCTTGTCATTATCATAAACATAAAAACTTTTCTTGTTTTCTTTTGCTTCTTTCTTTATTATTATACATTGTATAAAAGAATTGAGTGAGTGAGTCTCAGTGAGTTTAATGAGAGAAGTCAAGTGCGTGTGTTTGTTTGTTTTCTATTTCGGTTTATTGGCTTTTGGATCCAATTTGTTTGGCTAAAGTCTGAAGACCCAACTGCTTGACTAATGTCTATTGGTACTTATATTATCTTTGGTGTCCTTGGATTCTCTCTCTGATTGTCAATTTGGCTGGCAAACCACTTGGTAAAAAGCATTAACCAGCTGTGTCCCTCTTTCATTCATTCATCCATTCTTGTCATGTGATTCTCCACAATAACGATGGTATCCTTTTCCATTGGGGGGTTTAACATGGGTTAAATTTATCTGTTGCTTATGAATCTTGAAACATCTTATGTAGGTATGCAAGCCTTTATTTTTGCATGTGCATTGATTTGGAAGACAATGAATTGGAGATACTAGAAATAATTCATCATTTTGTTGAGATATTAGAGCGTTATTTTGGCAGTTTTGAGTTTATTGCTCTTGTATTGAGCTTTAAATCTCTCCCATGTGGTTACTTGCTTTTAATTATTCATTCTTTTTTCAACTTTTCAGGTTTGTGAGCTGGATTTGATTTTCAATTTCCACAAGGTGATTATTTATAGCACCAAGGATGGTTTGTTAGTCTTTTTGCTCTATTTTTCTCATAGTCTTTGTTGATCATCTAGGAGTATGTAATATTGGATGAAATTCTTATTGCCGGTGAACTTCAGAAGTCCAACAAGAAAACAGTAGCACGACTTATAGCTACACAGGTATCTATTAATTACCTTCTTTTGTGAATCCCTGTGTTCTTGTCTTGTTAAAGAGTGACAGATAGTAGCACGACTTATAGCTGCACAACAACAAAGTCATGTTTTACATGTTCATTCTGAAGAAGCTCTGCTTGTAGATATCCATATGTTATTTATGTGTGTTGCAGCTTTCTTAATTTTATGTAAAGCTATTATCTTGTGGACTGGTTACTTCACCATGAGACACCCAACATTTGTTTTCATGTCTTCTTATGATCTGTAGTTCTCCACTTTTTTGAGTTCCTCGATGCTAGTTTATATCTTATTTAAATCAGCTCGTTAGGTGGCTGCATTTTGTGTTGTTCCTCTTGAAGCACTTCAAAAACATTTTTGAACAAATAGGAATTTTTATAAATAGAGCTTGTGAAATTTTTATATATAACTCTGAACATGAACGCCAACTTTATGATTGGTATATATCACTTAATTGACCTTCATAAATTTGAAATAGAAGTTTTTCTCTTTTTTTTAACAACTTCTAATTATACATTTATGTAACCCTGTACTAGGATCAACTATATTAATAAATTGTGGTTTATTCTAGCCAAACAACGAAATAATTTTGTTAACAAAATGTCTGTTTTTGGTTAAATATTCATATTTATAACAAAAAGAAAATAGCATCAGATGAGTTAAGAATATGTCATATATTATTATAGTGTTCCCAATTCTATCAGATATCCAAAATGGTCTAAACTGGAGCCAAGTTCACACGCTATTTTGTGAAGGATGAACCCAATGTATAAGTTCAACTATGAGTTCCAAAAGGCCAGTAAACCAGTTACTAGTAAAGTTTAATAAAAAAAATTTCAAGTTTCTGTTTCTGTACAGATATATACATCCATTTAAAAGTTTAATCAATTTTTTTTTCAAGTTTGGGTTTCTTCTCATAATTTGGGTGTTTGTGCGCGCGTGTGTGTCTGTGAAAATGAATATGAAACTTAGATGGCAAGAAGAGAAGGAATTAGGAAATCCTAAATGCATGTGTGTTTGTAGATGCATATCCATATAGTATCTGTCTTGAACTTAGTTAAACATATTCCAATGACTAGTTAGCTAGTGTTATGTTGAAGATATATACTTCTGATTTTTCAACCTACAAGTGTGTATCTTAATATCTATCTTTCTTCTTGCAAGTTGTAATATAATTTATGGAGATTAACATGTGGTTTAATCATGCTTAGGAGCGGTATATAAGTTGAAGTTCAAGATATCTTAGATTAATGCCAGCTCTCGTGTTTATCTAGTTTTATATCATAACTCAAGATCTTTCACTTATGGGTTGGCTTCTAATTAATAATTTTGGACAAATTATGATTGCTGCAATATTTTGAGGAAGGTAATTATGGGAAAGGAAATTATGATTGCCATTTTTATGTTGATATCATCAGGTGCCTCTTGTTTGACAAGTAATTATATTCCTGATCTTTCTACAATATATATACAACTGTCTAAATTAGGCCTTCAATTAAAAAATCGAATTCCGAGCTTACTAATCATTTGTATAATTCTTTGTTTTTCACTCTTTTACTAAGCCTATCCCTTATATTAAGCTTATCCACCAGTCTTGTACTAAAATCTGGTCATCATCTTTACAGTTTATTTTAAGTGTTTGTATCCTTTGCAGGCAGAGCAGTGATTCAAGGTTTAGCTCCAATCCATTTTGTTGGAGGGTGTCTAAGGCATCTTTGCAAAAGGTAAAACTTGTATATTTTTTTTTATAGAATACAATGGAAATAGTCAAAAAAATATCTATGTCCATCTAATGACCATACTCTATGACAGCCTGACTACCTAGCTTAAACTTGAAAATAATTCTATATCATAATTATGTTGTAGTTTATCACATAAGAGAGCTTTTACAAAAGGAGAGGAAAAAAGCACACACTACATTCATGTTTTCATGTTCTCATATGCATACATATTACAAGAAACAAGGTGTTAAAGTCAACACCAAACCCAACTAACACATCTAACTTTTTCAAAAAGTAGATTTCACAAAACAGGGCAGCTAATTCATCTTTCACAAAACAGGGCAGATAATTTATCTTTTCTAAAGAAATTTCAGACTTTAACACTCCTTGAAATTTCTCACTGAGACTCCAATCCTTGATCTCAGTTTTTCAAACTTATCTTTACTCAATGCTTTGGTCATTATGTTTGCAAGTTGTTCATTAGTGAAACAGTGTTTTAGCTCAACTTCTTGAAGTCTTTTAGCTTCTCTAAGAGCATGATACTTGACATTTATATGTTTTGTTCTTCCATGTTGAACTAGGTTCTTGGACATGGCAACGGCTGATTTATTATCAACCCAAATTGTTGTAGCTTTATTCTGAACTTGTCCCAGATTTGATAAGATTTTTGTTAGCCAAATTGCTTGATTTATTGCTCCAGCTGCTGAAACATATTCTGCTTCAGCTGAAAATTGAGCTACAACTTCTTGTTTCTTAGAATTCCAGCAAAAGACACCACTACCAAAAGAAAAATCATAGCATGATGTACTCTTAGAATCATCAACACTTCCTACCCAATTACTGTCTGCAAAACCAATAAGATCATGACTTTCCCTTCTTGAGAATAGAACACCATAATCAGTAGAGCCTTTAATATATCTCAACACTCTCGTTGCTGCACAAAGATGAGCCTTGCTTGGTGAATGCATAAATCTAGAAAGCAAGCTAGCAATAGACATAATGTCAGGTCTTGTTGCAGATAGATATAAGAGACTTCCAATAATGCTTCTATAATTTGAAGCATCAATCTTGCTTTCCCCATCATTAATGGAAAATTTTACATTAACTGTCAAAGGAGTAGCAACTAATTTTGCTTTCTCCATATGAAATATTTTCAACACTTACCAGGCATATTTCTGTTGATTGATAAAATTACCATGCTGCAATTGATGAATTTCAATCCCAAGGAAATAACTCATTTCACCAAGATCTTACATTTCAAACTCCATTTCCATAACTTGCTTGAAATCCAAAATCATGGCTGAATCACCACTTGTAATCAGCAAATCATCAACATATAAGGAGAGTACATGCTGGATTTGATGATCTTCGCCTTTTTTAACATAAAGAGTGGCCTCATTTTTGCTCCTTTCAAACCCATTATGCTGCAAAAAAGTGTCAATTTTACCATACCAAGCTCTTGGAGCTTGTTTAAGGCCATATAGAGCTTTGATAAGCTTATACACCTTGGTTTCACTACCAACAACTTCTTCAAAACCTTCAGACTGCTCAACAAATATTTCTTCATTTAGAGCCATTCATTTAGAGCCATTTAGAAAAGTATATTTAACATCAAGATGAAAGATTTTCCATCCAAACTTGGCTGCAAGAGTAACCAACATTCTAATTATATCATGCCTTGCCACAGGAGCAAAAGTGTCAGTATAATCTAGCCTAGCTGTTGTGAATAACCCTTGGCCACAAGTCTTGCTTTCAACTTGTTTACAGAACCATCTCGATTCATTTTGGTTTTATAAACCCACTTGACAACAATGACTTTCTGATTTTGAGGTCTGTCAACAAGTTTCCAAGTGGAGTTCTTCTCAATCATACGCATCTCCTCCTCCATTGCTGCTCTCCAACCATCATCAACAGTTTCATCTACATAGCTTACTGGTTCAAGGTTTACAAAACTACATTTCTCATAAATTTCTTCAAGTGTTCTTGTGCCTCTAATGAGAACTTCATCATCATAACTTAAACCATCATCATCTTGCACATGGGGTAAACTAATTAGATTATCAACCTGATTGGAACATTCAGCTTCATGTATTTCCCAATTCCATTTTGCAGCTTCATCAACCTTCACATCTCTGCTCACTTGAACCTTATTAGTCTTCTAATTCGTGATGCTACCGTGCCCAAGAAAGATACCAACATTAGCTTTTTTTTGGTCTAATTTATCCCTTTGCAAACACTCCCAAAAATTTTCAAGTGGTCAATAGAAGGCTTGAAACCATGCCATACTTCATGAGGAATTCTTCCTTTTAAAGATTTTGTAGGCAGAAGATTCAAATGATGTACTGAGGTATTGGCTGCCTCATCCCAAAGCTTTTTTGGCAAAGATTTTTCATACAAGAGGCACCTGGACATCTCCATGACAGTACTATTTTTCCTCTCACTCACTCCATTTTGTTGAAGGTATATTCACCCCATTATCAGTTCTTAGCATCTTGATGCTATGACCTGTCTGCTTCTCTACGAGAGCTTTAAAGCTTGTAAAATGGCTCAAAAATTCAGATTTTTGTTTAAGAAAATAAACCCAACACATTCTTGAATAGTCATCTATAAAAATCAAGAAATATCTGCTGCTATTTAGGGATTCAATACTCATTGGTCCACACACATGATAGTGGATGAGCTGCAATTTTTCTGTGGCTTTCCAATTGCTCTCTTCAAATGACAGCCTTGTATTCTTGCCCATTTGACATATTTCACACACATGAACAACATCATTTATAGTAGGTAAATCAACAACAAGGTTCTTTTCATGCATTTGCTTTAAATTGGAGTAGCTAAAATGACCAAATCTTTTATGCCACAAGCATGAATCATCAACTGAACTAGCATAAGCATGCATGGAAGTCCGTTTCCAATCTATTGGAAAACTCTTGTCTTTCATTGCAACCGTCATTAAATGAGTACCAGTAGGATCATGTATAATACAAGACATTTTTTCAAAGTTCAAGGAAAAACCTTTCTCTAGTATTTGGCCCACACTTAAAAGATTTTGACTTATCTCAGGTACATAAAGCACATCAGAAATGAGCTTGATACCTGATGGTGTGCTAAAGGCTGTTGTACCATTTCCCTTCACATTCAGGTACTCTCCATTACCCACTTTCACTTTTGAGCTGAAGGTTGTGTCCAAATGCTTGAAAACTTCAACATCAAATGTCATATGACTTGTGCAGCCACTATCAACAAGCCAAGAATTGTTGGTGTTACTTGATGATTGACAGGTTACAACAAACAACTTCTCCTATGCTTGAGGTTCATTTTCTGCCAACTGAGCTTGCTGCCTTTGCTGTTTTTCTTTGCTTTTACATACCTTTTCAACATGTCCAAGCTAATTGCAGGCTTTGCACTTCACATTTGGCCTCCACAAGCAAGAATTTTCAGAGTGGTTTTCCTTTTTGCAGTGAGGACATGGAGGAAACTTCCCCTTTTTTCCTCTTTTCTTCATTTTCCCTCATTCTTCTCCTTTTCTTTTTTTCTCACCAAATTGCTTCCTTTCTCCACCTTGAGGAACTTTTCCCTTTTGCTTTGCAAGAAAAGCCCCTTCATTACTAGTTTCTTGTCTCATTAATCTTCTATGCTCTTGAGTTTGAAAAGCATGAACAAGCTCAGCCAAAGAAATCTTGGTTAAATCTTTTGAGTCTTCAAGTGAGGAAATCTTCGACTCAAATCATTCTTCCAGACTCACTAAAACTTTCTCTACAACCCTTTCATCTTTTAGCTCCTCACCAAGAAGTCTGATTTTGTTAACAACTTCCATCAACTTGCCTGCAAACTCCTTTATGGACTCATTATCTTTCATATTCAACACTTGAAATTGTCTCTTTAAATTCAGAATTTGCATTTGTCTGGTTCTGTTACTACCCATATACATCTCCGTGACCTTGTCCCAGGCTTCTTTTGCTATTTCACAATCCATGATCCTAAAAAAACATTGATTCTGAAACAATAACATGAATGACAGACAAAGCCCTTGGAGCTTTAGTCTTTTCTTCTTCATGAACCCTAATCTGACTGAGTGTTGGGTTGTCTCCAAGAGGTGATATTTATCTCTCAGCTTCAACCCACTGCCATAAACCAATACCTCTCAAGTAAGCCTTCATTTTGAAGGTCCAAACTTGGTAATTTTCACCATTAAAAGTTGGAGGTAAAAGATTTGATATGCTGCTGGAAGCCATAAGGATTTAAAGTCTGATTTTTGAGGTTTTTGTGGAGGAAGCCTTGCTGGTTTTCTTTCTTGGTCACTCATAGTCCCAAAAGATCTATGAGAGCTCTAATACCATGTTGTAGTTTATCACATAAGAGAGCTTTTACTAAAGGAGAGGAAAAAAGCACACACTACATTCATGTTTTCATGTTCTGATATGCATACATACTACAAGAAACAAGGTGTTAAAGTCAACACCAAACCCAACTAACACATCTAACTTTTTCAAAAAGTAGATTTCACATAACAGGGCAGCTAATTTATCTTTTCTAAAGAAATTTCAGACTTTAACAAATTAAAATCCTCTGAATCATCAGTTAATTAGTATCTTTTGAGTGGTTTTATGATGTTACTTGGTTGATTGCAACTGATTTACATTTATCAGATGTTAGAAAGATTTATGCAATACTCCTCTTCAAAGTATCTGTGTTTCTATTGAATTTTAAGGTTTTTTATAAGATTATAGCCTTAGGTTTCTAACTTCAATTTTGTTTTAGAAACTGCTTTAATCTGTCACACCCCGAACCCGGGTCCCGGGCCTCGGCGCACGCGACAGACGCCGCGTACTTATAGGGTCACCCCTATAAGCACGCAAGGCTCAGTAACACAAGCAGATAATCAATACAGAGTTTAAATTATTAATTAGCGGAAGGAAATATATAAGGTTAATACAAAACCCTAACAGGTCCTGAATGACATAGAATCCTCACTCAGAAGGAGATTAGAGGCCTGCAGACCTCAGCTCGAAATATCCCCGACGCTGCTAGGCTATCCCGCGGAAGCTCCCTCCTGAGTCCCGCTCCTAGTTACTCGTCGTCACCTGGGAAAAAACATCAAGCAACCAAGTGCACGAGCCAAAAAAAACCCAGTAGGATCGCACAAAAGCAATAAGTATGGTAAGAAAACCATAAGTAGAGAATATGAAGCAGTCAAGTGCAAAGGCAAATGAAAATTCAATCATAAGCCAACGGCACAACCCGAATGTGTGAAATAAACTCACAGATGTACTATGTCCCCGGCATATAAGATACTACGGTATAACCCGTACCGTCTTCGGCCTACGCCGGATAGTGCTATAGCAAACATGTATACATGGTCAGGAAATACTGCTCCCTGACTGAGCCTGTCGAGCAACGTCAAGCCCCACCGGGCCTCCTAGAAGTATCATGCCTATCAAGAAGAGACTACCAGCACCGAATACCTAACTTCAGGTATTCCCATATATATAGTACCGAACACCTAACTTCAGGTATTCACGTATATATATATACATATATATATATATATATATAGATATATATATATATCACCGAACACCTAACTTTAGGTATTCCTATATATATAGTACCGAACACCTAACTTCAGGTATTCACGTGTATATATATATATATATATATATATATATATATATATATAGCCAAGGGAATAGGAAACTCGAATAGATATAATTAAGCAATAATCTCATAGAGATGAAGAGAGTCAAACCAAAACATGTATCCAAGGAAAACAATTCAACTTGAACACATGTTAAAAAGTCTCGAAGAGATATATATACAAGAGGAATCACAAGTAAGGTAGGAATAAGAGACACTCACAAAGCACGGAGTGCGAGAGCCTACCTTATTCGCTTTCATGACCTACCTAGGTCCGAGCCTTCCACTCAGGTCTTCGACCACCTCACCACGTCCTAAACATGGTAAACGTTCATCACATAACATTTCATAGCAATATGAAGGCATTACATATATTTAATTACTCAAATCGTGAGATTACCGAAATGTGGCTTTTTAATTTATAACCGATGGATCCGGGCTCTTAGACACCATTTTTATTAGTTTAAATATATCCCCGAACTATCGGGATGATCGGAATCGAATTCCGAGTCTTTTTGAAAACATTGAAGTTCTTATTCCACAATTCCATTATAGCTACAGTAACTAACTAAATCATGAAATTGAACCGTCAAATTGAAGCCCAAAATCTTTACTATTTCTTCCCAAACTTTCAATACATTATCTTCCCGATATACACTTTCATTTTGATCAGAATTGGGGTTCATTACCATCACCACATACCTCGTTTAAAAGAACCAAATCCAATGGCCTGCAGTGCTACAGTAATTCCTGCATTTTACACTTGAAGCGTCTAATCAAGCTCTAACCCTCATTATTCTTTGACATATGTGTTTCTAATACTCCTATTATCATTAACAATTTCCTTGTACAAGCCTCGGACCATTGAATAGATGAACTGTTATATAATTTCAGAAAAAGTAAAGGCTTGTACTCATTGTTCAGTTCAGGGGTTTAATTGAACAAACGGCTAGTCCATGGCTCTCTAATTCCATTAACTTAAAACCCCAAAACTAATCTCTGTTCAAAGAGAAAGTCAAAACTTTGTATATCAAATGAAAATAGGAGCATCATATCAACCAAAGATCAAAACTCCATAGAAAAGTAGCAAAGAAGGTTCCAATCAAACTCACCACACTAAACATTGGTCACTATCTCATGTCCTCAAATGGATAGCAATATGAAGCTATGAATTTACACATAATATGAGATGTATCCATCTCCATCCTTAGCATAGAAAAAGGCTCTAACATGCTTTCCTTAAGAGTGACTAAGTGTTAATCAAGATCTTCATATTTCTATAGAATTAAAATACGGAATTGATCAATAAGAAACCTTAGCTCTAAAAGCTTCAAGTATGTTCCTTACATGTAACTAAGTACTAAGCATGCTCATGGAGATTTAATCAATTATAATCTACTTAAGATTTCTACGAAAATTCGGCAGCACCTCCTCTATTTGGAGGGCCCCGAAATCATACAAACATACACACATAATAACATAATTAATCCACACAATTTACTCATCAAGAATCACATGAATTTTGGCCTCTAATTTTAGACATTCTCAACCCTAAAACCTCCAAACCATTCATAATTTCATCCAATGTTTCATTCCAAAATTAATTCATTCAATTACTCAAAGTTTAGTAGGCCTCGTTGTGTTCTACCTCAATGCTTAACGCACGCTCGACGGCAACCAAGTTTTGGCCAACCGGGGTTCGTCGGAGCTGTGGCTTCGCTGTGCCGAGAGAGAGGGAGAACAGGAGGCGCAGCCTTGCTGCAAGACCATACAAAACAACGAGGACAGCTCGGGGCGGAGCTGCGGCCTAAACGGGCTTGGGCTGGCGCAACCTCGGCTGAGCAGGCGGAGCGAGGGGCCTAGAGGGGGTTGCCGGGCGGACAAAACGGCGCCGGGAGCTCAGGCCGGTGGAGGAGACAGACAGCCAATCTGAGTCGCGCAGCCGTCAAGGGCGGGCGGCACCGGCGTCAGGCAGGGTGGAGCGAACTGGGTAGGGTGTGGAGCTGCGTGAGGTGCGTCGGCAAGCGTGCTCGCGGACATGGACGGCGGCTTGGGGGCAGGGTCGGCGCCGGCTGGCGGCCTGGCGCGACTGTGGGGTCGCGGGGCTGTGCGGCAGAGGGGGGCCGGACGCGGGGTGGGGACTGGTGCGGAGCTGGCATCGCGGCTAGCCGGCGGAGCCTGGCTGGTCGGCAGCGAGGCTCGGCTGGTCGATGGGCAAGGAGAGGGGAAGGGGCGAGGGAGGAGGAGAAGAGGTCGAGTGAGACCTCTTTCAATTGAAATCAATTTGATTTCATTTAGCCCTAAGTCCCCTAAGTCATATACATGATAATTTTAATTAAGCAATTATTTAAATTGCTTTACCCCTCTATATTAATTGTTTTATTCTTGTCACGCGATTACTATTGCGTCACGGGGCTTTGAATTCATTTCATACCGGGGTCCACCGTGATAATTTATTGTCCTCATGCCCGGACCTTGGTTCGCGAATCTCGACTCCTTATTAATTCCTTTAGTCACTGTGGCATCACGGGGTTGTCTCAGTCCCCGACTAGATCCCCCTTTCGCGGGATTTGAATTTTTGTCTGTTTTCTTTTTTTAATATTTAATCTGGATTAATTAATCTAGCTTGATTAATACTTAATTTTTTTCCGAAATTTTATCGCTTACTATATTAAATTACTATTTAATAAATTCTGAAAATAAATAAATAAAATTTCTTATTTATTTCGCGGCAGGTTTTACAACTTTGTTTCTTAATATTTGGATAGATGGATCTATGCAATCTCTTTTTATTCAAACATTACCCAACAATGCAGTACGTTCATAAACAAAATAAAAGTTATAAATAAATAGCTAATGAAAAATTCATCCTATGAACTCTAATATAATTTGATACTCAGACAACCACTTAAAAGAATGGTTCTTACAAGTGAAACACAAAAAACAGCAAACTCTGAACTCCTCCACATTCATCCAATGTTTTTTATTTCTAGGGTTAATATGGCAAGAATTTGGCCACCATTAATGACTAAATTAAGAACAAGAATACATCAAATGGTAATAAGATTCATCCTCCTCCTCTTCCTGCTCCTCCTTCCTTTCTTCTTCAAGTTGTTTGCATGCAAGTGTGCAAGAGAAGAGAAGAGGAGAGATAGAATGGAATGCAGACAAAATATAATCATAAGACAATGCCGTTATTTGGTGATCATGCACTTGCATGCAAACAACTTGAAGAAGAGAGGAAGAAAGAGGAGGAAGACGAGGAGGATGAATCTTATTTACCATTTAATGTATTCTTGTTCTTAATTTAGTTATTAATGGTGGCCAAATTCTTGCCATATTAAGCCTAGAAATCAAAAACATTGGATGAATGTGGAGGAGTTCAGAGTTGTTGTTGTTTGTGTTCTTGCACTGCAGGCTGACAAGTCATCAAATGTTACATAGATTGATTAGATTCCTCGTTTGCTGACCATGTTTTCCTTACAAACTCTGGAACTAAAGCAAATAAAGTGGGTATAAAATTTTACAGAAAGTTTCAGAGATATTCACAAGTCCTGATGAGAAAAACAAGAAACTGAGTTTGTTTGTTTTAATCATAAATTTCATGGGAGGATTATGGGTTCAATTGCCATGAAAAGCAAAGAGCATTACAGGCTGCCTTTTGAACCTTTCATGAGTGGAGTTACTTTTTTAGAATATGGAAACAAAGAGGACAAGAAAAGTATATGTTGCAGAACCTGTTCAGGGTGAAGAAGGGGATTTCTTTCTGCAGATATTGAAGTTAGATATTGTAGACCAGTAAAATTTTTCAAAACATTAACTGGATAGGCCAATTGGTCATTTATATACTAGCACTCCAAATAGTTTATTGATTCTGAATTTGAAATGAATGATCTTTTGAAATAATGTTTTCTTGTTTAGGAAGAGGCTGGAAGGTTGTTTCTGTGCATGGTGACAATAGTCAACATGATCTAACAAAAGCTATGTCATTATTTAAGGATGGAAAATGCCATTTGATGGTAAATCATATATGAAGCTTTTCTATTGACTTAATTTTTTTAACATATTACCGATGACAGAAGTGCAGCAGTTAGCTTAAGCACATTGTTATAACTATTGGATGTTTCCTACTTGAACAAGTTTAGCATGAACATGTTTGTTTTATCTTTAAATCTTTTACAGATAGTGATTGATGTAGCTTCTCGGGGATTGGACATTCTTGGTGCTGAAGTTGTTAGTAACTATAGTTTTCCGCTTACTGCATGCAGAAGATTATATCCATAGAATAGGGAGGACAGGGCGTGCCGGAAAGAAGAGAGTTGCTCATACTTTCTTCACACTGGAAAATAAGGTTGTTTAATGTTGCAATGCTCTCAGGGTATCTATTATACTTGATTTACTTTGCCTTATAAGCTGCTCCAATTTCATTTTTGAAACATAGGCTCTTGCTCAGTTGCTGGGGAACTAGTGAATGTTCTTTGGGATGCTGGGCAGATTGTTCCTGAAGCCTTTACTAAATTTAGCACCCATGTGAAGAAAAGGGTAATGATGTCTCTTTGCTTCATATGCATTTCTTTAGTACCAGATACCTTATAAATTGTTTGTTAATTATTCTTGCAACTCATTCCCTTGTTCATGCTTGGCTATTTGTTCTGGGACTAACACCCCAAGGAGTTGGATGCCAGTAGTTTGTATTTTTTACATAAGAAGATAATGCAGGCTAAAATAGTAAAATGTTGTCTTTATTACTTCTAAAAGAGACTTCCTTATCTATGTTATTTCCATATGAATGAGGTAGCTAACTTTCCATATGAAAGTTCACCTTGTGACCTTAAAACTATTAAATTTAGGCTTAAATACACTATTAGTCTCTGTATTTTAAAAATGTTCAATACAATTTATATTTCGTATTTTGTTCAATACCGTCTCGACATCGACGTGGCGATGGATGAAATATAACATAATTTTCGATTTTTTATTTACAGTGGCGGTATTTTTGTGGCATAAATGATTCATCAACAAAATAATAATTTAAAAAAAAAAATTTTAAAAATTATTATTTTGTTGATATGGCAGAATACGTATGCCACGTCAGCAAAATACTGCCACGTGTAAATAACAAAAATCAGAAAATTAGGTTGTATTTCATATGTCTTCACGCCAATTAGGGGCAGGTATTGAACAAAATATATAAAAGCATGTATTGAGACATTTTAAAGTTCAGTGACTAAAATGAACATTGGGCTATAATACAGGGACGAATAGTGTATTTAAGCCTTAAATTTATTAAGCTTTTTGTAAATAGTACTTTAAAAATTATAACGCTTATAATGACTCACTAAATATTATTTCCACACCAAAGAATCACATATATCAAAATAGATTAGCTTTAACACTTTTAAATGTTTGGCTTAACTATGCTAACATTCATATAATATCAAGTGGTCAAGTGGGCGATAGAAATAGAGATGATGATGTTGTTTTAACTATTCACTTGAATTTTCAACATTTTTTTTATATTACTATAATATAAAATGCAAAAGCTGCTTATTTTAATGTTAACATGCACCTCGAAAACACTAGTTTATTTTCATCTTGATCTCATGGGTTAGGTGTCTACTTGAGCACGATGGAAAGTCTAAGAGATTAGTCATTAATTAACATTAATTTCACCTTCAACTCAAAGTTGACTTTGGTTATAGAAGAAGGCATGTGCTATTTAATATTATTGTTCATTTTGAGACGCTATGGCCGGCTATAAATAGTTTGACTGAACATGCAGCAAGTGGCCATGGGTGAGCTATTTGTAATTTACATTACGAAAGGACCGGGCACCCAGTAATCTTTTGATCAGAAGCAAATGCGTTTGACTTGGAATTAGAGCAAAGCTTTGTTGATCATGGCCGAAGGTGGAGCAGCGGTGTCGGCCTTCCTCCAATGGGTGTGCGAGGACTTACGTGCCATCATAGCCTCAAGCAAGCTTCCATTGGTTGTCAATGATGAGCTTGGGAGGCTCTTGATGGCCTTTCATGAAATTCCACCAACAACTGTTGAAGCCGCCGAGGACCAGCCCCTGAAGAGCAAGTTACTCGGAGCTTGGCTCCGTGAGCTTAAAGAAGCTGCTTATGATGCAGCTGACCTACTTGACCACTTGGATGATCATCTACAAGCTCCAGAAGTCATGGAGGAGGAGGTTATTCCACGGCGTCATCTCTGTATCTTCCATTCTTGTACTACTCTCGGCAGTAGTACTCTACAACATCGGCCTGTTGATGAGACAGTACTGCACATGATCAGTGCTCTTCGGAAGAGAGTTAAGAAACTAATGAGGAAACATTCCAAGGAAGTTCTTCATGATCTTCAACCACCAATTAGAAGGTTGAACGGTCATTATAGGTTTGGTGGATCTATGGGTTTCATGCCACCCGAGCCAAGAATGGAAGAGGACAGAGAGAAAATGATCCAGCTGTTGACATCAGAGGAATCTTCAATGATGGACACCTCTCTCATCGCCATTACTGGCAAGAGAGGCGTCGGGAAGACCACCCTTGCACGCATTATCTTTGATGACCAAAGAGTTGCTGGGCATTTCGAGCTCAAGATGTGGGTTACAGCATCAGAAATTTATGATACTGCAAGGCTCTTGAGATCAATAGGAGAGTTTGTTGGGGTAGATCCTTTATCTGATGAGAGCATGCCACTTGAGGCGCTGAATGTTAAATTAGCTGAGGGACGATTTTTGCTCATCCTGGATGACTTGCAGAATGAAAAGTTGGATCAGTTGGAGATGATGTTCAGTCACTTTCAACATGGACCAGCTGGTGGAAGCAAGATTTTGGTCACCACTGAGGATGAAGAGATCCAAAAGAAGGTGAGATTAATATTGCCCACATCATCATATTATCTTGAAGGCCTGTCTCTTGCAGATTCCTGGTCTTTGTTCCGAGAATGTGCATGTCCTGATCAATGGGCAGACCACCAGCATAGCAGAGAGCTTGAAGAAGTTGGCATAGAGCTTATGGCAAAGTTGGAGGGCTTGCCTCTCGCTGTCAGGATGCTTGGGTGTCTCTTGCGCTCCAACGTTGAGCTCGACAACTGGAAGATGATCTTGAATTCAGATGTTTGGAGTCAAAAACAAGATGGACATGTCATCCCTGCTTCTCTTTGGCTAAGCTATCAGCATTTGCCACCACATATCAAGCAGTGCTTCTCATACTGCTCCATCTTTCCTAGAGATCACAAATTCAACAAGGAAAGCATAGTCCAAATGTGGATGGCTCAGGGCCTGATTCAACCTCGCCAAGGGATGCAAATGGAGGATACAGGGAATGAGTACTTTGATTTTCTATTGCAAAGGTCTTTCTTCCAGAGCTTCATGAGCTCCCGAGATAAGAACATTGTGTATAACCAATTTTTCCCTGACATCCCTGAAGAAGAGTGCACCATGCATAATTTGATTCGTGACTTAGCAGTGTCCATTACTCCCAATGAATCTCTTTACTTATCACATTCGGGCTGTAGTATGAAGAAGAAGGTGCGCCACTTATCACTTCAGTCCGATAGCATGACGATTACTGAAATTCTAGACATTGGTACTCTGGATAACTTGCACACATTACTGTTATATAGAAAGAGAAGTTCCAGTAGTTTTGACTATGAAGTTTTATTCATGAGCTTGAAGCATATCAGAGTGCTATTTTTAAGTGATGATGAATTGAAAGAGTTGCCAAAATCAATTGACAACATGAAACAACTCAGATGCCTAGATGTTTCCGAGACATGCATTGTTACTGTGGGAGAGGAAGTGTGTGGCCTGACAAAGTTGCAGACTTTGAACCTGTCCTGTTCATCTACCCAGAATTTACCTCGCAGCATTTTAAATTTGGTTAACTTGAGGCACTTGAAGGCAACTCGCAGTGATCGGATATATAAGATCGGAAGGCTCACATCCCTACAGGAGCTAAAGGAGTTCACTGTCTTTAATGAAGATGGCCACAAGATAGAAGAGCTCAAGGACATGACACAACTCCGAGGGGAACTTCGTATTTCTCAACTTGAGAATGTGCAGTCTGAGGAAGAAGCCATGAAGGGCAAGTTGAATGAGAAAAAACACATCCAAAAGCTGAAGCTACATTGGTCCTGGGACTATTTGGATAAAAGCCCTATAGAATCAAATGGTGCAGTTCTTCAAGGTCTAAGGCCAAATCCAAACATAAAAGAGCTTACTATATGGTACAACCACGGACCAAAGATTCCTTCCTGGTTGGAAGATGGATCACTTACAAATCTAGAAACTTTAGAGATCTTTGGGGCCTCCATATATTGGGATCTTTCACTTCTTGGGCAACTCAAGAGCTTAAAGAAACTTGTGGCAGAATCATTTCTGAAGTTGCCCCATTTTGATCATTGGAAGGAAGAAGATGACAACCAACGATTTCCTTGTCTTCAAAAACTATACTTGACTTTTTGCACCAGCTTGAAGGAATCTACCTACCTTCCTCTAACACTAGAAGTAATGCAGCTGTTTCATATTGGTTGGAGGACGCTTCCCAGACTGCAGCAAAACAGAAACCACACTTCTAGTTCATCACTTACTTCACTCTATATCTCTGACTGTTACAGACTAACTACTCTACAAGTGGGACTGTTAGAACACCGATACCAGTACCAACTCCAAGCTCTCCATGACTTGGTCATCAAGGACTGTTCTGAGCTTTCTTACTTGCCGGATCATGGTTTCTCAGCCCTTGTGTCTTTGAAGACTTTGCGAATTGAAAACTGTCGAAAACTCAGATACAGGCCAGTGGAGAATGGAAGTGCTCTTCTTCCTTCATCTCTCCTTGATTTCAAGCTAATTAAATGTGGGGCACTAACCAACGATTCATTCTTCATGGGCATGGGTAAGCTTCATTCACTGACCTCCATGGAGATCCAAGATGACCGACTTTGGATGGATGATGATCATTCTCCCAAACAATCTATCTTTACATCACTCCCTTGGGAGCTTCTGCAACACTTTGAGTCCATCAGGGAGCTAGAAATTGTGTCCTGTGAATGGTTAGAAATTCTTGAACTCCAAGCTCTTGTGTCGCTCAAACGTTTGAAAATTTCTGGTTGCAAGAATCTGGTGGCGTGTTCATCCTCTGCTGGTAGTCCTCCAATACTTCTTGAATATCTAGAAATTGAGAATAGTCCATTGCAGATGCTCAGAGGGGAGCTATTACGGAGTCTCATCAACCTACAAGAGTTACAAATTAGATGCCACGAACTGGAAAGCTTTCCAAATGCCATGAATGAGGAGCTCCATTGCCTTGCATCCCTCAAACGGCTGTACATAGATCAGTGCTTCGAACTCCAATCCTTGCCTCATGAGCTTGCAACCATTCCCTCCCTTGAAGAATTAATCATAACTACTTGCTGGTCCATCGAATCTTTGCCGAAGAATGGTCTACCAGCATCCCTTGTCATGTTGATCATTAAAGAATGCCCATACTTGGAGAAAAGCTGCACAAAAGAAGGTGAAGATTGGTCTAAGGTCTCTCATGTTTTCTACATTGAAGTTGATGGCCGAAATGTGAATGAGCTGATATCATCATAGTCTGCTTCATTCAAAGGAGAAGAATAAGACTGGTGATGTATTTATAATATAGACAAAATATCAATGTAGATCATCTCACTTGTATGCTTTTGTAATATTTCATCTCGTGACTTGTATGAAATAGAATTTTTTTTTTTTTTTTGAAATAAGTGGATAAACCATATTTTATTTAAGATAATAGTATTTCATTACATATATTTTCAAAAGGAAGTTAAAGGATTATAACATTTAAGTGTCCTTCCTTTTGCCCAAGCCATTGGTTTCACGGGTCCCCTCCTCTCGCAACTGGTTCCCCTGCTAAGCCATCCCCGAAGGCATCTTCATCCTCATCTTCTTGCTCTAACATATCTGCAGTGAATGCAAGGTTGTGCTTCACCAGGTTCCTGGCCGCCTCTACTTTTGCTCGCTTTGCCATTAGAGCTGCATCCAACCAAGAAATTACGAGGAAAGAAATATCGCGAATACTTCTTCGATAAACGCGTTGTTTATCCTGAAAACAATGCCTATTTCTTTCACCCCAGATGCATCATATAATAGCTGTTGCAGCCAGGTCCCACCCTCCTCTTAGGGTTTTATCTAACCCTAAGTGGGCGTTCATGGTTCCCCAAAAGGCATTTAGTCCATTCACTTCTTTTCTCTGCCCGAACATGTCCCTAAAATGGTTCCAGATGTGCTCTATATATGGACATGTTATAAACATGTGATGGACTGATTCCTCCTCGTTGTCACACATGTAGCACATAGTTCGTTCCCCTCTCCACTTTCTTTTATGCAGATTGTTGAGGGTAAGGATCCGGTTTTCCTTTGCCAATCATGCAAATAGCTTGACTTTGAGAAGACATGGTAACTCCAGAAACCTTCCTTTAGATCACTTCTAGTTCCTCTATCTAATTTGAATTGGTATAATGATTTCACAGAGATGATTTTGTTGGTTGTGAGGGCCCATTCCTTAAGTCCAGTTCCTCGGAGGATGGGTTGAGATTCATTAGCGCCTGTTTAATCAGTTCGAATCCCACCACGTCACTTCTAGTGAGAGGGCTTGGTTTTAGCAACGGTCTGCCTCTTACGGATTTTTATCAGGCTCCCTGGATAGTAATGTGCTTACCAATAGATATTTCATGAAGACCGGGATATGTATTACAGAGGGCGTACTCTTCCCACAATCTATCCATCTAGAGGTTTATGGCCTTTCCTGCTCTGGGTTTGGTGATTATATTTGCTATTACTAGGGGTGCTTCTCGGCATAATCCTTTCCAAAACATGGATGCTCTTCTTGGGGCTGTTTTATTTTGGTTAATGAGGCCTTTGGTTGAGTAGGCTTCCTGGAGAATTTTCTGACAGATCCCTACGTTTCCGGTGAGTATTCTCCACCACCATTTCCCCAGCAAGGCTCCATTAAAGGTGCGTAGATTTAGGATACCCCATCTACATTTTTTCTTTGGTCTACACAGTCTTTCCCATTTAACTAGGTGGTAGCATTGTGTCTCTATATCTACTCCTTTCCATAGGAAGTCTTTCCTAATGACATCAATCTTCTGTATGACCAATTCAGAAAGTCGATATGTTGCCATCCAGTGGATTGGTAAGGTGGAAATTACCGAGTGCAGCAGAGTTAGTCTTCCTCCCAGGGATAGTAGTTTGTCTTTCCAAGACCCCAACTTCCTTCTAATTTCCAATCTTCTTTTTGGGTCGGCCTCCTAAAATCATCACCCCTAAATATTTGATTGAGAGGTTCGCAATTAAGCAATTGAGAATTTGAGCCAAGTTCTGGGTGAGATGGTTTGGGGTCTTGATTGGAATAACGACGCTCTTGGTGTAGTTGATTTTTAGGCCCGAGAGACCCTCAAATAAATAGAAAATTAGCTTCAAGATTTGGCCTTCTTCTGGGCTTCCATTGCTGAAGACCAAGAGGTCGTCGGCGTATTGCAAGGTTATGATTGTAGCTCTACTATTTCCTCCAATTTGAACCCCTTTATAGATAGATTATTTGACTGCTTCTGCTAACATTGTGAAAAGGACATTCATTACCAAGACAAATAGCAAAAGGGATAGGGGATCTCCTTGTCTTAGGCCCCTTTTGCTCCTTATGTATCCGACCAGCGTACCATTGACAAGAAATCATGCTTTTGAGGATACCAACAGCGATATGATCCATGTCAGCCATTTTGGGCCAAACCCCTGGCTTGGAGGACTTCTAGGAGGAATTCCCAATCTACCGAGTCGAAGGCTTTTTCCAGATCGATCTTGATGAGGGTTCTGTTGCCTTCCTCCATTTTTAATTTATGGATAAGCTCCTTTGCTGCCACTATGTTGCATGGATCATTCTTCCTTGAATAAATGTTGTTTGTGAATCATTGACTAGTTCCACCATGATCCTCCTTAATCGGTTTTCGAGGACTTTGAAAATGATCTTCCGAGCAGTTGCTTAGGCTGATTGGTTTGTAATCCTTGATGCCCTCCGGGGCATTTTTTTTGGGAATCAAAAGGATGTGTGCCCAGTTTAGCCATTTCATGTTGGTCCTTCCCTGGAAGAAATCATCAAAGAGTTTTAGCTGGTCATCCCTGATGACATTCCATCCTTGTTAGTAGAAGGTCATGGGAAATCCAAGATGGAATGTTCATTTGATTTCCTCTTCCTTGAAAGGCTCCTCCTGATCCTAGAGATTCACCCTTGTTTTGTGTCTAAATAGTCTTTCCCATGAGGTTTTATATCTTATCTCCCGTTCTTTCCCGAATATGTTGGTGAAATGCTTGGTTATGACCTCTGTGATCTGTGTTGGGTCCATGATGGTTGAGCCTTCATGGTTGAGTTGGTGTATCCAATTGAGATTCCATCTTTGGCTCACGAATGCATGAAAGAGCTTTGTGTTACAGTCCCCTGGTTGCATCTAGTTGATCTGTGATCTCTGTCTCCAATGTGCTTCTTCTTCTAGGATCATTCTTTCATATTCCCCTTTATGTGTTATTTCCTCCACCGCTTCCTCCCTTATGAGTCCTCTTGTCTCTCTGCGAATGTCTAAGATCTTGATGGAATTAAGTAGCTCATTTTTCCGTTGTGCTTTTTTGGTTTAAAGTTTCCTTCTTCCATCTGGTCAGTTTGTCTTTTGTGGATTTGAGCTTCTTGGCGAGGGTGTATGCTCCATACTCCCATCAACTCTTGTTTATGCATGCCATGTCTCACTAATCATACCAGAAGCC
Organism: Dioscorea zingiberensis; assembly: GCA_026586065.1. NCBI lineage: Eukaryota > Viridiplantae > Streptophyta > Magnoliopsida > Dioscoreales > Dioscoreaceae > Dioscorea > Dioscorea zingiberensis. Next base: position 17,130,438 of record CM048822.1, on the reverse strand, counting down.
CTCTTTTTTAGCCCATTTTTTGTCGAACCGGAATGTGCCGACTTGGGGGGTGGGGGTGTATGCCGCAATCGAGGCATATTGAGGCGTGATCCGACTGAATTCGTTTGAGGGAGGTTTGCCAAATCTGGGAGAATTCCCAATCCACTCTATGGATAGGAGGAATTTGTATAACCTGGCCAATCCCGGGGATTCCCACCCATTAGTCCATGTGTACTGCCTTCCTCAAAGAGGAGGGTCTATGAGTAGGAGGCCTTGTATCATTAATCCTTCGAAGTCCTCCCTTTTTCTTGCCCCGTGACAGGAAGAGTTAACCTCTTCTTGCCTTCTTTGTGTTGAAGTCATCACAGAGTAGCCAAGGTCCGTTCCATCTTCCTCTTATCTCCTTTAGTTCCTACCAAGAGGTTGGTTTAAGTGTTGGGTTGCATGGAGTGTACACAGTTGTTACCATTCTCGGGGTGTCTCCTTTTGTTTTATCCTTTAGGATCACCCAGACCTCATATCCCTATACTTTCCTTGAAGTTCAAATTGTATGAAATGAAATTATATTGTAAAAAATAATATGTCATTTTGTAGGGACTCTATTGTCATGAATACTTGGTTCATGGACTAAAATATAATTATTTATAAGCAAAGATAGGTGGAGCCGTTCAAAGGTTCACGGATGCATGATGAAGAGAGAAGATTGTGCTCTTGGTTTCATTCTCCTCTATATTTCTTTGTTTTTTTTTTTCTCTTTTTCTCTTCTCTCTCTTTCTCTCTTTCTCTCTTTCTTCATTTTCTAATCTGATTTTCACTTTGGTAGCGTTTGGTAGTTTGTAACTCTTCATATACAGGATGGGGAATTATAGTTGTGTGTTTGGTTGGATAGATACAAAAGGGTTGGATGTATACTTTTTATGTGCTTGTCTAAAAAGGGATAGATGTCAATGTAGATATGTATTACTCCTTATTGTGACTGGTGAGATTTCTCCATATTGGCTAGGGTTTATGGCTTTTGTTTTTGTTTGTAAAGGAAATTTAATTTTAAATTTTGTTTATAGAATTTGAATCGATATTCTTTAAAAAAACACACATGTAATCTTTCTTAATATGTTTTGAAAATTTATTTTTATAAATTAAAAATATTTAATGATATTAGTTGACACAAAATATTAAAAATATTAATATTCATTAATATTTTTTGAAATTTTATTTTTGTGAATAGAAAATATTCATTAATATATTCATTAAGATTTTAATCCTCTTATAGGTAGTGTTTGAATGGTGGGATATATGTATCCCTTGGATGGGGATATCCATGGATGAAGTATAATTTCATGGATGTTTGGTTGGTGAAATAAGGAGTGAGGGATAAAGATTGTTAGATGTATGTTTGGAAGAATAAGGATGTGTAAAGTTTTGGATATATATTTTTAATAATTGGTTGTAGGGATAAAAATAGATAAAATAAATTTATATATAATTATAAATATTCTAATTTAAATTACAATATCTAAAAATAAAATAATATTAATTAATTATTTATAATTAGATATTTAACTAGTAAATAGCCCTTCGCATTGCTCGTGATTTAATAAAAAAAGTATAACCTATGATTGAATAAAATTCAATGAAAATATTGATTTGATTACCTTGTGAAGCTTTATCCAAATTGAATAAATGAAATCGCTTCTTCCTCCTTTCTTAATGTATTCTTTTGTCCTCACATTTAACTACAAATAAAACAATTAACAAATGGTGAGAGAGAAGAGAGTAAAGGAGTTGTAGTGCGGAATGAAAAGTTGTGATAAATAAACTTAAAAATGTTTGAGGTAGAATTAATAAATTTTACAAATTATGTTATTAAAGTACAAAAGGACAACATAAATCTATCAAAAGAGAAGCATAACCCAAGATTCTCATATCTCGAAATGCATTAGAGGTAAAGAAAGTTTCCAAATTTACCTGTGATTACAGGCTGAAACGAAACCCTTGGTTTTCCTCCCTCCCAATCTCGGTTGGCGAAAGGGCGGAGGTAATTATGTAGCACACTCAATAAGTCGTAACTAAATTGCACCGGATTAGTTTCACAAAGGTGTGGGTAAAAAAATAGAAACAAACATGTAGTTATTATACTTTTTAAAATTGAAAAATGTAAAATTTTCAGAAAATTTCAAAATCTCAATCTTTTTTCTTAAATTTTTTAAATTAAAATTATCTATAACCGATATACTTATAGATACTTTTAAAAATTAAAAATACTCCGTTAGATAGACCTTTAGAAAATTTCGAAATCCCAATCTAGTTTTTTTGAAATTTTTAAAATTAAAATTATATATAACCAATAGATTCCCATAAAGATATAGATAGATAGATATATTTAAAAATTAAAAATACTCCCACTTGGTAATGTAGATAGACTTTTTAAAATTAAAAAAATCTAAGTTTTTGATAAAATTAAAAAATATCAATCTAATATTTTTTTTTTTGAATTTTTTTAAAATTAAAATTATTTCTGATAGACTCTCATAAATATAATATAGATACTTTTTAAATTAAAAATACTCATGTTTACTAATATAGATAGTTTTTTAAAATTAAAAGAAAATCTAAATTTTGAGAAAATTCTAAAATACCAACCTAATTTTCTTGTTCTATAGGATTTTCTAAAAAAATAAAATTAGACTAGTTTTTGCTTAGTAATATAGATGGATGATATTTATATTAATTAATAGATAATAATTTTAACTCTAAAACAATAATATTTTATATTTGATCATTAATATATAGTTATTATATATTTAAAAATATATTTTTTAATTATGGAATAATTTATATAAGGGGTTTTCACTTGCATACGCATGTAAACTTTGAAATTGCTTAAATATCTTTGTAAAAATGATATTTGCTTGCATACCTCTGCAAATCAACTATTTTTGCTTATATGCCCCTATATTTAAGTTGACCCTTCACGGTGTAAGCTGATACGACCAAATCCAAGGATACATGTGTTCGCACCTCTACTCCCCCTAAAAAGGAAGGCAACTTGGATCATTAGGGTTGCCGCTCTGCCCGCATAGCAAGGCATGGCTCCTATCATATCAGGGGGCAGAAGACATGTCCGCATGGCAAGGCTCATCATTAATGGTAAGGGGTAGAGGGCGATGGGATAGGGATCAAAACTCGAGGAATGCCAAGAAGACAAATAGGGTGAGACGTCGGAAACAGGGGTAAGAAACATCTTTTGACAAAAACCTATAACTCATCTTGTTCTCCGATGAACCATCCACTGACTTGCGCATTGGAGTAGAATCAGGGCAAGAGGCTCGCTACTTACCCTTTTCTTGTTTGTGCCCCTATTTCTCAAGTGGAAGCTCTCTACTAGCTCACCCTCAACATCCAGAGCAACTCTATTTGTTGACCTTGATCGGAGCTGATTCCGAGGGGAAGCGGGTTATTGTGTAAACAGATTGGCGCCGTCCATAAGGACGTTGAACAAGAAGCCATGTGCACTATGGGAAGGACTAAGCAAATCTAAGCCCAGGAGGTGAACGAGGATCTGGTGGGGCAACTCAATGCCCAGGAGACTGAGGAGGGGTGAGAACAGCTAAGGAGAGACCAACCTATGGCCCGACAATGCTATATTGCCCTTCTTAAGGATAAGACCTCGGAAACACTAGCAATCAAGACCCAAGAGGAAAATGAGAAGCTTGCTGAATGAGCGATGCCGGTAGAAGACTTAGAGAAAGTCCCCTTTGGCCGAGAACTTCCCCGAGAAGACGATCCATATTGGCTCCGAACTACCGACCAAGCCTTGGGAAGTGATGATACATTGCCTGCAGAGTAACGCGGACATCTTCGCGTGGTCTCCTGAAGACCTCCCTGAAGTGAGCCAAGATGTTATCAAGCACCATCTCAACATAGATCTTGAGGCCAAGACTATGATATAGAAGCGGCGTTATATTGTCCCGGAACGTCAGCAGCCCCCGGACGAAGAAGTCGAGAAGCTGCTCCAGGTGAAATTCATTAGGGAGGTACACTATCCCAAGTTGCTTGCCAATGTTGTAGTAGTGAAAAAGACCTTTGGAAAGTAGAGAATGTGTATCGATTTTATTGATTTGAATAAAGCTTGCCCTAAGAACTTCTACACTTTTCCTCTGATTGGCAAGCTTGTCGACGCCACCTCGAGGCATGAGATGCTAAGCTTCTTGGGCGCCTTCTCCGGCTACAACTAAATAAAGTTAGCGAAAGCTGACAAGGAGATGACTTCCTTTACTACGGCCAAAAGTACACACTGTTACAAAGTGATGCCTTTTGTTTTGAAATATGCAAGCACTGCATTCCAAAGATTGGTCGAGGGGAAGCTTGGGAGGAGCGTTGAGAAATATGTAGATGACATGCTCATGAAAAGCAAGAGAGCTAACCAATATGTGACTGACTTGCAGTAGACTTTCCAAGCACTTCTGGCTCACGAGATGCACCTCAATCTGGACAAATGTGCATACGAAGTTTGGTTCGAAAGTTCCTGGGGTTTATGGTTACCCAACACCAACACGGTATTGAGGCCAAACCCGAGAAGATCAAGGCCATATTGGAGATGAGCTCCATAAGGACCATCAAGGAAATCCAAAAGCTGAATAAGCAGCTCGCATCCCTCGTGCCCATTATCTCAGAGTCGGGAGAAAAGAATCTACCCTTCTTCCGTGCTCTTCGAAAAGTACCAAAGGTGGAGTGGACTGAGGAATGTAAAGAAGCATTTCAGCAGTTGAAGCAATACCTCAGATCCACTTTACTACTCGCTTAGCCTCAGCCTATGGATGAGCTTTATATGTACCTGGTCGTAACTCCCTTTACGGCCAGCTCGATGCTACTAAGAGAAGACGAAGGAGTTAAGAAACCCGTCTACTATACCAAAGAAGGTACTAATCAATCTCAGTCTCTATATCTCCCCCTTGAAAGCTTGGTGTATGCTCTTGTTACCTCAGCATGACACCTGAGGCCGTATTTCCAGGTGAACAGGATCATCACCGACCAACCTCTGAAGCAAATCCTTCAACGGCCTGAAGCGTCCGGGAGGTTAGTGAAGTGGGCAATCGATCTCGGGGAATATAACATCGATTACAGACCTTGGACGATGATAAATGCCCAGGTCTTAGCCGACTTCATTGTCGAGTCAATCGACCTTCAAGATCGCGTCGCCAATGATATCGAAGAAGAAAGGGACGGCGTCCCACCCACCAACTTCTGGACCCTACATACAAACGGGTCAACCACCAAGAAGAGCTCGGGGGCAAGCCTTGTACTATAGTCACCCTCAGGGTAGAAGACTTCGACCGTGCTCAAGTTTGTCTTCAAGGCTACGAACAACAAGGCGGAGTATGAGGCCGGAATGCAGCTGGCGTAGGGATCTCGAGGTCGAGGACTTGTGGGCCCACACCGACTCCCAATTACTGGTCGGACATCTAAATGGGGAGATCAAAGTAAAAGGAAAAAAATATTGCGAAATACAAAGCCATTTTCGAGAGATTAGCATTGAGATTTCAACACTTATTGGTTGACAAAGTCCCCCAAGTAGACAGTAAAGTAGCTGACTCTTTATCAAAGCTTTCCTCTATTAGTGTATGCCCTAGAGACTAATCATAAGGTGATGATTTTGTGGATTTTCATGTTCATTTATAAAGGCTTTTTCCATTATTATGCTTTACTTGATATCTGCATAGTATAAGTATTGATAATAATGTCCCTAGAATAGTTTACTATTCTTAAACTGTCCCTAGTAAAGTATCATTGAGGAATCAGGGACAACAATGATGTACATAAGACTAGTATATGTAGTGACTGATGACAAGAGTTTTCATGGACATAAGATGTCGAGTCAACACGTGAGTATAAGTTGGAGAACTTATGTTGGATAGACCCGTCATGAGAATTTCTACATGGATTGTTATATGAATGTCATAAGCAATTCTCATAAGTTGTTTGAGAAGTATATGATCCTTAGACTTGAGGTCACCATGGATCCTTACATAGCAAGTATCATACTTTGATATAACCAAATGTTATCCGTAACAAGGTGAACTATAAAGGTTGTCATTGGGTATGTCATGAACCATATGGTAGAATGTGAGTGATCAAGATAGGATTTGTCCCTCTTATATAACAGGAGTGATATCAGGGCCTCTTGATGAGTGAGACTAAGATGTGTGTGGCCACACTCAGATGAATCAATATGAGATATTGATGTCATTTGTTTTCATTAGTCTACTTGGGATCAAGGAACATATTGATTGAATTATACAAATATGACTGATCCATGACTTGAATTCAATCAAAGATATCAAGGACAAAGGGATACTGGATACTCTGTATTAATCACAGGAACAAGTTATGTCTATCATGACATTCTTGCGGTTTGGGTAGCAATGATGTGTTGCTAGACACCGCTCATTGCTTATGACATTAAAATAAGTTTTATATCATTGCCAACATCGCAAGAACCTATTGGGTCACACTCAAAGGTTGATTTGGATTTGGAACTTCATTGACTAAGTCATTTTCTGAGAGTCAGAATAATATAAGTATACAAGAGGGTCTTCTACATGGTCTAAACACTAATCCTACTTTGGAAATCGTTCACAAAGTAAGAGCATATATATATATATATATATATATATATATATATATATATATATATGTGTGGATGTAAGGGCCGGGCCGATATTTGATGGAACTCTAATTAATCCTATATCCTAATTTTGTTGTATACAAAGAATAGGAAAGAAGCTAGGGCTGACCACATATAGATATGATATATATAAAGATATATAGGGCAGTTATAAGTAGAGTTATGTAACTACTTCTAAACCTTAACATAGAGGACCGTTTCTTCTTCTTCTTCTAAAGAGAGAGAGAGGACAGTTTTTCTTTATTAATGAGGGTGGTTTCCAATAGTTGGACAACCATTAGAGGAGGGTTATTGCTGAGTTCTTTAAGAAGGCCATCAAGTCAATTCTTCGATGATGAGCTAGCACCGAAAGTCGAAGAATAAAAATTCTGGATTTGTTCTTGAGACGAACAAGGCGATTCAGTTCTTCTGAGTGGATACTGATAGAGGCAAGGATCCGTTAATCGTCGTTGAAATCGTGATAAGGTTCACTGAAGTATTGTCAAATAATCAAGGGCATCGATATACGAACATTGGCTACGGTTTGTATTTCGAAACCTAACCTGATCGCGGTATTTTCTCGCTTGGATCTTGGATGGGTTTTATCGAGTTTTGTTTTGAATTTCAACTGCGTACGTCTATAGTAGACATATATGAACTCGTCATTTCCCTACAGCCTCCTCCTCGAACCACTGCACCGACCAACCCGTTAATCTCTAGTACTTGGAAGCTAAGAGCAATGAGACCCCTTGAGAGTAGGGAGTATAAGAGCTCCAAGAGATACCAAGTTGGATGGACCCCATCACACATTACCTCCAAGATGGGACATTGCCGTCCGACTCACAAAGTCGTCGATAAGTTGACACACTATGTCCTCATAGCTGGGCACCTGTATAAAAGGTCATACACCTGGCCATAGATGAGGTGACTGCGCCCATCCGAGGCACAATACGCCCTCCATAAAGTACGTAAAGGAATATGTGGAGACCACGTTGAAAGAAAAGCCCTTGGCCATAAGATTCTCCGACAAGGGTACTACTGGCTGACCCTAGCTAAAGACGCCATGGCCTTGGCCCAGAAATGCAAAGTCTGTCGGAGGCACTCAAAGAGATCCAGCGACGACCGACTACTTAACTCACACCTATTGTAAGCCCGAAGTCATTCGCAATTTGGGGGATCGACATCTTGGGTCCTTTCCCGATGGCGATGAAGCGGCAGAAGTTTCTCATCGTAGCCATATACTATTTTACCAAGTGGGTGGAGGCAGAGCCGCTGGCGATGATTTCTGAGAGGGCATGCTAGGGCTTCATCTGGAGGTCGATCGTGCCCATGTTTGGGATCCCCGTAGTTTCATATGTACCAACTAATGCATGTAGCTTCGATAATGTGAGGTTTTCAAAAATTTCTCGCCGTAATTAGAGATTGAGACTAGGCTCACATCGATGACACACCACCAGGCCAACGACCAAGTCGAAGTCACAAATCGGACCATCTTACAAGGTTTGAAGACCTAGGTGATGCAAGTCGATTCTAGCTAGGTCGACGAGCTCCATAGAACCCCATGGGTATACCGCACTACCACTCGAACCCCCACAGGCGAAACACCATTCAGCTTGACGTTCAAAGTGGAAGCAGTAATCCTGGTCGAAATACAACCTCCGAACCACCGCACACCGGAGTTTAACCAAGAGGCGAATAACGAAGGACTCCGAGCCGAGATAGACCCGTTGGAGGAGAAGAGGGATACTGAATCTATCCGAGTTGTCGCCTACTGATAGAGAGTCTGACGATTCTTCAACTCAAGAGTAAAGTAAGTTATCTTCCATCCCGACAATATGGTACTGCAAAAGAACATCTTCCTGCGGAATATGAGAAGAGTTGGGAAGTTGACTCCAAACTGGGAGGGGTTATACATTGTAAAAGAGGTCATCCGGCCGGGAACTTATTACCTCATCGACATAGAAGGGCGAGTACTCCCTAGACCTTTCCACTCTGAGCACCTCAGACGATATTATCAATGAATGAGCCCCTTCTAATCTCTTCATGTCTTCTCTACGCTCTCGTCTCCAAAGTCCCTTCACCATAAAGGTTGAGACCTAGTGCTCGTTCTCGTCTCTAAAGCCCCTTTGCTACAAGAGTCGAGCCCCGGTGCTCATAAAATCGACCCCTCACATTACTTCTCCCGGTGATACCAGTAAACTCAGCAGCTTTCCCATGAGCTCCGCCTCTACTCAGCACCTTTTCTATGAGCTTGGTCTCAACTTGACATCTCTTCTACAAGCAAGGCCTCGACTCGGCAGCTCTTCCATGAGGTTGGCCTCTACTCGGCAGCTCTTCATGAGCTTGGCCTCTTTTTGGTAGCTCTTCTATAAGCTCGACCTAGACCTGACAGCTTTTCTACGAGCTCGGTCTCGACTTGGAAGCTCTTCTATGAGCTTGGCCATGACACTTTGGTACTATAGCATGTCCTTGGACAGGGAGGCCTTGCTCTAGTACCCTCTCGAAGAATAAAGTGTCATCGCCGAGTTTGAAAATACTCTCGACGCTTACCCGAGACGGGACCCAAACCATATTAGGAAAGGAGAAATGACAAACATCAGATAGCAAAATTCATTTCATTTAGAAGGTGCCTCTCGACACCGATTACATAGTTTATGTGCTCTCCTCTTCTCGATGAAGGCGTCTCTCTCGTCCTCCATCTCCTTGATCATTTGTCGCGAGGAGCTCAGGAGGGCCTTGCTTGCTTCCAAGTTGATAACGACCTTTGCCTTCTCCTCTTCAAGGGACCCAATCCTCCATAAGAGCTCATCGACGTTCTGTCGAGATGAAGATCGAGCGGTCTCGCACCCCTTCCATTTGCGCTCGGCATGAGCCCTATCCAACTTCGAAGTCATCATCACCACTTGAAGCTCGTACATCTCATCCTTCAGTTGGTGGATCTCAACCTCGTTCTTCTCCAGAAGCTCGATAATGGGGCTTGACATGGCACACTCCTCTTGGAAATGCCTCGCAACATGGTCCATTAAAAGATCGACCGACACGAAGAAACAACAGATAATCATACAACCCACACAAAGAGGATACAAAAACCACAATCCTTGGCGCAAAGTAACCTATCGTCATATAGACAAAAGAGAGTCAAGGCGCTAGCTCATCCCTCCCAAGGCTCTGAAAGACGTACTTTATGGCCTCTGGGTGAATCACCTTGAAGGCCTCGGATGCCACCACCGCATCAACAAACTGGACCTCCCGGGGAGCCCCAACGGCTGGGGACATCCCTTTTGAGCAGGAGCCTTTGTTTGACCCTGGGCTATGACACCGATCGTGCTAGGAACTGTAACCCCGACCCTCGAAGCTCGGAGGCCAGTGACTACGGCTTGCACCATCTTTTGAACTAGCTCGACAACTCCAGCAATCTTTGCAATAAAGACCTCGTCTTGCGCCGGATCAAGACGAGGGACCCCGGGGGTTGGTAACTCGCGGGAAGAAGACCCTATCACGACCAAGTCTTTCTCCCGCTCGTCAACACCAGTTGTAAAATAAGAAAATTTTATGAAATCATCTTTCCCTAATTATTTGGTTAATTAATAAGATCCCCTGAACTTGGATTTAATTGGATTTTATAGAAAATGAGCGGTTTAATTGATTAATTGCATAATTAGGTTTACTTGATGCTGACAACAACCTTTTGGTAGTTTTGGAGAAAATGTTCGACCTTAATGAAGACTTGTTGGGTTCATTTTTATTTATTCTTAAGGTTAGGGACAAGAACAAACTTTTGCAAGAAATATCTTTTGATCTAATCTACAATCCCAGAAATTATATTTTGATCTTATCTACAATCCCAGAAATCCCTCTTTTATCTCTCGTCCTCTCCCTTTTTATTGGACCATGGGAGATCCAAACTTTGAAAATTAGGGGTTATCCGAGCGGCCCATGAGGAATCACAAGGGTTGGGATAAAAAAATCCTAGGGGTTTAATTCTTGTTCTTCTTATCCTTTTTAAAATTTGTTGTTGGCCTTCATGACTATATAGGTTATCAGTCCCCAGGATCAACTTTCTCAAGCATGTTCAATTCATTATTTAAAGATGAATAATTCATTAGCATATTTTTACTTAATTATCGTGATAGCCAATAACTTATCTGACAAATTAATGATGCCGATTCAAGATGATTTTGATTATATCAAAGCATATCTTCTTCATTATTTTTTGTGCATGCCTCTTGAAGTAGATCTCTTAGAAATCATTTTGAGGAGACTCAGCAGATGACCCAATATAGATGCACTCTTATTAAATTCTCAAATCCTTCTTGATGAACATATTGTTTATTTAATAAGTGTGGGTGGATTTCTTTGTTCAAGACTTGGGTTTATGGGACTAGTTGGTATGTTTATTGGGTTTCAGTAATGCTAAGAGAAGGTTGTGTTTTGATAATTAGAGAACATTGTGTTTTGATAATAGTAGAATTAAAATTGTGCACATGATAATTTATTGAGAAATCAACAAATGGTAGATGTCTACTATGTTGTCTACACCATCACCATTGTTTATACCCAAAAAAAAAAAAGATTATGAAATTTTTGAGGGGTATATAACCAAATTTCTCTTAAAATAAAAATATATATCCGGCGATATCCTGAGGCAAGCCAACGACACATATCCCAAGGCAGGCCAAGGAAACGAATCATAAGATAGCCCGAGAACATATATCTCGAGGAAATCTCAAATTCCAAGAGAGCCCGAGAACACATATCTCAAGGCGATCTCAAATTCCAAGATAGCCTTAGAACACATATCTCGAGGCAATCTAAAGGAAATATAAATCTTAAGATAGACGAGAACATATCTCAAGGCGATCTTTAAGAAATACAATTATCATAATAGCCCGAGAACAAATCTCGAGGCAACCTCTCCCGAGAGAAAATCACGAGGCGATATGCGAAAACACAAATCCCAAGATACCCAAATGCAAATCCTGAGGCAAACTCAAAATAAAATAAATAAATAAATCAAAGTTTAAATTAAAAAAAGGATTTGATCCCATCATATTGACCCGGTTTATCTCCATGATGATTTAAATTTTTTTTTTTAAAAAAAAGATATTTGATATTAACCAGTTTGAGATAAAATCAAATCAGAATGTTAAATTAATTTTTTTTTTAAAAACAAAAACATATCTGATTCAGATCCTGGTCTATAAAAAGAGATATTGAGATAAAGAAGAGAGAAGAAGGGGAAAACGTGGCGGGCTCCCTCCTCTCCCATATTCCATCAACGTCATCGTCTGGCTCCCTTGTGGAGGCCGTCGTCACCAACCGTTGCTGCCAAAGAACAACACCACCCCATGCGTGGTAGTGCTGGTTATCGTCCCCATTGCTGCTGAAGAACAGCACCACCCCATGCATGGTGGTGCTGGTGATCATCCTCACTGCTGCTAGAGAACGGCACCACACCATGCGTGGTGGTGCTGGTTTGTTGCCCTCATGCTACCAAATAAAGGCACCACCCCAGGCGTGGTGGTGCCGGGTTCGCCGTTCTTTGAAGAAGGCTAGCCATGCGTGCTATTCTTTGCCGTTCTTTGGCTGAAGCCGTTCTTTGGATTACCGCCGTTGAGGCCCTGCTGTCACTGGAGAAGGTAGTCGTTGCCCAGAAACGCCCTGATCATCTTAGAGCATATGCACCATGAGTGGTGTCCATCTCAAAAAGATTCTACAAAGCATCAAATCCTCCAAAAGCCCCACTGTTATCAACTATGGCGCTTCCTGATTTCTTCTTTGCTACCTCTCTAGTTCTGGCCGCCGATTAGACAACGAGACCGTTGTTAGCATGGAGATGACGAATCAGAGGTCAACACCCTCTGTCGCTACCTCACCAAGTCGCACCATCCTGTGATGCTCTCCACCAACATAAAGCCTGATCAAGAAAAAAGCATCACAGGATGAAGCGAGAAACAATGGAGAAAGGGCAGGATGTTTTACGGGTCAGGGGGCCTATATGCACTGCTTAAACTATAAAAGTCAGTTCCCTTCACAGCAATGTTGCCCTATATGTTCAAGCAACAACTCATAAGCCAATCCCTCTTCACAATAATGTCGCTCTCGATAGCAATGAGAAGAACAAGCAGAGGTTGTTTGAATCTGTTGAACCTCTCTGTTGTTGCATGGAGTTGTGCGCTCCCATTTGTTTTCAAAATTGATAGTAAAGAACTTTGAAAGCAATACTTATGTATAATGTAAATTGGTGATGAACCTTTAATAAGAGGAGTTATTTTTGCTGAAGATTGGTATGCACACAACTTGTTCGATGAACTGCTTCAATGAGTTAGAATAGTGGTATAAGCGCCAAGATAGTGAAATTTGTTTTGGATGTCCTATGGGAGGACTGAAATTGCAAGTTGTTATCCAGGTTCCCAAGTGAAAGATGCTTGATTCCCTGAAGTCAAATCCAAGACACTGATTCATTAGAGCCACTGTTGCTGCTGCAGGAGAATCATGAAGATGATGTGATGTTAAGCAAATTATTTTCAGAATTTCTGAAGCAATTCCCCAAGCCTTCCTTAGCTAAACAAGATCAAAAGGGATTCTCCAAGAGTCGCAGCACCTCTTCCTGATAGCTCCAGCCTGGGTGATAAGTTGCGGCATACTAAAAGATCAATAGGTTCTGTTTGGGACATGGCAAACAACCAACTGGCCATCAATAATTTGCAAACCCTTTGAGCAATATTATTATACATCACAACATCAAATGGAGATTGTTTGGGTCGCACTAGTTCACTAAAGATTGTAAGCTGCATATGGTTGTGTTGCTGCAAAACAAAACAAGAAAGAAGTCACAAAGAAGTTGCTGCAAAAGAAACCATGAAGCAAAAGAAACTAATGCTACTATTATAAGAAAGGAGTTGTTGCTGTGCAAATAGAAAAGGATGCTGCTGTTTGAGCATTTTATATTTGCAAATATGTGATTTTGGGAGGTTGTCTAGTTTTTTTTTTTTTTTTGAAAAGGTGGATAAACCACATTTTATTTATCCTGGTAATGGTTTACATTGCTTGGTAGATCGGAACTAGATTACATAGTTTGTGATTGTTCTCCCCGCCCCACAAAGAATGCCCCCCGATCTTGTTCTTAGCTCAGGTTTGAATTGGGTCCTCCCCGGAGGAATCTCCGCCTTCGTCAGTCCTTCCTGGTGTGTCAGTTGTGAATTCCAAGCTTCGCTTCACCAGGTTCGCCGCTGCTTCCAGCTTTGGTCTTTTCACCATAGGAGCTGCATTTAACCAAGAGATAGTGAGGAAAGAGATCTCACGAATAATTTGTAAGAAAACGCGTTGTTTATCCTGGAAACATCGTCGATTTCTCTCCTCCCAGATGCTCCAAGTTATTGCTATTATAGCGATATCCCATCCTCCTCTTAGGGTATTGTCCACCTCGGAGGAGGTATCCCTGGTACCCCATAGCCTCCGGAGATCCACTTCCCCAGTTCGAGCACCGAATAATGATCTGAAGTGGTTCCAGATTTGACTTACGTATGGGCATGCGATAAGTAAATGATGAACCGTTTCATCCTCCGTTCCGCATAGATAGCGACAAAATTTAGTGCGGTCCCCTCTCCACTTCCTCTTGTGTAGATTGTCAAGGGTGAGTATCCGATTCTCCCTGGCTAACCATGCAAATAGTTTTGTCTTGAGAGGACATGGTTGTTTCCAGAATCCCTGCTTGAGGTCACTTCGTATACCCCCGTCTATTCTGAAGCGGTAGAGTGATTTGACCGTGAATATTCTATTATTCGTGAGTCCCCATTCCTTGGTATCACCGCCTGGGTTTTGCAAATGTGTTCTTCCAAAATGGCCAGGATTATTGTTTCAAAACCTTCCATTTCCCTAGCCGTCATTGGGCCTGGTTTGAGGAGTGGTTGGCCATTTTGGATCTTGGTCCTCGCACCTTGAAGAGTTAGGTGCCGTGCTATGGTTAGCTCTTGCAGGCCTGGGTAGGTGCTCAGCAGTGACTGTCCCTGCCACCATTTGTCCCACCAAAAGTTGGTGTCACCGCCATAGCCGGGAGTAACACAAATGTTTGCCATTACCGGGGCTCTTTCTCTGCAAAGGCTTTTCCAAAAGGTTGATGCTCGCCCCGGTGCCGGTCTATGCGGGTCAATGTGACCTCTCCTAGAGTATGCATCTTGGAGGATTTTCTGACATATGCCTGCACGTCCGGTGAGAATTCTCCACCACCATTTTCCCAGCAAGGCCCCATTGAAAGTTCGGAGGTTTAAAATCCCCCATCCTCCATTTTCTTTAGGGTCCAGCATTCTATCCCAGTTAACTAGGTGGTAGCTGTGGGTATCCTTGTCTACGCCCCTCCATAAGAAGTTTCGCCTGATTTCGTCCCGATCAGCTTAATAACCCGTTCTCGGGAGGAAGGCTGACCATCCAGTGGGTTGGGATGGTTGAGATTACAGAGTTTATCATTGTCAGTCTTCCCCCTAATGACAGTAGTTTCCCTTTCCACGATGCCAATCTTCCTCTAATTTTCTCAATTAGTATTCTCCAGTCTTCCTTCCTAGGGCGGCCACCCGATAACGGGATCCCTAGATATTTGATTGGGAGATTGGCAACTGCACAATTAAGTACCTCTGCGAATTCCTCAATGTTGTAGTCCCTTGACTTGATCGGGATGATGACGCTTTTGGTGTAGTTAATTTTTAGTCCCGAAAAGCCCTCAAAAAGGTAAAAGATTAATTTCAGGATGCGGGCATCAGCCAAACCCCCAGTGCAAAATATTAGAATGTCATCGGCGTATTGCAACATCGAGATAGCGTCATCCCGATTGCCCCCTATAGGGATTCCACGGTAGATGTTGGAATGGATTGCATTGGAAAGCATTGTGGGAAGGACGTCCATGGCCAGAACAAACAACAGTGGGGATAGGGGGTCCCCCTGCCGAAGGCCCCTTTTGTTCCTAACATATCCTGTTGTTGCACCGTTGAGTAGGAATCGTGCTTTTGAAGAACGGAGTAGGCATTTGATCCAACCTAGCCATTTGGGTCCGAATCCTCTAGCTCGGAGAATGTCTATGAGGTATTCCCAATCCACCGAATCAAACGCCTTTTCCAGATCTATTTTGATCAGAGTCCCATTTGTGTGCTCATTTCTCATTTTGTGTATCAATTCCTCTGCTGCGATGATATTGTCATGGATCATTCTCTCCTGTATGAAGGCAGTTTGAGATTCCTCTACCAGTTCTCCCAGTATTCCTTTTAGCCTGTTCGCTAAAACTTTGGAAATAATTTTGACTGAACAGTTGATGAGGCTGATCGGTCTGTAGTCATTAATGTTTTCTGGGGCTCCATTTTTTGGGATGAGCAGGATATGCGCCCAATTGAGTCTCTCCATATCAGCCGTCCCGTGGAAGAAGTCATCAAAGAGTTTAAGCATGTCTTCTTTGATTACGTTCCATCCTTGTTGATAGAGTGTCATTGGGAAACCATCTGGTCCGGGTGCTTTGTCTGCGCCAAGTTCATTGATTGCTCTCCGGATCTCACCTTCTTCAAAAGGTCCATCTAGATGATCGAGTTCCACCCTCCTTTTTCGTAGGAATAATCGTTCCCATGAGGTTTTGTACCTCGTATCCCTTTCCCGGCCGAATAGGTTGGTGAAGTGTCTTGAGATTGCTTGTGATATCTCTTTTGGATCAGTGATAAGTGCGCCATCCTGTTGGATTTGTTGTATCCAGTTGACATTCCGTCTTTGATTGGCGACTGCGTGGAAGAATTTTGTGTTCTTGTCTCCTTGTTGTAACCAATTGACCCGGGAGCGTTGTCTCCAATAAGCTTCTTCCTCTGAAATAATTTGTTCATATTCCCTTTTGTATGTTATTTCCTCCTCTATCTCCTCCCTTGAGAGTGATCTTGATTCTTTATGGGTATCAATCGTCTTGATTACATTTAGAAGGTCTTTCTTCCTTTCCATTTTTTGGTTGAGGTTCTCTCTTTTCCAACTTTGTAGTTTGTACTTCAGGGCTTTCAATTTTTTGGCCAGTCTATATGCTCCATCCCCTACTGGTGTTTGCCCCTGCCATGTCTCCTTAACCATGTCCCAAAAGCCCTCTTCCTTCACCCATTCTCTGTTAAATCTAAAGGGGGTACATAGAGGCGTATGTATTCCACTCTCCAGGCTTATCGGGACATGGTCTGATCCCAATCTCGGAAGGGCAGTTTGCCATATCCGTGGAAATTCTTGGATCCATTCTATGGATAAAAGGAATCTATCAAGCCGGGCGAACGCCGGTGATTCCCTTCCATTCGTCCAAGTGTATTCCGCCCGATAAGAGGGGGGTCAACGAGATGGAGATTGAAAATGAAGCCTTGTGTAAAAAGAGAAGTTGTTTTCAATGATGGAGATTATTCAAATAAAAGATCATCATACATATGATTTATTTATTGAAATGCTTCAAAGAGAATCTTAAGTATAAGAAAGAGCCTACTTTCCTATCTTAGTTAGAGATAATAGTTCTCAAGAAAAAGGGTGTATCATTTCTTTGTTTGGAGACTAATGGCTCGACAAATAGACGTGCTGCCCAGTAATTATGCAGGACTAATGCTTCCAATGCTCAAGGCCTCCGAGCAATTGTTGCTGTCATTGTGAAGAAAATGATAGATGAATGAAATTCCTGGTCTTCTTTAGCTCCTTGTTCGCTGAAATCAAATGACTAGAGTTTCATATTCAATGTATTGTTAACTTTTAATACCAAACAAGTATATAGTCTATTTGGATGAGATGCCTCGGTGGACAAGTAGGTAATTGAACCTCTTTTTAAATATACGAGACATCTGTGTTTGAAGTAAATCAAATTGATCAGAACTTACGAAATTCTAGCAACTTCATGGTCTCACTGTTTAGAGAATCAAATGTATGGTTGGTGAGAAGCAAATCTCTTTGGTTGGCACAATTTAGAAATAAGCTGCAGATATGTTCTATGTGCACACTTGACCATGTTGAGGATTATAAGCTAATGGAGGTATGCTCATATTGCTATTACTGGTCTGGAAGTTGTGCTACCACATTGGAATTTTTCAGCTTGTAACTATATAGCCTGAAGTATTGCTGCTCAATTAAATGATATTTGTTATCCATGTGATGAAAAGCAATTGCATTCATTATTCCCTTTTAAATATTCAACAAAATGCCTCAAAAGAAATATATATATACAAAGAAAGAAAGTGAAGTTTGGATTTGACATGATGTTCTCATGATGGTATTAAATCAATAGTATAATAATGCAAAGTCAAATGACAATGGTGGCATTGAAATGGAAGACTCCATACGGATGTTGCTTTGTTGAAATTTACATTAGGCTATATATTTTATGCTATTATTTGGTGTTAAAAAAAAAAAAAGAAGAAAAGGCCATTTGAAAAAAATTCTACGGGCTTCTATGTTGTGGCTAAAAATGCAATCAAGTGGAGAGATGGGCCGTTTGAAAGAAAAAGCTAAAAAATAATAATAACAATAATAATAAAACAAAAAATGTGGCTATTTGAAAGAAAAAGTAAGGCTGGTAAAAATAAAATAATAATAAAAAACAGAAAGGGCGATGGGCCCCACTTTCTATAAAAAAAAGGAATTGATTGAATTAAATCATTAAAATGGGCATTTTATGATTTGAACCTAAGTACATGTGTGTGTAAATGTGCACGCATCTTGATGCGGTTACGAGAGACGCACGTCGAGAGGGTCCAAAATATAAATCTCAAAGTGGCACAAATATCGAGGCTATGGCGGATCATTTACTTCAAGAAAGCCAAAATCCAAATTTCAAAATGATATGCATTTCGAGGCGACATTCAACATGCATCTTGAGACCGTCGATGAAATACAAAATGGTGAAATGGCACAAATCTTGAAGCGATAATGGACATGCATCTTGAGGCAGCTAATAAATACAAATTTCAAAGCGACACGCATCTCAAGGCAGCGATGAAACACTCATCTCAAGATGGCCAATATAAACTTAAATTCTAAAGCTGTGCAAATCTCAAAACAGTGGCGAAGTCGGTATCTTGAGGCAACCAAAGCAGTATAAGTTGTAAAGTGGTGAGGCATATAAGGCGGCGTCATTTATATAAATAAAATAATATACATGCACATGTCTGACGATATATGTAATAAAGTCATAATTTGCAAATAAATGAAATTGTTAAATTTATATTCATTGCCTTTACTTGTATTTTTTTCCTTAATCGGAGGTTCCCAAGACTCTGTCTGGGGTAATTAATAATAGTGGCTTGCCTCTGTTAGGAATGGAAGAACACACAAACTAAACAAATATGATATTTATGATTCGATATGTCGTCTGGTGTCTCTTCACAGACACGATGTCATGCGTGTATTTTCGATCCCACAACCATATATTGCAATTCAATGTTTGACCAGATCCACTAAATAGATGGACCATGGTATTATATTCTAAGCCAGCCAAGTTCATCATGAATGACAGAAACAAAGCTTTGTAGATCAAGCTATTTTAATTTAAAAAAGTATATATATCATTTGACAAATGACACGTGTGATGACTAGTAAGTAGTCAAATTTAGTTACTTGATGGCATTCATTCTTTGGGAATAAAGAAATCAATTATGTTGTTTTCCAATCCATAGAGTTCCTGACAGGTCCTTTTCTCTCTAAATATTGGATTGATATAATAATTTTTTAAAAGATAGAAAATGTGTTGGAGATTGAAAGTTAATCTTACGGAACTTAAGTGGGCTTATTTATATAAGGTGCATATGGAGGTGGGCTTATGTTATGGAACTATGATTGGCATGGCGGAAATTTCATTTGAGTTGATGATGGTCTATGGGGTTTTCATTATTATCTTTATTATGCACAATAATGGGCATATTTAATAAGTTAGTCCATATAGGGAAGTGTAAATGGGCTCACGGCCTAATTAAGAACAAATATAGTTAATGGGCCCATTTGAGGGGATTTGTTAGCCCATAATATTCAGGGCCCAACAACGGGCCGACCACTATAAAGAATAAGTATTCCCTAGGAACTCATAACTATCCTGAGTATGGGCTTTGATTATCAGATATTGACGTAGAGCGGTGAGTCACGTCAGGGAGGGACGATGACTGATCTTTGGACATCCTTACACAACAAGGTAAGTACTCTTGATTGAGTGTTTCGTTGATTTGCTGCAGCCATGATATTGCATGTTCCCTTGATGCTTTTGATTTTGCTTTGTTGACCGCATACAAACATACCTGCTTTCTTGACTCGTTGGATTTTTGTTTCCATGATTGTGTATGTATGTTGGTTTGTTGAATGTTGGCATCAATTTATGTGTGATTGTACTTGTTGAGTATGTCTATCTGTTGACCGGCACGTGGCCATGGAAACACATGAGCTTGTACGCTTGTTGGATAGGTGTGTGTCAGTTGTTCTTATGGATTTTTTCGCCCGTTACAGTGGAGCGAGGCTCCGGTAGGGTGTTCAGGGCCGAGGACACCCTGGCGTCCTGGTAGTCCATGCTAAGGGGAGGATACTCTAGTTGTCTAGCCCGTCAGTGGGATAATATGCTGACCGTGTCGAAATGTACGAGAGGTGGCGCTACCGACTTCCGACCGATGGTCAATTCTAGCTAAGGATGATGACTGACCGGGGGATACTTCGAAAGCCTTCTTTGGACCACTCATTCTGTGCTTGAGATTGTAGTTGTTAATGGGAGTCTCTACCATTGTAAATTCTTTGGGGTAGGTTTGAGACTCTCAGATGTTGGCTGGTATGGGGCGTGGTCCCCGTTTGACTGATTAAGTCACATGATTTATTGACTTTTTCTGTTTGGTTTATCATGTTTTCTATTGAATGATTTCATTATACTCCCTGTGGGAGTTCTTATTGAGCTTCCCTTTCGAAAACTCATCCATTTGTTGACTTATTTTTCAGATCCTAAGGAGTAGCTAACTCGGACATGGGAGTGGTATGTGGGTTGGGAGGCCATTTGCTGAGGTTTGCGAACCTCTTATTTGTTTGGAATGAGGATGAGACTATTAGGACCCTGATAGGGCCTTCTATGTATTTGATCTTATATGGTATTGAACCCTTTTTATTTCCTACTGCTTTGTAGAATCTGATATTATGATTATGTTTTCTTATTATATTTGTTGTTGCTTTATGATTACCTAGTCCTTGTATCCGAGTGGGGCTTACCTCCACTTAGCGTATGCCTGAGGCCCTGCATTTGGGGTCGGTGTGTGACACCAGTAAAGGAATGGGAGCACTGAGATTGAGGCACCAAGTTGGATGTCGAGTCTTCTTCCTCTGTTGGAGGAGAGCTGTCTTGGATTGGAATAGACGAGGTCTCCCGAGTCCTCTTCTTCGGGCAGCTCGATTCCTCGACCACCCGCCTGCTCATAGACTCTCCGGCCGACTTCTTCTTCTTCTTCTTCATCAAGCTTGGGGAAGCAATGCCAGCCTCGGGCAAGAGGAAGTCGACCAACTTGTTGAGATCCATCCCTTTACCTGGGAGCACACCAAGTGTTAGAACACTGTTAAACTTCATTGCGAGAACTGAACTCAGGAGACACCCTACCCATGGCTAGGAAGAGACCATGCTTCCGTAGATTCTTTGAGGTCATCAACTTGTCAAAGGGTGCGGTACAGAAACCTTGGAGAACCTCTAATTGAGCTAATTCCTCAGCCGTCAGCTTGGTCTCATAAGCGGTATTTAATCTAGGTGGCCCATAGGAGGTCGGGACCCGCCAAGCATGGTTATAAGAAATGAAGACAAACTTGTACTTCCACTCATGAATGGAGAACGAGGCTCGAGTTAAGAAGGATCTACCACCTTGAGTCGAAAAATAATACCAGCCAGGGGATAAGTGTGACCTTAGAGAGAAAAGAAGACGAAACCAACAGATGGTCAGCTCGTAACCGAAGTGTTGGAAGACCACCAAGAAACGACAGACGACCCTCCATGAATTAAGCACTAATTGGGTTGGGAATAGATTGTGGAAGGTCAAGATCTCTCGGAGCAAGGGAGGAAAGGGTAGTCGGAGTCCAGTGACTAGTGAATCAAAATAAACCGTAATCTCGCCATCTCGAGGGGAATCTACTCTCTCAGAAGGTGAAGGAACTCTTCATGTAAAGGGGGGTGTGGGTGTGAAGAAATGACAAAATGACGGGATGTTCGGTGGAACTCATTGAAGGTCAAGGAGCTACGGACAATACCTATCCACGATGTCCCACCCGGTATAGTGGCGAGGAGGCGGTTTTGACCTCCGTGCCCTACTTGACTAAGGGAGCGATTTCAATTACCTCAAAAGTGGAACGAAAGGTTGTAGGAGAACCGGGAGCAGAGAGTGCTGGAAAATCCTAAGAAGGAAAATGCACATGATGAAGACGAAACCCTAAGCCGATGACCCCATTTGAACGATAGAAGTAGGCTCAACGGTTCCGATTCGTCTCCCTCAGAACGACGGCAACGGTCCAGATCTTCCCTCGAAACTGCGCCTCAACGGGGTAATGACACGTGGCCCACTGGGATACCCCCCATCATTACCCCAACAGTTGCACCCCTCATCATTTCAAACGAAGTGTTTTGAAAGGCGAGAAGTCGTGTCCACTCATAAATACTTCACGGTGCTTGAAACAAATATACATCTCTACCCACACAATTCGCCATGACTTTTCAGCCTCGTTGACTCCTTTCACCATCCTTGGCACCTCAGTTGGGGGAACCAGGAGTCCGTCACAACCCTCACACCTGACAATGCCTCCATCCTCTCCTGATAGAAACAGACCTCGGCTTCGTCCTCCTGGTTGACCACATCTACCATCCTGGCCTGTGGACCTGAAGACCTTGGGACCCCTCCCCAAAAAAGGCAACCCGGATCCCAAGGCACGCCGCTCTACCCCCCATAGCAAGGCATGGCTCCTGTCATATCGAGGGCAAAAGACATGTCCACACGGCAAGGGTCATCATCACAATTAAGGTGGCAGAGGGCGATGGGACAGGGACCAGAACCCAAGGAATGCCAAGAAGACAAATAGGGCGAGACCTCGGGAAAAGGGGGTAAGAAACATCTTTTGACAAAAACCTCCAACCCATCTTCTTCTATGATGAACCATCCACTGACTTGGGTGTCGGAGTGGAATCAGGGCAAGAGGTCCACCACCCACCTTTTTCTTGTTTGTGTCCCTATCTCTTAGGTGGGAGTCCACAGTCTACCGCTTCAGCTCTATCTCTCCACCATGGTCGGTTACCACCCATTGAAGCTCTCCACCAGCCTCACCCTCAACATCCAGAGCAACTCTATCAATTGCCATTGACCAGAGCTGATCCCGAGAGAAGTCGGTTATTGCTTTAACATTAGTTATTATTAAATTTATTAATATCTTTCATATTTTGAAAATATAAATGTATTTTTATGGTAGACTATTATATAAGTTTTTGAAGATAAAATTATATATTCAATTAAAACTATCATACTTTATCCTTGGATTTTTTTTTAAAAAAACTTTTAGAAAATTACATTTCCCTGTGATTAATTTATTAACATGCATCAATTTTTTAAATTAAATATTTCAGTTAATTTATTAAATTCCTATTCCCCTATAATTAATTTATTAAATATATTAATTATTTGAATTAAATTTAATAAACTCCGATTCAGCTATGATAAATTTATTTAAATAGAATGATTCTTTAAATTAATATTTTATGAAATTTATTAATATTTATATATTTTGTAAATGCAAAATTGTATGTATAGTAGGCTATTTTATAAATTTTTTGACATTATGTATTTAAATAAAAATATCCTAATTTATCCTTAGATTTGTTTTCCTCTAAATTTTCAAAAATAAAAACCATGCTTTTTTAATTGCCTCTACGTTTAGAAAATTCCATGGTTTTGTTGATATATGATAGTTGGGACTATATAGTTTTTTATTATTAAATATTATAATATTTAACATATTGAAATACAAACTCTATTATTTATCATTTTAGCCATTGAAATCTAAAATAAAATTATGAATATACTTATAAAATAAATATAATATTTTATAAAATCTTCTTAATGTTATCATTTAATATAGGATTAGATTACAACTTTCGTCACTTGAAAATGGTTATAAATTTGTTCACTTTATTATCATTGTATTTTAAAAATGTTCAATCTGATCGTATGTATTCTTTATTCTATTCTATTTTGATCCTCGTTTGATGTAGCAAACAAGGTGGCATACAAATCAAATACAGTTTTTTTTTATTTTTCTTTTTTTTCCAGATGGACGTATTTTTGTTTGTGTGTCATGACAGCTACCTGTATATGATGACGTGACATTACTATGTGCCATGTCAGCATTTTTTTTTAAAAAAAATATAGATTTTTATATTTTTAAAAATCCATTATATATATATATATATATATATATATATATATATATAATGCTGACAGGGCATGCCACGTCAGTTTTTTTTTTAAAAAAAAATAGATTTTTGTATTTTTAAATCCATATATATATATATATATATATATATATATATGCTGATGTGGCATGCCATGTCATCGTACCACGTCATTTTTTTGGAAAAATGGATTTTTATTTTTTTTTAAATACATTTATATATATATATATATATATATATATATATATATATATATATAGAGTAGTGATACTTTATGCGGTACCAATATTGTTCATTTCCTTGGCCGCCCATTTCGTTTCTGGAGGATTTTTGAAAGCATGGATGGAAAGATCTGCTCAAAATAAAGCTAGCATGTCAATTTTCATATAATTTGGTAACCGTTTGGTCCTCCCACTTAACGGTTGAAATTACGGGCCGGATTCAGATTCCTCTAAGTTTTGATCCCTTAAGATGAAGACCCTACAAGTTTCCAAATTGTATGAAAAATTGACAAAGCTAACTTATTTTTCGATGATCTTTCCATCCGTGCTGGTTAGAAATTGTTCAAACATCCTCTACAGACCCCGAGAATGAGCGTGACGAAAATTACAAATTCCGTACGTACTTACGGCATATCGATCTTTGTATATATATATATATATATATATATATATATATGCTGACGTGGCATGCCACGTCAGTTTTTTTTAAAAAAAAATTTATTTTTGCATTTTTAAAAATCCATTTTTTATATATGTTAAAAAAAATGCTGACGTGGCATGCCATGTTAGCATGCCACGTCAGTTTTTTTTTTTTAAAAAATGGATTTTTCATTTAAATACAAAATTTCCATTTTTTAAATTAAAAAAATGCTGACATGGCATGCTACGTCAGCATATGGAAAAAAAAATAAAATAAAATAAAAATTTGTATTTCATTAGTATGCCACTTGGCCGCCACATCAGCGTCAGGGACTAAAATAGAACAGAATACGCAATACACAAGGACTGTATTGAACATTTTTAAAATACAAGGATTAAAGTGAACAATGACATCATTTTCAGGGACGAAAAGTGTAATTAATCCTTTAATATATGAAGTCTACAAAAGAGGTTACGGAGGAGAAACAACATGTAACGCCTGCCCCGAAATAAATAAAGATTTTTATTTATTAAATCTTTAATGGGAAAAATTTAAGATTTTGTAGTTATGAAATTTGAGGAATTTGTTAAGTGTTAATTAATGGAAATTAATTAACGGTAATTAATTCGGGTTCATTAATTATTGGAGGAAACAGACAAAAAATTCAAATCCCGGGAAATATGGATCTGGTCGGGGATTGAGACTACCCCGTGATACCACAGTGGGCCCGTGACTAAAGAAAACGATTAAAGCCGATGTTCTCGGATCAAGTCTTGCGAAAAGCGGACTTCGTGACATTCTGATGCACCCACTTGGACCATCGTTGACGAGATTCATGGATCCTGGGTAGATGCGTGAGGACGAGAGAATCATGACCGTGGACCACGGCGTGAAATGATTGAGGGCCCGTGACTTAATAGTAACCATGTGAGTTAATAGGAGACATGTGACCCTATAGTAAATCATCAAATAATTATTTAATCTATAACTTTATAAACTTTAGACTTAGGGCATGAGAAAAATCAATTTGATTATCTCATCTTGCCCAAAATCCCTTGTTCTCCTTCCTTACCTCTCTGCCCTCACCCACGACCAGCAACCACCCCGAGCGGCCCGACCTTAGCGTCCGATGCAGCGTCACGGCGCGCTCCACTGGGCCAGCCGCGCGTGCCCGGTAGCGTAGCAGCCAAGCTCTCCCGCCAGCGATATGTGTCGGTTTTATATCTCAAGGGATCATTGCTTTCTATATTTTTATACATATTTGAGTTGAGTTTTACTCCTTAAATATGTTTGGCTTCTGATCTCGAGGGATCATTATTTTCGTATGTATATTCATGTGGTTTGCCTTGGATGTACATATGTGTGTATACCTATCACTAGGTATTTGGTACTGTCAATCTCTTACGTACAGGCATGATACATCGGACGGAGGCTCAGTCAGAGAGTGATATTTTCTGGCCATGTATACATGATTATAGCGCTATCCGGCTTAGGCCGAAGACGATGCTGATGGTGTCGTTGATGTCGTAGACATCCTAGTATCACATATGCCAGGAGATTGAGTACATCCGTGGATTTATCCACATCTTAGATGCAGACAGCTTGCTAGTGATTGTTGTCTCACTTGCAGATTTGTTTATTGCCTCTCTTACTCCTTGTTTATGGCGTTTGCCACTTTTCGCTTTATGAGGTCCTCTGAGCCCTCTTCTTTGGCTCATGCACTTGATTGTGTTTCGAGGTTGGACGAGGTAGGGGACGAGCCTAGGGGGGTTTCACCAGAGTAGTCGACTTCGGAGCTTATTGTATCTTGAGGTCTAGCATTACCTCCTTTATTGAGCAGTGTGAGACTTGTATTTCTTTCGTTGTTATGGATTTCTAGGGGTAAGCTGGGTAGATCCTAGTCCGGGGTTGTATAAACCCGGTATTGTACTTTTATTCAGTACTTGTACGGAGTTGTATAAACTCCTTTTATATATGGAAATTCCGTTGTTGTTATCTCTGAATAATTCGCATGCGAGGGTTTTACGAGGCCTTGTGCACGAATAGGGTCACCGCTTTGGGTACGGTAGGTTGGTCCACGATGCGGGCGAGGTTGAGCGTGACACAACGCCCACCAAATACAGACTTGGAAGATAACGATCCCATGGAGTAAGCACTTTCATATGGAGGGGTAAGCTAGCCAACAAGGACACACCAACAAAACACATTGTATGGAAACCCCAAGGAACTGAGTATATAAATCATGTACTATCAAAGGACATATATTGTCATCAATATCTTGATAGTCATTTTTTAATGATTATGGTTGAAAGAGGGAGATCAAAACACTAGTTTCTTCCACGCGATCACAAACCAACGCAAGAGCAAAAATTGGATCAACCAGCTGCAACACCAAGACACAACATTCACGGAACAGATTGAGATATCAACAACCATCCAAGACCACTTTCGATCCCTCTTCGGCACGGCCTGACGCTATAGACTAACTACAAATTGGCCCGGGCTATTCCAGAACAGAGAAAGGGTGGATCTCACCCACTTGGAAAATCCTTTTCCTAGGAGGAAATCCAAGCAGCGGTAAAAGAACTCAATGGAGACAAAGCCCCGTGCTCGAATGGATTCCCGATGACCTTCTACCAACAAGGGTGGGATTTCATCAAAGATGACCAACACTAGATCTTCGCGGACCTTTACCATGGACAGGCGAACCTAGAACGGATAAACTGGGCTCACATCACCCTAATCCCGAAAAAGGGTACACCAATTGCGATAGGAGACTACCGGCCCATCAGCTTACTGATATGCTCCATAAAATCCATCACTAAGGTTTTGGTCAATCGACTACAAGAGGTCATTGTTAGACTCGTACATGAGAGCCAAACAGTGCCCATCAAGGGAAGGAGCATAAAAGACAATGTAGTGGCTGCTGAAGAACTAATCCAGCAAATAAAAGAAAGGGCGGGGAAACGGAACACTAATGAAGGTGGACTTCGAGAAAGCCTTCGATATGATTGATTGGGACTTCCTCCTAGAAATGCTACAAGCACGAGGCTTTGGACCACGTTGGCTATACTAGATAAGGGTTATCCTACACTCCTCTAAGGCATCTTTCCTTATAAACAGGAGCCCTATAGGATACATTTGACATAAACGAGCACTCAGACAAGGGGACCCCCTTTCCCCCCTCCTTTTTGTCCTTGTGATAGATGTCTTTATCGCCATGATCTCTAAAGCAACAGAAGCAAACATCTTCAATGGAGACCCCCTATGGACCGGGGGACGAAGAAGAGGTCACCTCCCTACAGTATGTAAACGATTTGTTGATATTTTGCTCAGGATGACCAATGCAATTCAATATCCTAAAACTCATCCTTTACTTGTATGAGGGGATTACTGGACTTAGAGTCAATTACAACAAGAGTGTCATAATTCCAATTAAGGCCCGAGACCATGACCCACACTCAATCGCCCGGATGATGAACTGCCCCTTGGCATAGCTCCCGATGCAGTACTTAGGCCTAAGAATCGCCGAAACCAAACCAAAGGAGGACTGGCTACGCCTGACAGAAAATTAAAAGAAAGCTCGGTGGTTGGAAAGGAAGACTCTTATCCATAGGAGGTTGAATCACACTCATAAATTCCACGTTGTCTGCCATCCCGAACTATAGATGGCAATATATAAACTCCTAGAGTGGGTAATCAATGATATTGAGGGATCCTGCAAAGACTTTATGTGGAAAGGCATCGAGCAATCCCCCAAGGCATACCGCCTAGTAAATTGGGAGAGGCTATGCAGACCAAAGGAGCAAGGCGGATGGGGAATCATTAACCTCCAGTGTTTCAACGAAGCACTCATCGGCAAGTGGTGGTGGTGACTACTTAAAGGCAAAGCCAAAAGCTGTAGGAAAATCATCCTATGAAACTACTTGCAACGGGGCGAGATCACTTCACAGTTAAGTACCCCGAGAAACGCCTCCCACTTTTGGAAGGGTATCTTAGAACAAAGAGATGTCACAATGACAAATATGACTGTGGCAGTGGGAAACTGTCAATCCACGAACTAGTTGTACAATAGATGGATTGATGGTAGGGCACCCCACAACCTCTTTCCAGAACTACAAGAGCTAATCATCAAGGACGACCTCACCGTGGCAGAAGCCCGACAATGGTTGTCTAGGGAGACCCCCCTCCTCAGATTAGGACTGCTAATACTGAATATGTATGAACACCTTAACTACATTGGCCAACACCTGCAAAACAATCACACCCTGGTACCAGATGACAGGAAGTGGCAGCTCAACCCAATTGGACAATTCAATGTTAAATCCCTCCACCAATTCAAGATTGACAGGGGGATGAGAAGCGCAGAAGCGCACTACCACAAGCCTTCTGGAAGACTCCATGCCCTACAAAGTTTAAGCTCTTCGCCTATCTAGCCTGTAATGACAAGGTCCTCAAGCTACAAAACCTAGCAAAGAAACGATGGGGCAGGGATCGGACGATCAATAACGCCTACCAGATGCAGACTTCGAAGACGATGAACCCATGGAATAAGCACTTTCACATGGAGGGGTAAGCCAACAAGGACAAACCAGCAAGACACGTTATATAGAACCCCCAAGGAACTGGGTACATAAATCATGTACTATCAAAGGACATATATTGTCATTAATATCTTTTTAATCATTCTTTAATGAATATGGTTTATCCAACATTATTAAGAAAAAAATATATAAAGTCTATCTTGGAAATGACTAATTTTCTTCAAGTGTTTTTTTCGTACTAATAAGTAATCTTTTTTGTTTGTTTGCTTCTCTTAATAGTAAGCAATGGATGTTTTTTTTTAATTTAATTTTTTAATATATTTTACGTAACACTTGATGAGGTAGGGATTGCATATTTTATTTAATTGAATTTAATCTATTCTCTTTTGATTTGGAGCATCCATAAATTTCAAATTAATGAACCACATGTGAGTAGCTTTGTCATGACATGGAGATCATCAAATACAGCACATTCCAAAAACTATAATTAAGATTACTTATCCACTATATATAGTGTGTGCGTAATACATATAATTATACTACTTTATGACAATTTCATGTTATAAAAAACACTATATTCAATGTTATAATATCATAAATTTGTTTAATCTATAAAAAATATTGACAATCACATCTTAATTCAAGCCTTGGTATACAACTATCAACCAAGAACATAGTAAATTGTTCAAATTAATTTGCACCAAAAAAAAAAAATTATTTTTTAGTTCCATCATAAACATCGATTATAGAATTGTATTAAATTCAACATAATCATAAACTTGGATGTATTCTAATCTTAACTAATTCACTTTTTTGAGAATTTTTTTATCTATCATGGTTTATCGATTTTTTATTAGCTTCAATTTATATATATAATGAGGCCGACCTTAATACTGTGCAAGTGTGGTCGCCCCATTTTAGCCCACTTGCACAGTATTTTAAGGAAATCACCTTATAAATGGAAAGAACATCGAAAAATAAGCTAACATGTTAATTTTCATACAATTTGGGAAGGTGTAGGGTCTTCATCTTAAAGGGTGAAATTCTGAACTGATAAGATTTCTATAAATTTTCACCCGTTAAGATGAAGACCCTATATTTTCCCAAATTTTATGAAAATTGACATGCTAGCTTATTTTTCGACGTTCTTTCCATCCATATGGTTGGAAATCCTTAAAATACTATGCAAGTGGCCAAATATGAGGCGACCTTAAATGAACAGTGTTCCGGCCAGTCTTATCTTATCAGAATTAATATATATATATATATATATATATATATATATATATATATATATATAGGGTCATGATATGGTGTGGTCGATCTTATCATTTATTGTGCAAGTGTAATTACGCTCTTTTTGGCCCACTTAGCGATGTTTTTAAATCAACGATATAGATGGAAAGAACATCGAAAAATAAACTAGCATGCCAATTTTCATACAATTTGGGAACTTATAGGGTTTTCATTTTAATTGGTAAAATTTTGAACATGTAAGATTTCTATAAATTTTCACTCATTAAGATGAAGACCCTACAAGTTCCCAAATTGTATGAAAATTGACATGTTAGCTTATTTTTCGTTGTTCTTTCCATCCATACGGTTGGAAATCCTGCAAACATGCTCCAGGTTGCCAAATGGAAGGCGACCGCAAATTAACAGTATTTCCGGCCAACCTTACCTTATCATGGATATATATATAACGGGCATGATAAGGTAAGGTCGGCCGGATTACTGTTCATTTGCGGTCGCCTCCCATTTCGCCCACTTGCATAGTGTTTTGAGAAAATCCAACCGTATGGATGGAAAGAACATCGAAAAATAAGCTAGCATTTCAATTTTCATACAATTTGGGAACTTGTAGGGTCTTCATCTTAACGAGTGAAAATTTATAGAAATCCTATGGTTTCAAAATTTCACCCAAGCATTAAGGCCCTATAAGTTCCCTAAATTGTATTTAAAATTGACACGCTAAATTTATTTTCTCGACGCTCTTTCCATCCATACAATTGAATTTCACAAAATACTGTGCAAAGAGCCAAATAACCGC
The DNA here is from genome assembly GCA_026586065.1 of Dioscorea zingiberensis. Classification (NCBI taxonomy): domain Eukaryota; kingdom Viridiplantae; phylum Streptophyta; class Magnoliopsida; order Dioscoreales; family Dioscoreaceae; genus Dioscorea; species Dioscorea zingiberensis. The sequence continues at coordinate 17,099,143 of CM048822.1, read as the reverse complement.
ATAGTATATAGGGTACGTATATATATATATATATATATATATATATATATATAGGGTTAGGATCATAGGATAGCATTATTTTGGCCTTGCAGACTGCATCCTTTTCCCATTACGGCCCCTGAAGCATGTTTGAAAGATTTTCAACCGTACGGATGGGAAGATCATCGAAAAATAAGCTAGCATGTCCATTTTTATATAATGTTTAGTCCTCCCACTTAATGGTTGAAATTTTAAACCATTCAAATTTCTATAAAATAAAAACCGTCAAGTGGGAGGACCAAACGGTCACCAAATCGTATTTAAAAATGGACACGCTAAATTTTATTTTTCGATGATCTTCCATCCGCATTGGAAATCTTTCAAACATATGCCTTCGCCGATGAAAAAGGATGTCAAATTGTGTCCAAAAATAATAAGGCCCCATTATCCTGACCCATATATATATATATATATATATATATATATATATATATATATATTATGGTGATAGAATGAGGTCTACTGCATTTGCAGCCGGCCTATCCTATCACGTAAATATGGGTGCTTTGATGGTATGGGAGTCTGGGACCCATGATCCTTAGGTATGGGCCATACCATCAATTATATATATATATATATATATATATAAAATTTTATTTTAACTATATATATCCATTAGTATTTATCTGTAAATTTTTTATAATTTTATTATATATATAAATAGTTATTACTACTAGTGGATATATATAGTTAAAATAAAATTATATATATATATATATATATATATATATATATATAATACATTCATTAAATAAACTTTCCCTACTACCTTTCTATCTCCCTCAAACTTTTCAAACGAGAGAAGCATGCCTTGCCATCTTTATATTATCTCTCTTTTAAAGAAAAAAAACTTACTTTTTGTGAGCATGATAGAGAAAAAAGGCTCAATGCTGTATGGACTAGATCTCCAACCAAATGGTTCAAGTCCTACAAAAGAGCTTTGAATTAATTTCAATGGTTCCATTTAGATCTTAATCAAATTAAGGTATTTCTTCATCCTCTGTTTCATCATTTTACATCATCTTGATTTTTTTTTTTTTGGTTTTTTGTTTATATTTTTTCTTTCTATAATCTCCTTCTTCATATGAGTTTGTTCAATCATTTGGATGTACTCTAATGTGGCACTTGTTCCATGCCAATATGGTTATATCGAATGAGAAAGGATAAGTTCTATCTAATATTAGAAAAGATAAGCTCCTTTCTATCCATGTTATGTTACAAAGGAATGCGTGATAGTGTAAACAAACATACAGTTTGGATTTTTTTTAATGAAAAAAATCATATTTTATTTATAAATAAAAATAATTATCATAGAGCAAGCTACTAAATGTGTTTTTTTTTTTGGCTAGGAATTAAAATTAGTCATGTTTATATATCCAATTAATCTAGTTTGTTAGTATGAAGTGATGCTAAATCATGTAAAGTTAATTGAGGAGAAGAAAAAAGAAAATGGAAAAAGATAATCGATTTATTAAATTAGATAAAATAGTGCGTAAGATTCCTTTCTTTTATTATTGAATATGGTCTTGCTTTAAATTTATAAGTTTTCTTTTTTCCACTTTTGGAAAATCATTTGATGTTATTCAATTATTCGCCAAAAAAATTAAAAAACATTTGATGATTTAGCTTGTTTATCATCATCAACATCAAATAATTCTCTTATATTATTTGATTATCTGAAATTTAAAAATGGAAACATTATATATAATATATAAATAATTTTCAACATTATGACTTGCTTTTCTTGATTGTTTTGGGTTCATGGAAAGTTCTCATCGTTTGATTTTGCTTTAAAGACTGGTTTTCTTATTGCTTGCACAGTTGCACTTGCACGCCAAGGAACGGAGAAACCATGGATCAGTGCCTCGGGGACACCACTCCTGATGAGGTGTTGATCCCGATGCAAACGGACGGCTCTTTCCTCATGTCGGACGACAGGGTCCGGGAGCCACTGCTGGCGGCGAGCAAGCGCGCCATGAACACAACCTCGCAGACCGCCATTGTTGGAACCAAGCGCTGCACCATTGAGAGCTTGGACTACGAGTAAACCCTTTTGTTTCCTTAACTTAATTTCTTCTTATCTTGAGAACTCAATCTCATAGTGATTGATTCACTTGCATGGCATGCTCCGTGGTTGAATGAAGAATGCATGAGTGGATGCCATGAAGATGGAAAAATGCTGATCGATGAACTTATAATTAGTTTTTGGAGTATGTTTAAGCGTTGAAGTTGGTAGAATTTGTTGTGATCCTGATGATAAAAGTTTACAAGTTTATGTTTGTAATCTCATCGATCTCCAGTGATGCACTTACAATTAATTTCATGATGTTTGTTGATGCTTGTATGAATGCATGCAATGCATCTAATTCACAAGCAATGGAATAATTTGTAGAATTTGTTATAATATCCATAGAAAAGAGTATAAAATTGGAGTTTAATGGAAATCCATGTTGATCATCATGTGCAGTAAAAGATGTTGTTATGAACTATTTTCATCAGATTTCTGAAAGAATTTCTGTCGGAATTAAAATCTCGAGGTATTTACTTCATTGACAGGGTGGTAGAGAATGATTTATTCAAGGAAGACTGGAGAACAAAAACAAGAGTTCAGATATTTAAGTATGTATGTATGAAGTGGAGCCTTGCACTTCTTGTAGGATTGATTACAGGTCTTGTTGGATTCTTCAACAACTTTGCAGTTGAGAACATTGCTGGATTCAAATTACTGCTGACAAGCAATCTTATGCTCAAGGAAAGGTGCTGTGTATTATCTGAAACTTGTGGAAAATATATAAAACAGTAATTGATCTTTGTGAAGATTAATCTTCAGAAACAGAGTGGAATGTATTCATGATCTTTGTCTTGTTGCAGATATCATGCAGCATTTGTAGCATATGTTGGTTGCAATCTTCTTCTTGCAACAGTAGCTGCAGCCCTTTGTGCTTACATCGCACCGGCAGCTGCTGGCTCTGGCATACCAGAAGTGAAAGCTTATCTCAATGGTGTTGATTCTCATTCTATATTGGCTCCCGGTACTCTCCTTGTGAAGGTTCAGTGCATCAATCTTCTTTCTTATTGATTTATAGGAAAATTCTATTCAATTTGAATGCATGTATGGATGTTCTAATTGTGTCAAAAATGAAAATCTGCAGATATTTGGTTCTATTTTTGGAGTTTCTGCTGGATTTGTATTGGGGAAAGAGGGGCCAATGGTACACACAGGGGCTTGTGTTGCCTCTCTTCTTAGTCAAGGTGGTTCGCGCAAGTATCACCTGACATGGAGAAGCCTACAATACATTAAAAATGATAGGGACCGGCGAGACTTGATCACCTGTGGAGCTGCTGCTGGCGTTGCTGCTGCTTTCAGAGCACCAGTCGGCGGAGTCCTCTTCGCTCTTGAAGAGGCAACCACTTGGTACAAGTCTCTTCTTAATAATCTCCTTCTCTACATGTATTGTGCACCTTAGGACATTGTTTGATCCTTGAAAGTGTCAGAAATCCAGGAGGAAAAATTAATGATTTACTTGTGATTCTTTCAAATGGGTATCAACATCAAATTAAATTGTTCAGGTGGCGAAATGCTCTTCTCTGGAGGACATTCTTCACAAATGCTGTGGTTGCTGTGGTGTTGAGAAGTTTGATAGTTTACTGCAGAGGAGGAAAATGTGGACTATTTGGCAAAGGAGGTCTGATAATGTTTGACATGAGTTCAACTGTGAGCACATATAGCACGGCTGATCTTCTTGCAGTTATGATTCTCAGGTCATCGGTGGCTTCTTAGGAGCTTTTTATAACTATCTCGTCAGCAAAATTCTTTGCCAATATAGCAAAATCAATGAGTATGTGCTGGCTTAAAACTCTTGTTCTTGTTCTCATGCAGTAAAAATTACTGTTATAGTTGTCTAATGGCAGGAAAGGAGCTGTTTTCAAGATCATTCACACAATGAGCATCTCTCTACTCACCTCATGCTGCTCCTATGGAATCCCTTGGCTTGCAAGATGCACTCCATGTCCTCCAGGACTACTTGAACCCGGTGCCCGACCATAGGCAGGTCAGGCAACTTCAAGAACTTTCAGTGTCCTCCAGGACACTACAATGATCTTGCATCCCTCTTCCTTAACACCAATGAGGATGCTATTCGCAATCTTTTCAGCGGTAACACCGGCAATGAGTTTGATATCTCCACCCTCATCCTCTTTTTCATCGCTGTCTACTGTCTTGGGCTTGTGACTTATGGCATTGCTGTGCCTTCTGGTCTGTTCATCCCTGTGATACTCGCCGGGGCTTCCTTCGGCCGCCTTGTAGGGACTATTCTCGGTCCAATCTCCGATTTGGATCCCGCTATCTTCGCACTTCTTGGAGCAGCTTCTCTTCTTGGAGGAACTATGAGAATGACTGTCTCTGTTTGTGTCATACTGCTTGAACTCACGGATGATCTTCTAATGCTCCCCTTGGTAATGCTAGTCCTCCTGATATCGAAATCAGTTGCTGATAACTTCAACATTGGAGTGTATGATCTAATGATTCAGATGAAAGGATTGCCATACTTGGAAGCTCATGCTGAGCCATACATGAGGCATTTGGTTGCCCATGATGTAGTTTCAGGCCCATTGCTCACATTCTTCGGTGTAGAGAAGGTAGGGAACATAATACAGATACTGAAGACGACAGGGCACCACGGATTCCCGGTGATCAATGAACCGCCTTTCTCCGAAGCACCTGAATTGTGTGGTCTAGTCTTGAGGTCACATTTGATTGTGTTGCTGAAAGGGAAGAGATTCACCAAGGACAAGGTCTTAACTGGTTCAACGGAAGTGTTCAAGAGTTTTGGCTCATTTGATTTTGCCAAAGCAGGGCCAGGGAAGGGAATGAAGTTGGAGGAATTGGAGATCAGTGCAGATGAGATGGAAATGTATGTTGATCTTCATCCAATTACCAATAAATCACCGTATACCGTTGTCGAGACCATGTCTTTGGCCAAGGCTGCCTTGCTATTTCGAGAGCTCGGTCTCCGGCATCTCTTTGTTGTGCCAAAGACTCCAGGGGTGAGAACTCTTCTCTTCTCTTCTTTTCTGTTTCTAAGCAATGTAGTTAACAATCTTAATGTCCTTCACCTCTTGCAGAAACCTCCGGTTGTCGGTATACTCACACGGCACGACTTTATGAGAGAGCACATACTTGGTCTCTTCCCTCATTTCAATCAGCGAAAGAAAATGAATGAAGAACAAACATAGCAATCAAAGGATGCATCTCTATTTGATTGATACTCATACAAAATGAAACTTTGCAATTGAGCTTCAGAAATTCTGTAACAGGGAAAGAAGATGTTGGATTGCTGTGAACATACAACCTGATTGAAGTGTATAATGAACAGCATTATCAATAATGTGGTTTATCAACGTTATCATAAAAAATAAAAAATAAAAAAAAAGGAACAGCATTATCAATTAATAAACTTAATATTTATCAACTTGTTGGCAAATTTGGGTTACCATTTAGCATATTTTATTCATTCCATGTTTCTGAAATCTTTTCATTTGTATGTTTCCCATTGTTTTTCAGAAAAGAAGAAAAACACAAGCAAACATAAAAATGTCACAAACTTCTCCTTGAAAAAGACAAATTCAGAACAAAGAAGTTGATGTCTTTCCATGAAATTATCGAAATTAGAAGCAAAGCAAACAAGAACTAACAAGAAAAGAAAGGATGCAACCACATCTGAATGAGATAAGCATCCTTCAACTCCAACCCAAACTCACAAACAACATCAAATCTTTTGTTCATCAAGTTATAGGAGATGACCTTTCCTGGCACCCAGAGATAAACAATGTCCAACTCCGGATGAAAACCCAAGAAGTTAACCATCTCTAGAGGTTCTTCAACGGTGAACTGAAAACTAATACTGTGTTTCAAGCTCCACTTGCTGCTATTGAGGGTCCAAATGTTTATCTGCTTGCCATTGTTACTGCTGTAATGGAGCAGCCCACCAGACTTACCAACACAACCATCATGCTTCACCATCTCCGGCAATTCAATCTGCTGACAACTCATCCCCTCGAGATTAATTCCGACGACAAACTGGGGCAGAGCAAGAACATAAAGAACTCCATCAAAGTATCGCATTGTAGCCGACATTCTATCGGTATCAACTCCCCAGTGCAGTAGACCAGATGCCCATTCTCCGGTCTCCGATGAGTAAATCTCAATCTCTGCCCCCTGAGCTAGCCATCCGGTGAAACAAACTACTCTATACCGAGCTGCATGACGAGGATCAAAGGCCAAAATAGATAAATGGTTACTCTTTCCAAGCTTAGGGAGCTGAAACCATTTCTTCAATATTGGATTACAGACATAGAACCTTCCATGCAGTGAAGAGTAGAAAAGGAGTAAACCATGGCAGCAGTCTATGATGGTGGAGCTGAGATTGAAGGGAAAGAAGCTGAGGCTCATGTCCTCAAATCCATTCTCAGACAACCATGCAAACCTAGGCTTCTCCACACCTGTCTTTGCATTGTGAGGGAAGTGATAAACTCCGGACAGCATTAATGGCAGCTTGTTTCTCAGATATCTGTCTGAGATCAACCTCTGCCATTGCTTTGAAACAGAGGTTAATCTAAACAAGGACTTTAGAGGAAGCTTAGTGAGTATCTCTATGAGAATGTCATCAGTAAGGCTAACAGTGCTAAAGTTTTCCATTTTGCCTGGAAAAACAAAGTGGAATGAGAATGGTTTGCGTTTTCTAATGAGAAGGGAAAGCAGTGCTGGCCTGCACGCAAAGGAGACGTTGGAGAAGCGTCGACGCCAACTAACCGACAGGTCACAGGTGGTGAGTTATCGGGTGCTTTGGATGCTCTTTATTGGATCCTTTGATTGGGCCCGTTATTGCTTTTGATTGAAGAATGGCATGTGTTTGTTTATTTAAGGGAATAATTAGTCAATGGCTCAAACGCGTTTCAAGAGCATCTGATGAATTCGTTAAGGGCAAATTCTCTATTAGTTTATAATATTATTTGATATTATTTTCCACCCAACACACACACATTCAAAACACTATTACACCACATTCCTACACACAACCCCCCTAAAGACCTATAGGTAATTTCGATATTTTGAAATTCGTTAAACATTAACAAATATGTTTCGATTTCTCGACCTTTTTGGATGGAATATAATAACTAATTTTTTTAATATTTAAATTAGTTCTTCTATTATATCAAACCGGTCATTTTAGTCCATCTACTCTCATAATTGAGAAATGTCAATCTTTAAACGCATATTTAAAGGCATTTTTAGCAGCTAAAGATACTTGAAGGGGAGGTGATATTTTTAATCGTGAAAGTAGAGGGACCCAATGCTCAAATTATAATAAAGGGATCAAAAGGGCCGATTCACTACAATAGAGGGACTAATTTGGGTATTACATCATTTTTTTTTATGAAAACTTATAATCACAGTTATTAAAATTGTTAATTATGTCTTTCAAAGTCAAATATAACATTATTAAATTGTTACTGATTTAGAAAATATGAGATTTCTTTTTCTTTTATGCAGATTATGATGACTGACTTTGTATTTTTTTTTTCCCCTCCCCAATGCATTCCTCAATGTTTTCCGATTAATTTGAAGTTATTGGTATTCAAATTGAGACAACGTGGCAATCATGTGCAGCTAAAATAGATCTAGGGTTTGACTGTTATAACTTATAATTAGTTTCTTATGAACATGATGAACTTGTTTCACAATCCATGAATCATGTTGTCCTTAATCTAAGACCCATTTTTGCATTTTAATATCACCGACCTGGTGGGTGCTACATTATACTATAACGGTATAAATGTCTCCACTCCTAAAATCACTGCTTGATTCCGCATCTAATGGTAAAATAATGATATCTTGGCAATACTTTGAAAACTCGGATTTAATCATCTTAAAAAAATATATATATATTTGTTTAATTTGACTCTAAGGATTTGTGCTGTCCTATGTAAGGAATTGTTTTTTGTGGCCAATTTCATACCATATTTTATGGTTTTATCTTGTTAAAAATGCCTTACACGTTCTCTTTCTTCCGCTTGCAGTTACCATGTCGTCTTGTAAAATAATGAAAGCTATTGCTTAGAAGAAAATTGCCAACATTGGCTACTGTTCTCTTTCTTCCACTTCCAGTTACCTTTTGATTTTGGCAGTTTAGTTGCATTTTTTTTTTCTTGAAAGGAAATAATGTTGCTATGCTTTCAATACAAAATTTCTTGTCTTTATTATTACTTTTACTTTTGGCCCATTTCAAACTTTACTTTATAGACTGAAAGGTTCTTTCTCTAAAGAGCTTGGAAAGAGAAGGCTTTTAAAAACTCTTTGAGGTGGCGCGATTCCTGGCCAACGAGTGCGGTCAACCAAAGAGACCCTCTTCGAATGGCTGAGGAAAGCGGAACCAAGGCAAACGGAAGCACCACGGAGGGTGGAGTACGAGGCCAATGTGCAGGAGCAAAGGCGGGATGAGCAACGAGATCTAGCCCGCCCAGTTCACAACTCTACTCCGGCCCGCAGCGGACCCACTGGAAGGCCCCGGGGCCCACGCAGCGGGCCGAGGAGATGCCGTCAATGCAACGGGTGTCACCGGAAAGAAGCTTCGCTGTGGCCATAACCGGAAGAATGGAGAACCTGAGCACCTTAGGGCACCAGCTGGAGGCTGGTGGCTCCTCACAGATGGAGATCGACACAGGGAGCTCGGAGGAGAAACCATGGGAGCTGGTCCGCCGCAAGAAGAAACGCCACCACTCCCCAGTGGGGAGGGAAGTGTGCACGGCCGGGCCAAGCATGGGAGGACAACCTCGGCAGCCGGACACTCACCGCCCTCTGAAAAGGATGCCCGGCGGCGTCAGTGCAGTGCGTAGGAAGTCTGGGCAACACAGGCACTGATGAAGGATTGCAGAAAAGAGGAAGTATGCCAGCGCTGTGAGCGACCAGGACACAGAGAAGCCTGGTGCCCTATCTCCCCGCCAACGACAGGAATGATCTTGCTCCAGGGACTGAAACCGGTGGGAGTGAAGGACACCAAAAGAAACTCGAAGGGCATCACTAGCAACCCCATCGGTGCAAGGAATCATAGAGGGGAACAGGAGAAGCTGAAGGGAAGGACCTCGCTGGAGGAGAGCCCACACCATGTTTCACTGGCGGTGGATGAGGACATGCTGGAAGAGAAAACCCACCTAGATCGCTACACTATGGCTTTGGTGACTAAGTTCAGATGCATTGTTGACTGAAAGAAAGTCATTGGCGGTGGGCTGTTGAACACGACACAGGTTGAAGTGGGAGGCGGAGACCTATGATGACCAGGAGGTTTCTCACATGATGCCCTTCGACAAGCATGGCTCGAGGAGGCTCGAGTAGGGGAGATAGACTTCTTGGCGTTCTCCCTTGCCCGGAGTTTTTGAAACCCGTGGTCGAATTAAGCCAATTTGAAAGCGTGAGGGGAAGGCCAAGGGTGAGGTCAGATGGATCCATGGCAAGGGCCTCCCCCTGTTTTGTCGGAGAATAGACACCATGGTAAAGATCTTGAAGCCGGTGGGGGAGTTGGTCTACCTTGGTAGTCGTAAAGGGCTCAGGTCCACTCATTTCCGAGCATTGGTCAGGCTCCGCCGTGGCTGGACTCTACCAACATCTATCGATTGTAGTATTTTTAGAAGAAAATACACAGTGTGGATAGAGATTGTGCATGGTCAACCTGCCCTGCCGTGGGAATCGGAGAAGACAGGGGATCCGGCCAGAGCTACCCGCCGGGAAGAAGAGGAAAGACAGAGAAAGGGGAAGGAGAAGGTTGGACCGATGGACAAAGACCGCAACATGGTCGAGATGACTGAAAGACAAAGAGAGTACGGTGGGGCTTCTTCACACATTACCCACTGCAACGCCGCTCGCAGTATACGACCAAATCGTGAAGATCCGAGGAGAAAGGATGTTGGGATGTCCTCTGATAAAGCTGGACAGGTGGAGGGCTAAGATTGGAGTCAAAAAGGTGCTGAGGCAAGTCAACAAGGCTCGGACGCTCGACAAAAAGGAGTTGAGGCGAGTCAACAAGGCTCGGACGCTCGACACATGTCACAGAGATCCTCGGACAGGCGTAGAAATGCTAGCGAAGAAGCAGAGCAAATCTGCGTAGCCGCTATTTTGAATCCGCACGAAGAGACACGCGTCTTCCCAACATACGCAGTCCTCCATAAATGTGGGAAATCCTGTGACAATCATTGAACGGCATTCATCTCGCAAACACATGGCAAATGCGGAGAACTCCCCCCTGCCTGATGATCATCCAAATATAATCCAGCTGGACCTAGGAGATAGCAACACATGTAATCTTAATTCAACAAACCAAAAAATAAATATAAACCAGGTTGAGGAGTTTAATGACACCAAAGCTGATCCGATCACAATCTACTCATACTCTGATAATCAAGAAGAAGAAGACTTGGATGATGAAATAGCTAAAAGACTAGAAATAGAAATTGAACAAGAAATTAAAGACATGTGGAAAGCCCAAATGGAGTGGGAAAAAAGGCAGGAGAGAGGAGAAGCAACTGTGGCGCCCATACACATTGACCAAGCTATGGAAGGCCTCCCTCTTGAGCCTGGTGAAGTTGTTGACCATACCTTAGAGGAACCTTCTGATGAGCCTGAGCCTCGTGAAGAGCCCCAAGAAGGTGCTGATCAAACCTTAGAGGATCCGCATAATAAGTTCATGCCCCACGAGGAACCTCATACAGGCATTGACCAAATCTCAGAGGATTCCCTGGATAAGCCTGGAGGAGCCAATTTGATATTCACACATGGAGAGAAGACACCAGAACCAACAGAAGAGCAGCCAGAAGGGAGATCACCAAACATACAACTCACTTTAAAAGGGAAAGACTCCATTAATCCAAGTCCAGATCCAGTCCTGGATTTATCCAATCATACTTGGAGGTCCTTCTAGGGTTCCTGGATTTTAATCTCAGATGAGGCACAGGAAGAATTACTTGGTAGGCAGCGACTTCGGTCGAGCAGGACAACACAAGATCACGAGAGGCCAAAGGAACAACACACTGAAGGGAACAATGGCAAACACAAGAAAACCAGCCCGAATCCACCCAAGGACGATGTCAGACGAAGCGGGAGACTCCGGAAGCCGCTTGCAGAAAGATTGGAGAAAGAAGGTTTTATTGCTCCACCAAGTAGCTCCAGAAGAAGACTAACGGAGCGAGCGCCAACAACCACCTCAGGTAATGAGTTTAACCCCTCTCCTTCCCCTTTAATTTTTGGTGAGTGGTCAAACAAGGACATGTTATCCAACGCCTGGCTAATGGGAATCGATCTGGGATACTCAAATGAACAGAAGGCCTCCTACATCCAGCATATTCGGATGACAGAGGCAGAACGGGTGCAGGAGTGGAGGAAAATCAACTAGGATTTCCTACCCCTGCAATATACAATCGGGCCTGCCAAGTTATCTTATGAAAATAGTTTCCTAGAATGTAAGAGGTTTGGGTAAGAGGAAGAAACGATATCTAGTTCGTGATCTCCTTTACCCCCACAAGATCGACATTTGTTGTCTTCAAGAGACTAAGCTGGGCAACATAAGTAATGGCATATGGAGATCCATAGGGGGATCACACTTGGACAAATGGGAAGCGCTACCGGCTAGGGACATAAGAGGGGGGTGTTGTATAGGATGGAACAGCTCCAAGTACAGCCTTCAAAGCGTGACCCGGGATCAATTTGCACAAACTGTGATTTTGAAGGACAAGACAAATAGGGATACACCACGAATGATCACCACGGTGTACGCTCGATGCAGCTCAAATCTTAAAATAGCATGTTGGGAGGAGCTCAGAATGATCAGGGATCGATGGAATGGACCATGGTTGGTCTGTGGAGATTTCAACACTATCAGACCACAAGAAGAGTCAACCTCATCATCACATGGAACCCGGGAAAGGGAAGAGTTTGAAAGAATGATGCAAGATCTTATGCTCATAGACCCTCCCCTCCTCGGAAGAAGATTCACATAGACAAATGGGCGGGAAACCCCTACTTTTGCAGACTAGACAGGTTTCTCATCTCCACCAATTGGACACTGCAGTCCCCGTGTATATGGCAAACGACCCTCGCCAAAGTTAGATCAAAACATACAGATGCGCCTTTGGGGAGTGCGGGGCGCACTCCCCCGACATTACCCCATTCCGCTTCAACAGAGAATGGGCAAAGAAGGAAGGTTTTTGGGACATGATCAAAGAGCATTGGCAAGGCCAGTCTGGACGAGGAAATGGTGGCTGCACATTAGCTGAGAAACTGAAGATTGTAAAAGCAAAGTTAAGAGTATGGAAAAAGGAAAACTTATTTCAGAAGACTGAAAAGAAAAAAGAACTCCTGGCAGTCATTAACACATTAGACACACAGAAAGAGACAAGAGAGCTCTCAAGGGGGGAAGCGGAGGAGGAAGTGGCACACAAAAGTGAGTATGAAAAACTCATCTTAGAAGAAGAGGCCTACTGGAGACAACGCTCCTGAATAACCTGGCTACAATTAGGGGACCGCAACACAAAGTTCTTCCATACCGTCACTAGTCAACGAAGGAATGTCAACCACATACACCAGATACAACATAAAGGTTAGGCCATCACAGACCCGACTCATATAACAGCAATCATAACAAATCACTTCAACAATCTCTTTGGTAAAGAACGGGAGACGAGATACAAAACCTCCTGGGATCGACTGTTCTTGCACAAAAGGATTGTGGATCTGGGTCACCTGGATGAACCTTTCACGGAAGGCGAAATAGAAGGCGAAATTAGGAAAGCAGTCAACGAGTTGGGGGCGGACAAAGCCCCTGGACAGATGGCTTCCCCATGACCTTCTACAAACAAGGATGGAACATCATCAGGGAAGACCTGCTCAAACTCTTCGATGATTTCTTCCAAGGCACGACAAATCTGGAGCGCATCAACTGGGCACACATCCTGCTAATCCCAAAAAATAGCGCCCCAGAAAGCATCAAGGATTATAGGCCGATCAGCCTGATCAACTGCTCGATAAAAATCATATCCAAAGTCCTTGCAAATCGGCTAAAAGGAATCCTTGGTGATCTTGTGGATGAGTCCCAAACAGCCTTCATCCAAGGCCGCATGATCCATGACAATATCATTGCAGCTGAAGAGCTTATAAATAAGTTAAGGAATGGAAATGAGGATGGGTCCTTATTAAAATTGATTTTGAAAAAGCATTTGATAAGGTAGACTAGGACTTCCTCCTTGAGGTCCTGCAGGCCAGAGGATTCGGGACAAGATGGTTCTGATGGATTAAATCCCTACTGGTATCTTTCAAAGCACGCTTTTGGTTAAATGGGGAATCGATGGGGTATGTAAGGAGCAAGAGGGGACTGAGACAAGGGGACCCACTATCCCCATTGCTCTTTGTTTTGGCAACAGATGTTTTGGCCACGATGCTATCATAAGCGGTCAGAGCTAACATATATAGAGGGATTCCGATTAGGACTAACAGGGAAAACACAGTGTCCACTCAACAATATGCTGATGATCTCCTCGTCTTCTGTACGGGAGGTACGACAGATGCCCGCATACTTAAGCTCGTCTTCTACTTATTTGAAGGGCTCTCAGGGCTAAGTATTAACTACACCAAAAGTGTTCTCATCCCAATCAAGCCCTCTGATAATTCCTTCCAAGATCTCGCACAAATACTTAACTGTACGACGGCGAACTTCCCGATCAAATATTTGGGAGTTCCATTATCAGGTGGACAACCCAGAAAGTAGGACTGGAACATACTTATAGAAAGAATCAGGGGAAAGCTTGGTTCATGGAAGGGTAAACTACTATCGCTAGGAGGAAGGCTCACTTTACCTAACTCGGTAGTCTCCACAATGCCGATCCACTGGATGTCGGCATACCGCCTCCCCAAATGGGTCATTAAGAAGATTAACTCAATAAGGAAAGAGTTCCTATGGAATTGAGTGAACAAAGAAAAACGAGATTACCATCTCGTACATTGGGACAGACTGTGTAGACCCAAGGAAAATGGCGGATGGGGAATCCTAAATCTTCGCCATTTCAATGGCGCCCTTCTGGGAAAATGGTGGTGGAGGATCCTCACCGAGGGTGCGGAAATCTGCCAGAAGATCTTTCAGGACGTCTACTCAAGAAGAGGATACATCAACCCCCACAAGCAAGCCCCAGGGAGGGCTTCATCATTCTGGAAAGGAATATGTCAAGAAGCCCCATCGACGCTGGCAAACATGAGGTTCACTCCTAGAACAGGGCACACCACAAATTTCTGGATGGATCACTGGTGGAATGTCAATCACTATGCAACACATTTCCCGGCTTATATGAACTAGCAAACCAACAGCACCTAACCATCCAACAAGCAAGAGGCAAAATACAAAAGGGTTTACCACTGCTCAAGCCAGCCTGGCCCACTAGCATTCGAAGAATGCAGAAAGCCTAGAGCTCATCGAACTTGCACTAACACCTCCCCCTAATCACCAAGAGAACATGACAGTGGATGTTAAGGAATGGGCGCTCACCACTAACAAGACATTCACTGTTAAATCCCTGTATCTCTTCAGGGCCGATGGGGGGATCAGGAGTGACCTAGGGACCAAGTTCTGGAAACAGCCGTGCCCTCTCAAGATCAAACTATTTTCCTGGCTAGCTAAGGAAAACCGAATCCTTACACTAGAGAATCTGCATAAAAGAAAATGGAGTGGGGAACGCACTAGCTGCTACTTATGCGATAGCAAAGATGCAGTCGAGCATCTGTTCATCTCATGCCCTTACACTACAAGCATATGGAACCACTTCAGAAGCATGTTTGGGATAAGAACAGAGATCACTAAGTTAAAAGCCCTTTGGGCCTCCCCCCTTACGGTGGACCATACCCTACGTGGAGAATGGGAACCCACCGTCATGGCAATCATATGGAGCATCTTGGGTGAAAGGAATATGCTATGTTTTCAGGAAAAACAACGCATTTTTTTTAGAATTATTCGCGATATCTCCTTCCTTATTCTCTATTGGTTGGATGCAGCTCCAATTGTAAAACGACCAAAATTGGAGGCGACAACAAACCTGATGAAGTGCACCCTGGAATTCTCTGCTACCACCCCCAGACATGACGGCGAGGGAGGGGACCCCTTTGAAGATGATCCGGCTGATCAAGAAAGGACCTGAGGAGACTCGCAGAGGCCATTCCGATCATGAGAAAAGCTTCACATAAACCATGCATTTGTAATTTCCTGATTAAGAAATGTTCTCTGTAATCGACTCTTATTATCAATTATCATAAATAAAATGTGGTTTACCATTTATTCAAAAAGAAGAAAAAAAAAAGATTACTTTATTCAGAAGTGGAAAATAGGTGGGAAAGACAAAAATAAAATACTTGGAATGAAGCGAGAATGACAATTCTCATTCTTATGTTTGTGTTTAAATATAAAATGAGTCCTATTTTTATTCTTATGTTTGTTTATTTTTTTTTTAAAAAAAATATGAT
This sequence comes from Dioscorea zingiberensis, assembly GCA_026586065.1. Classification (NCBI taxonomy): domain Eukaryota; kingdom Viridiplantae; phylum Streptophyta; class Magnoliopsida; order Dioscoreales; family Dioscoreaceae; genus Dioscorea; species Dioscorea zingiberensis. Next base: position 17,083,557 of record CM048822.1, on the reverse strand, counting down.
GTTATCAAAAGATCATGTTTTTCAAATTGTGGGATAATAACATAGTTTAAAATTAATTTTAAATTATAGATTTAATAAAATATTTTTAAAGAAAATATGCCATTCTCATGCTTCTCAGATCTAAAAAAATAAAAGATAATGAGAAGAGGAAAGAACCGTAGCCTTTGTTTGGTTCAAAGGAGGATTTTGGAGGGAAGGGGTAAAGGGGAGTTTGGAGGGGAGGAGTTTAGAGGGTTTTGAAAAAATTTATGTTTGGTTCAATGGGTGAGTGAGGAGAGTGAATCTTTTTTTTGTTTGGTGGTGACTAAGAGTCAAAAAGAGTGTAATGTGTATTTGACCAATTTGCCTTTTAGTTTAAAATAGAAAATGATAATATTTGGTTATGAGGATGGAGAGTGAGGAAAGTGTAATGTGTATTACTATTAATTTAATACTAATTAATATTCATTATATTAAATTTATTAATTATATTAATTTAATTATAATTAATATTAATTATTAAACAAATACAAATTTTATTACAATTAATTATATTAGTATAAAAGATAATATTAAACTAATTAATATTAATTATATTAATTTAATTTTAATTAATATTAATTATTAAATCAATACAAATTTTATTACAATTAATTATATTAGTATAAAAACTAAAGTTAAACTAATTAATATTAATTATATAAAAATTAGGATATAAATAAAATTTTGAAAATAAGTGAAGGACAAGATGGTATTTTTCAAGTGATTTTTTTAGTTTAAAAAAATATATATTTTTTCACCCCTCCAAAAAAACCCTATTTGGGGGGTGGAAAATGAGGGATGAAAAGGGATTTGTCACCCCTCCTCACCCCTCCTCACCCTTTCTCACACCCCCAACTAAACACAAGAAAAACCCCAAATTCCTCATCACCCCTCCAAAAACCTCCAACCAAACAAGGGGTCAATGAGAACTCTATTCAAAGTTCCTATATAAGGATTTGTATCAGTTCCGTAGATAAAGTAAAAAAAATATTTTAAGATCCTCATTCATCATGATTTACATAACAATATATAGTTTAAACTACAAGGTATTATAAGATATTAAGATAAAATATTATAAAATAAAATTAAAAAAATAAAGATAAATGAGTTTTTTTTCCAAAACATGACATGAAATTTACAACACAAAAACATTTACTCAAATGTTAAACTTTTGCATGGTTTTATTATATCCATAGACACGGGTAATATTGTCTTTTATGTGTTTACCAAACACACTCTGGACACTTCAGTGCTATCATAGGAGAAACAAAAACCTTTGAAATTACGAAGAAACTTGCCTGTAACAACTACCACAATGAAACCTTCTATTTTTCTACTTCTGAATGTAGATCAAAATGACCAAACCATGCAAATATTGTATCTCTTATGTATTAATGCTTACATTATTTGTGTTAATTACTCAACACAACATTTTCCCATAAGCATGGCTCTGAATTGAAAAGGCCCCAAAATGAACATAAATTAAGAACAAGCTTGAAAACTTTTCAGAAAAGCAGACATCTGATAGCTACTATTTGAAATTCAAACAACCGAAACCAATCCTTATAAACTTCAAAACGAAATACATATAATTATGCAAGAATGAAAGATTCAGAAAATTTACATTTATAATAACATTGTTTTGTAATTCAAACTGTATTTGAGACTATAGCAACTTGGATTTACTTGTGTTTCCTAATTAATCTTCGAGCAGTTGCTTGGATTTCTATCTCCTATTTAAAGTCTTACATTTCCTCTTTATGACTTTCTTCATGCAAGTAGTACTAAGCTATCCCAAAAAAGTTGGCTTGAGTTCTGTGTTAGGCATCCTTGCCGACAAAATAATGTTGAAGACATAGCTTAATGCACAGATAAATTGCAAAAAATACTTTCTCAAGATGGTATAACTTGCCGCAATATAGGAAGTTCTTGAACTCAATACATGTAACTATTATAATGCAAGGATAAAAGCTATAATGACACTGCTCAGCAACAACACAAGCCAAGCAGAGTTCTTTTGACAAAATTTATCAGAATTATGTATTCTGGAGATTCGGAGTAACAGGTCCATAAACAATTTTGCTGCCGCTAAACAACCAAAGACAAAACTCATAAATATTACCGCAAGGGTCTTGTTCTCTATGTTCACCTGATGATCATGAAGCTTGTCAAACTCTGATCTGCATAGCAGCCACGAACATCAATATTCAGCCACAAATATAAACAAAAATTCTAATGTGATAAGGAATATAAATGGCTATGAACAGATTTATGTGAATGTGTGTGTGTGTGTGTGTGCACGTGTGTGTGTGTGTGTGTGCGTGTGTATATAGGGTTTAGGGAGCTTTTGAGATTATTCACCAGGTAATGACCTAGGATCAAATGCTTGGAAGATATACAGTCTTGCAGTAGTGCAAGAAAAGATGAGACCACTAACGATGTGAATGCACTTACTGGATACAGTTATACAATCAATAAGTCCGGATCTACATAACATTGCTTCATCATGTAACAGAATAAATTTGATAGGGTACACTTGGATATGAGAGAAAGATCACTGTCAGGTGGCAGTGCATTCTGCAGACTGTAAAGGTGAAACTTTTATGCTGAGCAAGAAAGCTAATGTCACCTATGTGGAGTAAGTTCTAAATTTATGTAGAGTTAATTACTGCACTACTTCACAAAAGCTACAGAATTAATATCAAACAAGATATGCAAATGAATAAAACCTGAGAATGGAATTATCTTTGACTAACTGCTCCAATTGTGAGGAAGCCGTAGTTTTCCATGAGAGGAGCTCTCCTATATCACTGGCCTGAAAACATGAAAAATGAGGATTGAGGAAAATAAAAAATTCAAGGAACCATACAACAAAGGTCTAAAAGTTATGCTTACAAACACATCTCTTTGGTTTTCGAGACTCTTTATATCCAAGATGATCTTCTCCAAAAGCTTATCCTTATTAGCAATATCATCATCAAAATCTTTGAAAATACGTCCATATCTGCCATTCAATTCCTCAAGGTAACTCTCTAAAACTGAGAAATTCACATCAAGAGCTTGCACCTTCTGCATTAGTATCTTGAGAACAGTGTCCCCAGGCATTCTTCCAACTTGTGGTGGCTTTGACTCTAAAGTTGAATCAGGCACATTATTCTTACGAGCCTCTTGTTTTAGCTTCACATTATCGCTTTGTGACTCGGGTTCTGATTCACTAGCAACTTCCTGAAAAGGATCAAGCCCACCGTCAGAAGGCTCTTGCAATAGTATTTGTTCTTTGTTCTGTTCTTCAGGTTCCATTCGACTGTTAGGAACTGAGATCAAGTCCTCCAACATCCTCTCAACAGCATCCACACCATGTACTTCCACTATACTTAGTGTGCAGTAGAACTCCAGCACCATAATGGCTAAGCAAATTCAGTTTCAGATATCTTGCCCAATTTGGCTCCTGGAGAGAAAACCTCTGTGCATGCTTCACATTTCCTGCTGTAAAATTCCCAAGTTTCACCCAGTGATCTGTTGGATAAACCAAACTACTCAGTAATTCAAAATCTTTCAAATTAGATGAGTAATGCTCAAAGTTTGCTATCTCAATACTGTCCACTAAGGTTTCTTCTGAAAGTTCAATGACAACAAATTTCTCCTCTGCTGAGCATGGATTCCGAAGATATTTGTCTTTATCTTTGTCCAAGATATTGGAAGCACCCTTAGCTTCCTTGTTGAAAGCCAGGACCTTTGCACCCTTAGTAGCAGATGCATAATTGTACTCTTTCCCACCAGGCTCTACTCGGTGAACAACAGTGTCTTTGTTCGAAATGGGCTTTCCTTTTGGAGCAGTTGCTCTGCTTTTAAATTCATCAAGACCCAGAGGTGTGACACGAGATATTCTCTCATTCTTTCCAACAGTTTCAACCCTATCGCTTCTCGAAAATGTTTCATTCTCTGCCTTGTGGTTCAACAAAAAGTTTTCTTCAGCTTGCTTTTCTCCATTTGATGGTAAAATTTCTTTATTATCTTCATTAACAAAAGCGTCTGTAAGATTTTCGACAGATACACTCCTGGTTATGTGCACATCATTATCAGAGGCCTGTGATGGTGCTAATGGAACTCCATGTTCATGAGCCTCTTCACTTGTGTCCGGACCAGCTTCATGCCAAATAGATTCTTCACTTACAACACCCAGCCCATCTGCATGTCATTGAAGAGGAAAGGCCAACAAAAATCAATATCATCCACCCTGTCACTACCCTTACTCCCAGTAATTCATCATAAACTAGAGAACTATTTATCCAGTCAACATTCCGAAAATGAGTGTTGCATAATCCTTGTTACAATGGAATAGTCAAGTAATGCTAGGTTATTATTGGAGGAAAAACTTATAGTTTCTTGAAAACCGGAGAAGTAATTTAAAAGACCATAACACTAAGCTTGCATCTGTGTAATTTGCTATACGGCCAGAAAGGATGCCACCAGATACAATAAACAAGTAGTAGAGGAATTATTAATCAATAAATACATCAGCAGTGATCTACATGACTATAACATGAAGCTTGCATCTGCGAAATTAGCAATATGGCCAGAAAAGATGCCACCAAATATGATACATAAGTAGTAGCAGAATTAGTAATCAGTAAACACATCAGCAGCATCCAAGATAAGCAAGTAAAACATCAACTACACAATGAAGGAATAAAAGGAGATATATAAAGCTGATGAATGGCTGAATAAGAAGATAACATATTGGAATTATTTGCTACCTTCTCAATGATATAACCAAAATAATCTAGTTATCAAAAGCAAAATAAAGCTGCATAGTGGTTCAAATAATGAAAGACATAAGGAAAAGAACCGATGAGAGAGATAACCATAAGCAAGCATACCTTTATAACCATTACCGTTGCTGATCAGAGAGTTAAGGAGGAAGATAATCCCCCACAACAAAAGAACCAAGGAGAGAGACACCTTGTATAACCGTGTCCTCCCTGAGATAGAGTTCTTCTCTGATGCAGCTCTTCTTTGCAGAAGAGCTTTACGTGATCTCTGCATCGATCATGAATTCAATTAAAGTCTGCAAATCAAAAGGAATACAATTACCAGAAGTGCAATTGGAATAAACTGCAAGCACAATCCATCGCAAAATCCAAACTTTGTTGAAGTAATTGATCCTCCAAGCCAAAATCTATGAGATTTATAAAATAAAGACTTTGTGGATTAAGAAAGCAACCAAGTTAGATCAGAAACACATTATACATAAGGATTTCTACTATTTTACAGATCAAAGCAATGTGAAATGGAAAGAATTTTTTTATTCTTTTCAAATTTCTATAAAATTGCAATAATACACACCGTTTCCTTTATTACTTTTCTTCGAATCTACCCAAATTACAAGACAAGCAAACAGATCAAGAATAGCTGGCAGTGATCCAAGTAACAGTCCAGTTAGTATTAAATCTATCAACAATTCTCAAACTGAAAAATTGGCGAGCCATGACCAGGCAAACATCTCAAATCAAAAACCGATCAAAAAGATTTCTTTTTTTCCCGAAAGGTAAACAAATAGATAGTGGATCACAATACCTCAAAATTCGAAAGCAAATTCGGCACGCGTTGCTTTGATCCCTTGCCTCCTTCTTCTTCTCCGAAACCCTAAAATCGAGAAGTGAGAATTTATTCAAATTTCTTCTCTTGATTTTCACTCATTCCCTCGATCTCTATATATCTCGTAATTCCAAATAATATGATTGGTTTTCTTGAAGGCTCCGTTACAGCTGGCCACGGCCGGATTCAAAGAAGGGAGAGAGAAAGGGATCGGATGTTTGCAGATCAGACCCTTCTTTCTCTTAAATTAAACTACTCTTTAGTCCTCCATGCGTTACAGCTTACAAAATTACAAATGGAGTGTGAAAAAATACTCTTTAGTCCTCCTTTCAAATTGATCGTTATAATTTATTTATTTTCGGATTTAGTCCCCTTAAGTTCATGTGTTTGAACAATTGACATAGATACATACCCCCAGGTACTTTATTTATTTGCAGTTATGACCCTATTGTTTAGACTAAAAATAAAAAAGGGAATAAGGTGAATATACCCTTCAACGGAGTGAGTCCCTGGGCCAATTTGGTAGGGGCTTCATTTTTGTACTCTTATTATCTTATTAATAAATATAAGGCTGTGTTTGATTGCAAGATGGAAAATTGGGTGGAAAAAAAAACTTTTCCATGCAAAAGTTTGTCATGGAAAAGTTTTCCGTGGAAAATAAGAAAGTGGTTGTTTATTGGCAGTATTTTTCAAATTTCATTTTTAAATAAAAAATTCGTATTTTCTTGGATTTGATTGCTCTTATTTTCCATGGAAAATCTATCATTTTTCATGGAAAATGTCAAATTTGTTGTTTGATTGCATCAATTTTCCCTAGAAAAAGAAACATTTTCCATGGAAAATTTTTAATTTTCTCCATGAAAAAAATATATTTACATATTTTTTTATCACTACTTAACCTTTACACAAGAAATTATTATTATTATTATTATTATTATTATTATTATTATTATTATAGGGCAGTGATCACTGCTTTTATATGTTAAATATATATAAAAAAAATATTATATATTATATATTATATTCAGGTTTGTCTGGCTGATAGGTTTATTCTCTCTGCAATGCAGAAGAACAACATGCAGGCACCCAAAAAACCAACAACAGAAATGATGTTCTTTTCCTATGAATTCAAGCATTGTTTGTCTTCTGTACTTAAGTTTAGAATTCTAGCAAGACCATCACTGCATTGTCCTCATCATAATTATTTGTACTTGAAAATTTTTCCCTTGTATGTTTGGAATTGATGTTCTATGTCCAGTTGAATCTGCAGGAATATTTCTGTCTTCAAAATCTGATTATCGAATTCGGTTGTGTTAATTTGATTATTGAAAGGATACATTCAATTTGATCTCAAAATTTTTTTGAAAAACAATATCAGCAAATGATACAATATCATACCATAAATATATGAGTTTTGAGTCTGCACATCTAAAAGAATATGTTTCTTTCTAAAGCTCTAGACTTTCTTTCTTCTACCAATGTATAAGTAACCATCTTCAACATCACAGGGAATCGAAGATTCTTTCTTCTACCAATGGTGCAGTCTGCTATGCTGCAGGTATGATTTGAAGCACGATCAAGATCTCAAGAAGGGTTTGCGAGTCGCGACACACCACCTTGATGGAAGGTAACTCTTCATCGAGAAGACTGAAGAGATATATCCATTGGAGGAACCCCGGGTCTCAGCGGAGTTCCTTTGTTACTCAGCATGTGATTGATAAGGCCTTGGTTAAAGGCCCTGGCAGCACTTAGATTCGCACTAAAAGCTCCATCGGTCGGCCAACCCACCTCTCCGATAACTATGGGCATCTGACCATAACCGATTTTATTCAGAGCTGCAACCAAGGTATCAAAATTGCCATCGAAGGCATTGTAGTATATGTTTGACCCATCCACAACAGGGTGAGAAGAGCCGTCAAAGAAAGCATAGTCTTGCGGGAAATCTGAACTCTGATAAAGGCTCAAGAAAGGATATATGTTGACTATAAATGGAGAACCATTTTAGTTCAGAAAAGAAACAATTTGGGTCATTATCTGAGTCAGCTCTGGTCGAAATGATCCTTGGGAAGGAAGTGAGGACTCATAAGCATCGGCATTGCAAGGAGCAACCAATTTCACATAACCTGCAAGATTCACTTTTGCTAAAGATTGCTGGATGTTGACCATTGCAGGGAGAACAAAAGACTGGTATTAGCCTTGGTAGTTTGATAGGAAGGGCTCATTGCCAACTGCTATATACCTGTATATAATTACAATGATAAGGATTGATGAGAAAATTGGGCATTGGACGGTTACTCAGCAACTAACATGATGCATAATCCAAGAAGTATTCATACTAATTACGATAAAATTTAGATCATAGAGACGAAAATGAGGTAAAATCATTAATGTCAATTTCTCCTCAATATCAACCTATTAAGATATTTTATTTTAGCAACCATTCAGTATAGGTTTTTTTAGCTACCATTCAGATGAAACTAATCAGACGATGCTCAATTTTTGTCATACAGAAAATAGAATGGTCTCCCACCTTATCAGGCAGAGGTTAAGACAACTATCTCTCATAATCATAAGTGGCTATAGTCGGGTATGAAACAGAACAAAGAGTCAACAAGCTTTCAAAGACAATGAAAATGCTATACATCACCAAGCGTCTACTAATGAAGAAATTTTGGGTACTTCCTGAAAGCCTGTGCTGGTTGGTGGCTAAAGAGATGATCTCTTAATTCCTAATTGAAACTCAAGCAACTGGAAAGTAAACCCAGAAGGTCCCTCCAGATCAGAAAAATAATCTGAACCAAGAAGGAAAACAGCAAGCTGCAAAGTTCTGATATAGGTCCTTCCAATACACACATATTATATATATACACAAACCACTCGAAAAATGAAATAAATTTTCTATTATAGAATTCAGGGAATTGAGAATTTTGATTTGTAAAATTAAACATGATTAAATAAAGCCTCATATCAACATTACTATCTACAGTTGCATATATATATTTAAAGAAAAATCAAATCAATTTAATTTGTGAGAAATTTTTGTAGAATTGAAGAGCAAGAGAATAAAAAAAATAAAAAATAAAAAGAGGGGTTGATAAAGTGGATAAACCACGTTCCTTTATTAAAAATTCAAAGATTAACAAGGGTCCTTTGTTGGACCGGGTGGTACAATCAGGCTTTTGAATTAGCTACTTGAAACGGGTGGTGGGCGTTCCTCCCTTGGCTGTGGGCCTTCAAGGTCGTCCTCTTCAAAGTCGGCCTCCGGATGTCTTGGCACATATTCTCCTTCCGTTGCAGTGAGACTGCGTTTGATAAAGGTGGCCAGTGGTTGGAGTTGTGTCTGACAGGTAGCGTGTGCGCTGTCAAACCATGAGAGGAAGAGGAAGTCGATGTGTCGAATAAGTCTCCTATAAATGCGGCATTTATCATTGAAACATTGCATGTTCCTTTCTAGCTTTTTGCCTATCAACAGGGGCAGCTCAAGGGTAAAGCGAGTGAAGCGATCGCTTTAGGCCTCCAAATTTGGAAGGCCTCATATTTCTTTTGTTATCTTTTAAGATTTTTTTAAAAATCTTATAATAATAACTATAATAATAGATTATTATAATATATTGATATTTAAAATTTTTTAATTTAAATTTTAATATTTATTGGAGGCCTCATATAAAATTTAAACCTTAAAATTTTTTAAAAGCAGGCCTCTTATAATAATAACTATAATAATAGATTATTATAATATATTGATATTTAAAAAAATTTAATTTTAATTTTAATATCTATTGGAGGCCTCATATAAAATTTAAACCTTAAATTTTTTTTAAAAGCTTATCTATTGAAAGCCTCTTATAATAATAACTATAATAATAGATTATTATAATATATTGATATTTAAAAATTTTTAATTTAAAATTTAATATCTATTGGAGGCCTCGTATATAAAATTTAAACCTTAAATTTTTTTAAAAGCTTATTATTGTAGTTATAATAATTACTTGTATGATAAATTAATATTTAAAAATTTTAATTTAATATCTATTGGAGACCTCCTACTACATTTTGAACACAGAAATTTACGGTTATTTAATATTTTTTAATTTAATATCTAGTCAATTATATATCTTTTATCATCTAACTTTTAAAAATAAAAGATAATAAACTAAAGTTTTAATTTTTTTAGTTTAATACATAATTAAATTTATATCTTCTCCCAACTACCTAACTAGTTGTTAAAAATCTAATCCCAAAATTATTAAATATGCTTAGCCGTTTGTAATTTGGTAAGTAACGGTCATTCTCTCTATTATAAATTGAGATTGTTTTTAATTTTTTTTTTTATCTTTACTCTTTTTAATCTTTGCTTTAGAGTTCTTGTTTGCAATACTCATCGATCAGTGAATGTCTCAAGAAATATTAAATGGATTAACCACATTATCAATTGAAAAATGAATATTATAACAAATTGATTATAAAAATTTAATTAATAACTTCGCATAAAAAAGTAAGAAAAATAAATTTTAAATAATTTTTTGTAGTAATTAGTTTTTTTTTATATTTTCCAAAAAAATATCTTTTTATAAAATAATCTATTTTTAATCTATTGTTTAAATTTTTGTTTGTTTGTTTAGATTTTTTTTTTTGGAGTAGTAATAGAATTACTTTGCTATCAAAACCCATAAGAGTTATCATGTTAATATATAAAATAACTAAAAAAAATCTCATATAAGTGGTTGTTAAAAAAATAAATAAAATTTAATTTATATTAAATAATTAAAGGCCTCATTTTAAAATCTCGCTTTAGGCCTCCAATTCTCTTGAGCCGCCCCTGCCTATCAAGGAATTCCCCCAAAGATCTTGTATCTTGTTGGGGGTGATCCCGCACCCCAATGAGGTGTGCATAGTGGGATCATATCCCTGCCGAGTAATGGCAATTGACGAGTAGGTGGTCAGCGTTATCGTCAAGGTTGTTGCATAGGAAACATTGTGTCTTTCTCCTTGCCAGTTCCTCTTTGTCAGGTTGTATAATGTGGGGAGTTTTTCTGCCCATGCTAGCCAAGCAAATAACTTGACTTTGAGGGGGGCTGCTTGCTTCCAAAGTAGGGTCGGGAGGGAGCTTCTTATGCCATCATCGATTCTAAAGCGATAGAGGGATTTGACAGTGAATTCCTGGATTGGGGTGAGTCTCCATTTCCTCAGATCCGCCTGCTAGGATTCCTCGTGACCAATGCTCTCTTGCAGCCCTTGCCACAATTCCTCCGTCTCGGGGGGGGGGGGGGGGTTAAGGAAACTGGGGATGAGAAAAATGATGAAGTAGTCAAGATGGGAAAGGAGAATATGAAAGAGAAAGGAAAATACAAAAGAAATGTAGGAAGAAAGGCCATTTGTGTAATTTCAAGGATGCTAATTTAATTTTATTGGTAAATTTTTTAAAAAATAATATAAAAAAGAAACTTTGATTCAAAAATTGACACAATGATTCTGTTTTGAGAGTCTTGAATTTAAATTAAAAATATCATTCCTTTTAAAAAAGTTAATATTTAAAAAATATTTTTTAATAAATAATTCTAGGAAAAATTATTTATAGGTTCCTAGAAGTTTCCAAACTTCCTAGACAGCCCTCTTTTTTGATAAAGTTAACTTTCAACCCTTTAGCCTCACTCCGTCAATCATATTTTATTTTAATTTCAATATTGCCCTTGCTTTTGGTGAGGAGTATTCTCACCAAGTCATGCCTTTTTTTTTTTTTTTGAATATTGTATTCCACCCATCACATCGTCGCCTTTTTGTTATATTTTCACCTACGTTATGTACTTTTTCCCAGCTTTTTTCCTGCCAAGCTTCCTTAATGCTCTTCTTTTTCTTCCTCAATCCCTTTTGTCCCCGCTTGTTTCCATCTATTTGTCTCTTCTACCATTCCTTTGCACTCTGGTGTGACGAGCTCTGTGACTATCTCTTCCTCGATGAGTCACCCCTCAAGACTAGTCGAAGAAACATCCACATTCGGCATGAGTTCCTTTTCTTGTTTTTTCGACAAAACGTTTTCCATATCTCGTGCAGTTTAAAACCATGCTAGTATAAAGTGCTCTTATTGCAGGTTGGCAATGGAGACCTTTTGTGCAGTCACCAGATATAATGGGGAGGGACGAGTGTTGCAATTCACCATATTGAACTCTTTGGTGTCAATACTAGCCGAGATATGTGAGTGGTGGGATCTTGAAGTTTTACACCGGATGCACACCGAACTTGTTGCCCAATTGATACCGAGGTGGACTTTCAGTATATGTGCCACATATATCACATGTTCAACAGCGCTGCCGTCGACCTCATTGTCGATACCGTTGAAGAAGCGGTACGTGGACATGCCCTCTAGCTCCTCATTACTATCATAATTTTGACTTTACCTTCATAAAGAACGATAAGCAGAGGGTAATTGTACAATGTGCCGCGGTAGGCTGCTAGTGGCGTGTCCACCCATCGATAGAATGTAATCGTGTGACATTTATACTTATTTTCAGTTGTACCGTTTAACATAACATCTTATTTAGAATTTCATGTTACCTTTTAATATAACGTGTTTTCGTTTATCATATTAGGTTTCCGTTTAATAAGTTATGTTCCTACTTATGTTCTAGATTTTTCATTTAATATATCTTGTTTCTAACTAATATTTGTTATTCTTGGTTCGTCATTGCTTTCTTTCCTAACAAAGGTTCAAGCACATGATCATGTTGTGTAACCGCTAGGAGAATTCTTGACAATGGGAAACTCACCTATACCATGACATATATAATAAGTTGGAGGAAACTGTTGAAGAAAGTCGCACCCTACTGGTTGGTCGTTCCGACGAGGATCATCTAGAGGCTGTCACGAGGCTGGCTATAACCAGAGATCCTGCAATGCACCAATTTGCTACTGATAGAGGACGATTTAAATGTAAACACATGCTAACAGGAGGAAACAAATATATGAAGAGTTAGTACAAATTATATACATTGGAACTCCGAATCTTATGCAGAAATAGTCTTTGTGCAAATTATATACTATATCAAATCATACCTCCCGTGAATTTTCAGTGTGTCTCTTCTTTCTTGCTCGTTCTCCATTGTCGCGACCTATGTCGTCCATTAGTATGCGTGCGACGTAGCGCAAATACATGAGAGGTACCTCCGAATTGGGAAGGTGAAGTTTTTAACCATAGAGAGTTTGGTCTATGAACTGCATAACATAAACATGGCAGTCGACGCTCCCATCTTCTGTGACGGGAAGTTGTAATTGTGGTTCAGTGGGTAGGCCTTCGTTTCGCTCTCTCCAAGGTCGATTGTGAGGCAGTCATCGAAGAGTTACCATTGATAACAGAATAAGGACCATTTATAAATAACCAAAACAAAATAAAAATCACTCACTGACTTGTATTACCATTACCCAGGCGTCAGCATCGTATATAGGGATTTCTAGTGAGGAGTAGTTAACATACTCCTTATTTTGCTTGTCGAAGATGACAAGATGGAAGTGCTTATTAAGAATGATGGGCAAAAGGCCCAACTCAACTTTGTGGAACGCACGCACAACATCCTTCATCATTGTTAGGGCGACATATGTGGTGTGGTCTTGGTTGGACATCAGAAGCGCCAATGACCTAGTGATTGTGACCCGCCTCTTATAGGGATAAGGAACTTTTCTCATAGACTCAAGGACGACCATCACAAAGACATCCATGACGTTATCAGGAACCATCATCTTCCCCTCGAGCAGTGTGTATAGATGGTCACGGGTGGTGAATGACCATTCATTTTTCTATACGATGGTCCTAAAAGAATGTTAAACGAAAACATAAAGACTTAAACGAGAAAAGCGTATATTAAGCGGAAACTACTCAAAATAAAGGGGAACTCTATAACATAAACGAAAACCTCATTAACTTAAATGGAAACTTTGATAAATAAACGGAAAGACAAATAAATAAGCGAAAACTTATTAAAAAAAACGGAAAACTTACTTATCAATTTTAAAGTTGAGATATATCCCAATTGTTGCATGTTTTAGCTTGTTCAGCAGTATGAAACCGGCAAGATGTTTCTTCCTCGGTATAAAATCTGTATTCACTTGGGTGTGTCCACATTGGCCATGAAGGCCTCTACGAGGATCACGTCATTAGCTGCTAGTTCAGGGACTGCAGTTGGTGATTCAACGGATGTTGTCAGAACTTCATTGTCGGCAGCCATTGGCTCAGTGTCCGATGTGTCGTCCTTCAAGGTGGGTTTTTCTTGCTTCAATTTTGTTAGTGTTTCGATTAAGCTACTAAGGGTGACCATGTTATCGTTGTTGACATCAGTTGACAAGGATGGATTTTGTTCAACATCTTTCATTATGTTGTCCTTGCGGGAAGTCTTCCTTCTTAAGTTTAAGCTGCTAAGGGTGACCATGTCATCGTTGTCGACATCGATTAACATGGATGCACTTTGTTCATCATCTTTCATTGTTTTGCCCTTGCAGGAAGTCTTCCTTCTTTCGATTAAACTGCTAAGGGTGACCATATCATCATCGTAGACATGCGGCGGAGACGGTGCACCAACAGCCTGCCTCTTTCCCTCCATTATGGCCAGTCGGGAAATGATGGGGCCAACATTTCTTGCCAACACCTAATATGCGTCCTGAAGGCGTGAAATATGCGCCGCCTATTGGCCTCCTTGGAGGACTCGCCCCATGGAAGAATCAGTCGGGTGGCACAGGCGCTTCTAGATGGGGAGCGTTCCTCACCCTTTTTATTGCGGTGTCCCTGCATGCAGTGCCTACAACGGCTTCTTCCTCTCGTGTGACTGGTGTGAGCTTGGAAAACTGTAAATCCTCAAAGGAAACACACGAAAACACAATGTAATATTAAACACGAATTCTTTATATTAAGCGAAAACACCTAAACTTAAAAATGAAAGTTGTTATAATAAAAAAAAAAAACATACTATATTAAACAGGAGCTTCTAAAACTTAAAGGAAACAAAGGAAACGCTGACAAACCATCTCAATGGGAATACCTCTTTTCCATCGAGAGATTTCATTAGAGGACCAAGGGATGCTTTCTTTTTGAAGCTATTCTCCCCAAAATTGAGGATCCTCAGTGTCCTCCCAAAATACACCTTCTTCCTGGCTCTAGTCACCTTATAGAACCATATATTTAGGGCGATAGTGCACCCTCTCAGATACCCTATCTGTGTTTCCTTCCCGAAACACCTTGACTGCACTCGAGCGGTTGTCTTAGGGACGTCATCCATAAGCCACTTGTGAGTTGCCCTTGCCCAAGCATAGCGGTTCAATGCTTCTAGTTTGTCTGCGTAGTCTGCAATCCAATTTGGAACCGTACATGAGGTGTTTGGGAACAACTTCCTAGGAAGTATACAATGAGTAGCTTCACGAAGTCTTCCTCTTTGCCTCCTTTATTAACGAGTTGGAGAAGTTTTTTTTATGTCATCTCTGTGTCTCTCGTAGATTCTGGAGAGATATTTGTGCTTAAATGATGATTGATTTTTCTTCTTTTGGAAAACCACACTCTGCCCATTGCAGTGGGGGCATTGGGGGTCAAGGATAAGAGCAACGTCTTGGGGCATGAATGATAGGAGGCTTTCTCCGATCCTAAATTTCTCAGTGCGCTCATCGTATCTCTGTAACAGGGCATCGAGCATTCCCCTCCCCTGCAGGAATGGTTTGATCGCAGTCAATGGGACAGAGGGTGTCCTCCAGATGATTTCCTAATATCTCTCAGTCATATACTCCTATAACTCGGCAAGTGTTTCCACTACCAGAACCAAGTAACACCTACCGTTGACGAGATTGACTGTCATATTTCCATAGCCTAAACCAAGGAAGGCAGGTAGAGATGGTGTCACGGGGATGCAGCTATCTGAGAAATTGAAGAGGAAGGGGAAGGAGGCTGTCTCGGCGGTTGCGTCACACCTCCTTGGGTAGCAAGCTCCCCGACTGCTGGTTCCCGACTCAGAAGGGCATTTTTATCATATTCGATGTTATTTTCCCAAGTTGTTTTAAATTCATGCATTGGGTGGGCCCCCACCATATTGTTTTAAATCCATGCATTGGTGGGCCCCAACCATCACATTGTTTTAAATTCATACTTTGGAGGGCATTTTCGTCATATTCAATTTTGACTTTCCCACATTGTTTTAAATCCATGCATTAAGGGCGTGTTTGGTTGTTGGAAGTGCATGGAAGTGACACTTCCATTGAACTTTGAGTTCCATATGGAAGTTGGAGTTTATGGTGTTTGGTTGGCAGAAGTGGTTGCCACTTCTGTACACTTCCGTTGTTTTGTTCACAGATGTAGGGGTTCAGAAGTCTCAGTTCCACACTTTCTGGATGTTTGGTTGGCGGAAGTGTGGGTTTATGGTCACCACTTCTGAGGGGTGGTGTGGTTACCCCTTTTTTTTATAATTAAGTAATTAATATAATAAAGTATTTAAGTTAAACTTTCATAAGTCCCATAATTGATTAATTTAAGTTAAACTTTAAATTTATCATTTTAAATAAACTGAAGTATTTAAGTTAAAAACTTTCTTAGGTCCCATAATTGATTATTTTTTTTAAAATCTGTTAATTTAAGTTAAACAAAAAAAATATTCCAACTAAAGGCTTTTTAATGTAGGCCTTAAATAATAAAATTGTATAGTTATAAGTGTTATAATAATTGAAGTCTATTTTTTTTCCTTTTCGAGATGAAGTAGTTTAAGTTAAGCTAATATATTTTTAAGTAAACTGAACCATTTGAAGTCCCAAAAAAATAGAACTTTCCTTTTATCTGTGTAAACAAGTTTGCCATCTCAGGAAGAGAAAATAGTCTTACACTTTTGACCTGCACAGGAAAAAAATCAACTCTATGGATAGTTTTTTACCTTCAACATCCAAAAAATAGAAAACACAGGTTGAATGTGCAATGCCTCCTGTCTCATTTCAACCACAAGTTCCATTTTTTTTTTTTTTTTGAAAAGAGTTACATTTATTTTATCACACATAAAAGAAAGCAAGTACAACAACTCTGTGAAGTTTGAATTCATAACTGAAGGCTTCTCATGAATAAGCACAGTATGTACTCTGAATTTATGACATGTCTAGTGTCTCGTAGCAAATGTTTGTCACGCAAAATCATCGACAGGCGCAAGAAGGGGCCTACATCCATCCTAAGGTAGCTCACACAGTAGTCTCTCCCACTCTTGAGAATACGACTCATGTGTCTCTTCCTCGTTAGATCTCGGAACATTGAAGGTTCAATGTACCAATTGCACTCACTTTAGCCTTTTATAGATTTTTTCTAAGAGAAATGCAACAATCATGACAATCGTAGTGTAGGCTCCAACCGATGCCCTTTGTCTATGATTTGTTAGACAATTATCCATCTACAAACAAATAACGTATTTGAAAACTATTTGAAAAAAGTAAAGCTGGAATTCCCTCACAATAATATTATGTAGACTCAAATCAATTACATACAAATAGTAGAATCACTGAAATATAAACTTAAACTAAAATAGTAAATTGAAATGAAGCTAAACAACAACTCTTTCAGAATTCAAATATATGTTAAAGTTTATTCTTGATTTCTGATCTAAACTCTTCAGGCATTTCATCATAGAAAACCAGAGATTTTCTTACTGTAGAATGTTAAAGTTTATTCTTGATATCTGATCTAGGGATGTTTAATTAATTTTCAAACCAATCATACTACGAATGAGGAATGCATGAGTGATGAAATAAAATAGAAAAGAAAACCCAACTGATCTTCAAGCTAATGAATTATATATTCTTGAATTTGTTGTTTGCTTATGCAATGATTTAATTTTTTATTTTTTTCAAAACAGAGACAAACACAATGAATCAATGGTTGTGTGTCCAAGGAAAGCAACTATTTGAGGATCATACAAACAATCTCAAACCCTATTTAGTTAGCCTAGATTGATGCAAGAAAAATAGAAAATTCCGAAAGGAGTGGTGGAGTGGGAATTAGGGCACAACACAAACACAGTTAACACCACTATTTTATATATATATATATATATGCATGAGTATGTAGCAGCTAGCTCATCAAACATACATTGAAATTAATTTTCAAACCAATCATACTACAAATGAGGAATGCATGAGTGATGAAATAAAATAGAAAAGAAAACCCAACTGATCTTCAAGCTAATGAATTATATATTCTTGAATTTGTTGTTTGCTTATGTAATGATTTAATTTTTTTATTTTCTTCAAAACAGAGACAAACACAATGAATCAATGGTTGTGTGTCCAAGGAAAGCAACTATTTGAGGATCATGCAAACAATCTCAAACCTATTTAGTTAGCCTAGATTGATGCAAGAAAAATAGAAAATTCTGAAAGGAGTGGTGGAGTGGGAATTAGGGCACAACACAAACACAGATAACACTACTATTATATATATATATATATATATATATATATATATATATATATATATATATATATATGCATGAGTATGTAGCAAAATTAGCTCATCAAACATACATTGAAATTAGACATGGAAACCCAAAAGAAGACAAGTATAACACCATCAACATTGTTAAGTCAAAAAGACATTGAAATTAATTAAAAAAATATACGAGAATCAAGCCATAGTGAAACCATAAACAGGGTAAAAAAAACAAAATCAATGGAAATATGCAAACCTTAAAGAACAAGCACAGCTCAGGCTCAGATCAAGAAAATGGTGGTAAAAGAAGCCTGCGAGAAGGCAGCAGGAAGATTTACAATGTTGAACCATGAAAATGATGAGGGCAAGCCAAGAATTTGAGATGGAAATGACAAACCTTAGAGATCAACCTCAGATAGAGGGTGTTGAATTTCAGATCTATCCTGTTCTCTAGCAGGGAGATCAGTTGAGCAACCAGAGTGTGACAAGGTCACCAAGTAATTCATGAAAACATCAGAAGAAGAACCATAAAAGAAAAAAAAAATTTAAAAAAAAACACAGTACCTATAATATCATATCCAACAAGCCAGAGGGAGAAACCAGCAAGCCCTATGAACGTGAGAGGCAACAAGAAGATCCAGAGAAAGATTCAGAGTTCGATGCCGGACGAAGGAGGCGGCGAGAAAGCACGGGAGGGATGGATGCCCTAGCAGAGCTCGATGAGGAACGGGGAGTCGGCGAGAGGTCAAGGGAGAGCTGGAAACCAGCAAGCCCGAGAGCTCGATGAGGAGCGAGGAGGCTGCGAGAGTGCACGGGAGCGATTGATGCCCTAGCAGAGCTCGTTGAGGAACGAGGAGGCTGCGAGAGATCGGGAGAGATGGAAGCCCTAATGGCTTCCACTTCCAGCGGTGACCAAACACAACGCACGTGGGCTCACGTGACCGAAGTGGGACTTCGGTCACGTAGCCAAAAAACACGGAAGTGCGACTTCGGAGATTTTTGGCCGGAAGTCAAACCACCGAAGTGGGGTCTTTCAGAAGTCCCACTTCCGACTTCTGGCTCCACTTCGGTGAACCAAACACACCGAAGTCACGGAAGTGGGACCACTTCCGTGACTTCGGTCCCCTTTTCCATGAACCAAACACACCCTAAGGGGCCGTTCTGACAATGTTTTAAATTCAAGTTATGAAGGGCATTTTGGTCATATCGGGCACAAAGTAACTCTGTTAGTGGATGGAAGGATTTAAAAATCAAAGATGTAAAAAGGAGGGATGTTTTGGGAAACAACAAACTTATGTGGACTTTTTGTAGATTCATGGAACTTTAACTGATCTTTTATTCATTGCGACATAATTCTATCATATTAATTATTTTAGAAAATAAAAATTAGATACTCAAATTAAAAATTAACATGAAGCTTTGTTATTATATTAAATAAATAAATCTATTTTACTTATTTTAAACTTGAACAAGATATTTAAAAAAAAATGAATAAACCATGATACATTAAAAACACGGATAAAATTAGTAAGAATGGTATGCACTGTGTCCTTATTTTCTGAAGACCCGGAACTCAATGCCCATGTTTTAAGCTTAAAAATAGTTCAGGTACAAAGATAATGGAGTTTTTTTTTATAATGATGGATAAACCACTTTCATTAATATTGCTTAAAAGTTACAAAATGATATGTTCTTTATTGGACCATATGTGATACATAGAGAATAGTCCATATCCCTGGGAGTGTGTTTAGGGTGCCCTTGTTGGCTTACTATTCCGTCCGGATTTGGGGAGGTGTTTACTCCTTGGGTTTCTCATCATCGAAGTCTGTTTGTTGGATAGTGCAAATCTATTGTCGCTGCTCTTGTAGCTTCTAGGTTTCTTTTTGCAATTATTTCTATGGGCGGCCTTTTGGTCAAAGATACTGGAGTTAGATATTAAAACAAACATGAAAAATTATTGGTTGTACAAAATCTTTAGAGTTTTTTAATTGCAACCCTATGAAAAATTACTAAATCATTTGTCACCCTTTTATTTTGTTAATAATACCACATAACCTCATGTTTTATATTTGTTATACTTACTACTTTTGGGTCAAATTCTTATATTTTAACCTAAATTAGATATAAAACCTTAGATTATAATATATATAAAATCATCATGTTCACCTTTTTAAACATCATATCTTTTTGAGTGTATTCTTTCTTATATTCATAAGTTAGTAATTTAGTAACTCAAAAAGTATAATATGTACTCAATTTTAGTTTTTATACATTTTACATATATATTTTTTTAATAAAAATATAATTATTTTGTTTTACTTTGAATATCTTACAAATAGTATTTTATATTTTAATGCATATCATTATAAAATTAATGAAAAATATAGGTTAATTCCATATTTTTTTGTTTATAAATTAAATATAAATTTACTTGTAGGCTTGTAGCCCCAACCCTGTAATAAAATCATAATTTATTTATAACCCCTTCAAAATATTCTTAATTGTTTATTTGTCATTTATAAATATCAATTATAAAAAATTAGGGTATTTTTATCTTTTAACTTGGTATTTTAAATGATTTTTAAAAAATATTCTGTTTTTTTATTAAAAGAACTAATTCAGGGGATCACAAATAGAATAAAAATAAAACAAAAAACTATGGGTATTATTAAGAAATGAGGGGAAGATAAATGATTTCTTTATTTGTTTAGGGTGGCAAGTAGAAAACTCAAATCTTTATTATTAAAAGGTATTGTTTAAACCCCACTAGATGGTGTGGCTAAACAACACTTGTTAACTGAGAAAAGATCCTAATCCTATGTAGTACCTGAACATATGGGGACAAGATCACACATTAATTAACTATTAAATGCAGCTAGCCTGAGGTGAAGGTTCCATCCATTAATTTTTAACTTTTAAGGGGAGCTTTCAGTTGGTTAAAAGTCATCATCTCTGTGATTGGGATGTGGGTAAATTCTAAGGATGTGCAGAGAAAAAGGATAAAATATAAAAAGAGTTGGTATGGTTTGTTAGAAAAATAAATGAGGAATATGAGTTTATTTAAAGGGAAAATTATTTTTAAGTCCCTGGTGGAAGTTTGCAAACTTCCCAAACAGTCCCTCTGACAAAACAATTTCCCAGACAGTCCCTCCTTTTTGGATTTAAATACTTTTTAGTCCCCGGGAGTAACTCCGTCAGTGACTCCAGCCGTTAATACCCATTTTGCCCCCAACTAAGCTGCTCTGTTTCCCGCCAAATCAGAAGAAAAGAATTCAAACATCACTTTAAGCCATCAAATCACTACTTTTTACCATCTTTTCTCACTTACTTTTTGTACTTTGTGCCCAGCTTTTTCAGATCTTCCTCTTCCTTTGTTCTCTTTTGTTCTCTTTTGTTCCCTTTGCTTCCATTTTGTTTCCATTTGGCAGAGAGAAACTTGTCACTTTTATCATCCATTCCTCCCTGAGCCAGCAACTTCAATGTCCTTCTCTTCTTCGGCAAGTCACCGCACAAGGCTAGTCGAAGAAACATTCACTTTTGTCGTGAGTTCCTTTCTCATTTTTTCGAAAAGAGTTTTCCGTATCAGTTTAAAACCATGCTAGTGTATAAGGTACTCTCACTACAGGTCGCAATGGAGACCTTTTGTGCAGTCGCCAGATATAAGGGTGAGGGACGAGTTTTGCAGTTTACCGTGTTGAGTTCGTGGGCGTCAATACTAAACGAGATATGTGAGCGATGGGGTCTTGAAGTTTCCCTTGTAAAAGTTCGGTTTGTCACACCGGATGCACACCGAACTGTTTGCCCAATTGAAACGGAGGTGGACTTTCAGCGTATGTGCCATATATACCACATATTCAATAGCGTCGCCGTCGACCTTATTGTCGATACCGTTGAAGATGCGGTGGATGGGTCCTCAAGCTCCTCATTACCATCGTAAATACTATGTCTTTTTTTTTTGTTGAACCAACCTACCCGTCAGTGTGTCGACGTTATCCTTCTTGTATCCCGTCAATGTGTCGAATTTCCCGGCTTAAATTATGAGTTTACGTTTAATATAAACAGGTTCCGTTTAAAATTGTAACTTTCCGCTTAACAATACGGGTTTTCACTTATTATCGTGTAATATACTCTGTTTTCGTTTAACATTTTCACTTTCCGAATAATATATCCCAATCTCATTTGTGATATATGCACCAACGGGAGGGATTCGTACTCTGAGATTTTATCGTTAAGCCTAGGCACAATTCCATTCCAACAAGGGTCTACCGTGGCCGTCGGGTCATCCAAGACGGAAGAGAATAGATTCACAGGAATCTGACGTGCGTGAGTTACGTTGTAGTCGTTGCCATGAGGTTGGCCACAACCGGAGATCTTGTAATGCACCGATTACTGACTAATAGAGGATTATTTATCATGGAAAAGAAAGGAAACAAATGAGTGTTAAACGTTATTACTTTCTAATATGCAGGAATAATATGTAATTACTATAACATTTATTGTATTTCGTGTGTTTCTTGTTTCTTCTTGAATTATACATTTTCGTTTAGTTATACTGTTTCCGCTTACTATCCTTTTTTTTTCGTTTAATATTACGACTTTTCGTTTAATATTTCAATTGGTTGGGGAAAGAGGTGGCCATCTCATTCTCTCAAAGCGCTTTTCCATATTTCGACGCTTTGGCCCCCTCTGGGTCGCATCAATTTAATTCTCTTCAATGTCTCTTCCGTTTTCGAGGCTCTGGCCCTTCCATCTATTGGTTGAATGTAGACGGACGAAATTATAACCAAACTACTCGAGATACTTTACCCAAAGAAAAGCTGGCTCAATCCTCTAGCGTCCCCTCATTCCTTTCTCGTCGCCTCAATCCTTTCGCATCGCATAAATCCTCTCGCGTCACCTCGATCATCGTGCGGCCTCCTTCGCTCTTTAAATAGCCCTCCACAAGGGCACAACCTCCTCACTCTTTCCCTCTACAAGAATGGATCCTCACAGGCTTTACAAATCTCTAAGAGAAATCGTCACAGGACCTCCACCGGACTCAAGCTCATCAGAAGTCCAAGAGATGTCCAAGATGACGTTGAAGGAAGAGGAGCCACCTGCCAAACGTTCCACCCTGAAAAAGATTCGGGATGACGCCGTAGCCTCATACAAACGATCGGTACTCTTTCGCATGGATATTCATCGTGCTGTCGAGAACTACCAGCTTTCTGATGAGAACATGGCCCATGAGCGCGAGATCGCCGCCCGTGCAATCTCCGAGTTCAAGGAATCCGACGACTTCCAACGTCTCGCCTGCGTAGAGGGACGAAAAGGTGTCGAGGAAGGTTTCAAAATCTTCCAAGATATCTCTCGTCATTATTCTGATCTAGACTTGACTCAAATGGATTTCATCCAAGCCCTTCAGTATCTCCCTCCCAGTTCATCGGGAGAAGATACTGATTGAAGAGAATATTGCTGCTGCTGCTGGTCTTGGACCTTTTTCATTATGCTTTTTTTTTCTTGTGTTGTTTAAATTTTCATCCTTTTTGTTTTGTTGGTGTTATCTGCACTTTTATGTTTGTTTTGTTTTATTTTAACATTAATTAATGTCATTATATTTTCTTCTTCATGTCCATTTGTGGATTGTAGTTAAACGACTACGATTGTCATGCTCCCATTTAACATAATTCGTTACCATTTAACATATCACTTTTATGTTTAATATCTCATGTTCCCATTTAAAAAATAACTTTTCCATTTAATATATAACATTCACGTTTAATATTTTACTTTCCCGTTTAATATATAAAGTTGGTCTCCAGGATTCAATACTTTCTAACAGCATAATAGTCCTGACCATTGGAAGCGTTAATGTTCGTAAAACGGAAATATAAATTTAACACAACTGTTGATCAGATTTAATGCCTGCTTCAGATTCCCCACCGCTCCGCCTGATGCCGTCCATCAATATCTGTGTGACGAAGCACAAAGTAACATCGGTACGTCGGTGTGGGGGAGGTGGAGTTTCTCGCCATTGAGGATCTGCTCTATGAACCGCATTACATAGATTGGGCAGTCAACGGTCCCCGTCTTCTATTGCGGGCAGTTATGGTCAGTTATAAGTGGGTACGCCTGCGTTCCGTAATCTCCTAATTCGATTTGGATGCAGTCGTCGAAGAGTCACCGCTGATATAAGAATAAGGACCATTTAGAAAAATCCAAAGAATATAAAAAAAATAAAGTTAATCGTGTTACCATTTCCCACGCGTTTGCTTCGTATATAGCGCTTTTCAGTGAGGAGTAGTGAACATACTGCTTCTTTTTCTTGTCAAGAACGTCGAGATGGTAATGCTTATTTAGGATTATGGGCAAAATAACCAACTCCACTTCATTAAATGCATAGACGACATCCTTCATCAGTGTAAGAGCAACATCTCCCGAAGCCAATTGCTTCGACATCAGAAGCGCCAGCGGTCTCGTTATTGTGGCCCGTTTTTTGTAAGGACAGGGAGATTTGGCCATAGATTCAAGGACGATCAGCACATACACGTCCATGACATCGTCGACAGCCATCGCCTTACTGTCCAACAGCGTATACAGATGGTCCCGAGTGGTGTACGCCCACTCGTTCTTCCAAACAATGGTCCTGAATGGTGAAAAGCTGAATATTAAGCGTGATATTAAACGGGAACCAAGTTTAATAAACGCAAACACCGAGATATTAAACGAATACACCATTTCTTAAATGACAAATGAATATACTAAACGGAAATGCGTAATATTAAACGACAAATTACTATTCTAGCGAAAACTATAAATATTAAACGAATACTCTATATATTAAATGGAAAACTTGCTTGTCGATTCTGCAGTTGAGATACAGCCCAATTGCTGCTTTCTCCATATTAGTAAGCCGCATGAAACCAGGTGGATTTTTAATTTTTGGTGTAAAGTTAGTCTTAACTGGCATTGTGTTCTCATTTGCCATTAAATCCTCCGCCATGATCGCGTCTTCTCTCTCTGGCTTATTGGTCGGCGTCACGCCTGGTTCAAGAATGCTTGGTGGGACGGCCGTTGGTGCCTCAAAGATCATTGTCGGGCCAGATCCGAGGCACTCCAAAGAACCGCAGGTTGCCGATGATTCATTGATGAAAGGGTGGTACAGAGGTTTGTAATTCAACGACGGCTGTCGACGGTGTTGGTCGACGGGTGGTTCAATAGTGGCAGTGGCTGATGGTTCAGTAGTGGCAGTGGCCAGTTCAGAAGTTGGTGGTTCAGCGACAGGGGTCGGCGGTTGCTTGTCATCGGTCGCTTCGGTGGGTATACGGTTTGGGGCAGTGGGCGTCAAGTTCTTTATCTGTGTCAGTGATTTAATTACGCTACCAAGTATGACCATATAGTCGTCGTCGTCATCTTCAACATTCGCTGACACAGATGGACTTCGCTTAAAATTTGCAGCTTTTTTGACCTTGCCTGATTTCCTCTTCGGCATCTTCTCTTCAGGAAGAGGGGTCATCGCAGTTTGAGACCGGGTTACCGGCTTCAGAGACCGACGACGGGGCCCGCATGTGACCTTCTTTGACCGCTTCCCTACAATTGGGGATGAATGCGATAGCGCCGCCGTCTTGGACCGTTGCGTCTCTGATACTAGCGCCGCCGCCGTCTCCGATACCGACGCCTGCGTTGTCTTCGATACCTCTGGCTTCGGAGCAGGTGGTTCAACCGCCCGCCTCTGTCCCTCCATTTTGTCAAGTCGGGACTTGATGCTGGCAACATCTCTTGAAAGAACCTTAAGTGCCTTCTCAAGGCGTGTTGCAGTGTCATCATCCTTTGGCCTCCTTGTCGGAGTTTCCGTAGAAGGACGACGGCGGGTAGTACGCGGGGGGCTGCTGGACTTGGAGCGTTCGCGGACCCTTTTTCGTGCACTGTCCGTCGCTCCCTTAGCACCCTTGCCACGAGATTGGGGTGCAGTAACAGCTTTTTCACTCTTTTCCGGTCTGAGCCCTTCATCGTCCCTCCTCACCGCTCCTACGTTGTCTTCCTCCTTCGATGTGACTGGGACAAGCTCAGAAAACTGTGAAGAATCAAAATGCGTCTTATGTTAAACGGGAACGCTAGATATTAACCCCAAGCCAATAATGTTAAACATGAATGGGTTATATTAAACGAAAAAAAATACTATGTTAAACATAAACTCAATAAGTTAAGTGAAAATAAAATATATTAAACGGGAAGTGTTTATATTAAACGATAATATATCATCCTACATGAGAACTTTCAAATTTAAAGAAAAAGCTTTAGTACCTCCTTTCCATCGAGCGATTTTAGCAAAGGACCAAGGGAGGCTTGCTTTCTGAAGCTGTTCTCCCCATAGTTCAGAATCCTTGGTGTCTTCCCAAATCGCACCTTCTTCCCTGTCCCGGTGACCTCATAAAACCATATGTTGAGGGCGACAGTGCACCCTCTCAAATACCGAGTTTGTGTTCCCTTCTCCGAAGACCCGGATTGCACACGGGCGGCTGTCTTAGGGACGTCATCCATAAGCCACTTGTGAGTGGCTTGCACCCATGCATAGCGGTTTAGTGTGGCTAAGTTGTCCGCGTAGTATGCAATCCAATTGGGAACTGCACACGAGGAGTTAGGGAAGAGCACTGAACAGAGGAGGTATGCCACCAGCAGCTTGACGACGTTTTGTTCTTCCCCTCCTTTCTTGCGAACGAGTAGGAGAAGATTTTTTCTGATGGCATCTTTGTGTCTGTCGTATACTTTGCCTAGATATTTGCCTTCGAAGGCTGATTGTGTCTTCTGCTTTTTTAATACAACCCCTTCCCCATCACATCGCAGGCCAAGGATGAGAGCAACGTCTTTGGCTCTGAAAGGCAGCATGCTCTCTCCAATTCTGAATCTGTTAGTGCGCTCATCAAACCTATGTAATAAGGCATCGAGCAATCCTCTTTCCTGCAGAACAGGTTCAATCTCCATCAAATCAGCAAAAGGTGTCGTCCGAATGAGTGCCCAGTGCCTATCAGTCAAATGGGGCTTCAACTCGGTTTGTTTCCACTACAGGCACCAAGTAGCACCTACCGTTGACAAGGTTCGCCGTCATATTTCCGTAGCCTGCATCAAAATGCATCAAAAGAGAGTTATTACGGTGGATTATACAACGATTAAGTGGGAACTGAGAAGAATAAATGAAAAAACCGGTTTGTTAAATAGAAACACTGAGAATACTGGTACATATAATTCGTAACGATTGAATAACAAACATATCATCTACCCTAAACCCTACAATCAGAAAGACATTGCAATTAAAACCGTAAACCATACATTTCTTCTTGCAAATTCCCTGAACCCTAAACCCCAATGTGTGCATTCTTCCATCGTGCAAGTGCATACAAAGCATAATAAATAAGCAGAAACTCAGAAAATCATGGATAAACCACATAACCAGAGCCTAAACCCTAAAAAATGCAGCAATAGCTTACAGCAGTGACTTTGATCTTCGGGAAGCGGCGACAAACGGTGGGAGGGAGGTTCTTAGCAGCGGCGGTGTCACGGTGGTTGGAAGTTTTCGAAAAAACACGGCGTAGGCGAAGTCGAAGGAGCAGCGTTGTTGGAAATCAGAACGTTGGGAGAAGTCCGTTTGAGAAGATGAAGTTGTCTCTCCAGCGTTTGAGAAGATGGGCGTACCGTCTCCGGAGTAGAACTGCCCAGCCGTCACTTCATTAGATGGGGGCATTTTGGTAAGTCCGCCCCCTTTTATTTTGGTCAGAAAATAAAAAACCATCATGTCATCATAACTGCACAGCAGCACAGAGGGCATTTTGGTCAGAAAATATAAAAGTTAACAGAGTTAGTGGATGGAGGGACTTATAATTCATTAGTTGTAAAAGGAGGGATGGTTTGGGAAAGTCAAACTTTGGAGGGACTTTTTGTTCATTTCGCAAACTTGGGGGACTTGTAATTCATTACTAGTTATTTAAATGTTCGGAGGGGATGGATGTTTATTTTTTTATTAATATAATAATAATTCATAAAATATATTGTTAATTTGGTGACTAATATTAACTTTAACTCTTAAAATATAACATATTATCTTATATGAGATAATTAATAATATTGAATGATCAGAAATGATTTAAAATGATTAATCATGTGCAGTAGTAATATGTGAAAACAATTAATTAAATATGATAATTTCAATTTTTGAATAATAATAATTTTCAAATCATATAAAAGTCAACATAACTATTATTAATAAAGTGTTAATATTGAATACATAATATTAATTATAATATTGATGTTGGATATTTATTAATTTAATAGAGATGGATAAGAGAGTGTTTGTGTCCACCCACAGGAATAAATTTTAATTTTTTTTTGAGAATGAGGGGAAAATTTTAACCATTTCTGTTATAATTTCTAATTAAAATCCTAATGAATATCTCATGGTTGGTCCGAATTACTAAAATATCCCAAATAATCTTATTACCTAGTTTACTAAACTTCTCCCAAATTACTACAAGGGTTACTTGGGAAGTAATTTTATCAAAATATTGTTCATTTTTGGGCAAATTCCCTATTAGTCCTTGGTATTATTTGACACTATTCTCCACCTAAAACACACACACACCCAAAATATTGTTATACTACCTCCCCCCCCTATAGACAATTTGGACACTATTTAAAGGACCTATAATTAATTACCTATTAATTTTAACAACTTTACTAATTATTGTAAGTTGTAACAGTTAGTATATCGCTGTATTAGATAATGAAGTGTATTATGTTACGCCAAAATATAAAATTATGGGGTTTGTTTTGCAAAATCTTTTATGTTTTTAATTTGGAAAATTATTATATTTCTCAAAACTTTATAAATATGGGGACTATTATGCAAAACATATTTTGGACTTTATTAACAATATAAAACCTCATATATTGGGGAACCATTATGAAAATGTTAAAATTCTTGAACCGGTGTCACGTTCCGCGAATTGAGTACGAGTAGGCGCTCCCTGTTGGAACTCTTTGTTAAAAGGGGATGATGTGAGGAAAAGTTATCCAGAGAATTATCTCTTTAGTTTTCTCTGTTTTTCTTTTGGAAATCCTGTTTTTGTTGTGCTCCATTCACGCTAACACTTAACCCCTTATGTGACGTGCACCACTGAAGGGAGGAAAAGTATCTCCGTCAAACATCTTCGTAGAAGCCTTGCACGAGGAGGCGAATAGTTTTTCTGGGACAGCGTTTCTGCGTGTTTCTCCATCTGTTCAACATTGTGAGGCATCCGAGTAAGGTTTCTTGTTTATACACTAGAATCATAGATTTGTTCATTCTCTCGTCTGATATGTTCCTTATCATGTTCATTTTCTTCAAACTAGTATGAAATTAGGTTTCATTTATAATGTTATTACATATCTTATATTCTTAATTTCTCAACAAGTTGTTACTTGCCTAGTGCTAATTCTGCTAACTATTATAAATTAGGTTTTATTCATAATGCCATTACATATCTTATCTACTTAATCTATCAACAAGATTTTTCAACATATTATAGAGTTGTCATAGGATTTATTCGGTCTATAAATGTTTAGTTTCAATATGAATACCCTTTCTAAGAATTGGGACAAAAATAGATGTTGATGAAACTATCTATTTCGCTTGGGATCAGAGCAAATCTTGATCAACAGGTGAAAGTGGTCGGTGAAGGTTGGAGTGCTTTAGGTGGTTTTGAGGGAGAGATCAGCTATGTTCTGTTTCATTCCTTTAGCTCCGCAAGATCAACTCCTCCTTTCGAGATCAGCCTCCAGTGATCAAACCTCTCAGAGAGAAGTTGAAACTATGGAGAAAGAAGATCGGAGCGCTCATGCTCGGGGAAGCCTTCGATACTCAAGTCAGGAACTCAAACAAAAAAGGAGAGAAAGAGAGAGAAAGAGAGAAAAAGGGAGAGAGAACTCAGAGAGGATTATGAGAGAGATGCCCGAACTTGCGCTTAATCTCAGTGGAGTCTAGAATGAATTCAAGTTTCCAAGTTCAAGTTCAAGTACCTTCTTCATGAGGTCATCCCTTTTCTGCGAACCCTTTTCTGCCAGCTTTTATCGCTTTTTGGAATTCATCCCCCATCGTTGGATAACCATGCAGTTATTTTGACAGTTGGGTTCATCTCGGCTCTTATGATCATGTCATGTGTCTTCATATATTTTCCCCCGTAAAACTTGCCCCCAACTCTTTAGGTCGACCAGTCTTCAGCTCGATACGGCCTTGAGAATTCAGTTGTCAACTGATGGCATGATCTACTCTAAAAGGAATTCTTGGCTACCCGACAACGAGCTCTTTAGTGTCAATCGACCTTTCAAAGGTTGTTTAGCTCTAGGGCCCTATATAGGGCTAAACGGTTTGCGAAACACAGTTTAGCTCCAAAGAGCACTAAAATCAAGTCTTTGGAGCTAAACGGGCTTTCAAAGGCCGTTTAGCTCCATGCCCTATCTTCTAGGCTAAACGGTACATGGAACACCGTTTAGCTCCAATGAATATTAAAATCAACTCTCTAAAGTTAAATGGTATTTGAAAGATTGTTTAGCTCCAAAGGTCCTATCCCTAGGCTAAATGATCTGCGGAACACCGTTTATCTCCAGAAAGCACTAAAATCATCTCTTTAGAGCTAAACAGTCTTTCAAAGGTCATTTAGCTCCAGCAAGCCTCAATCAGCTTGAGTTGGAGCTAAAGACCCAAAGGTCGTTTAACTCCAGGAAATCTATTATGAGGGGTTAGTTATAAATGTTATATTTTTTCATTTAAACACTTAAAAAAATTTATATAATTATTTTTAATCTTAGTCAGCGTTGTGGATGCTAACTAAGTAGCCCCAAATCCATTTTGACAAATAAAATGATCCTAAAGCTATATATATATATATATATATATATATATATATATATATATATATATATATATATATACAATAAGGCCGCCAGAAATACTGTACAAATAAGGTTGCCTCCTATTTGGCTATTTGGAGAATGTTTTAAGGATTTCCAATTGTACGGATGGAAAGAATATCGACAATAAGCTAACATGTTGATTTTCATACAATTTAGTGAGGTGATGATCATTCATCTTAACGGTTGAAATTTTATAGAAATCTTAACAGTTCAAAATTTCAAATGTTAAGATGAATAATCGTCACCTCACCAAATTGTATGAAAATCGACATGCTAGATTAATTATTGATATTCTTTCCATCTGTACCTTTGGAAATCCTTAAACACTTTCCAAATACCCAAATGGGAGGCGACCGTATATGCATAGTATTTCGGTCGGCCGCCAATCACATAGTAACACAACTATATATATATATATATATATATATATATATATATATATATATATATATATATATATATTAGGGGTTCTAACATCAGCCTAGTAGGATCAATGTGTTGATCCCAATCACTCCATGTTGGGCCCCTCGAGCATGTTTGAAGGATTTCCGGTATATGGATGGAAAGATCATTAAAAAAAAACTAGCTTGTCAATTTTCATATAATTTGGAGACCGTTTGGTCCTCCCACTTAATGGTTCTTATTTTAGGACGGTTCAGAATTTCAACCATTAAGTGGGAGGGCCAAACGGCCACCAAATTGTATGAAAATTGATAGGCTAGCTTTTTTTCAATGATCTTCCCATAATGTATGGTTGGAAATCCTTCAAACATGCTCTAGGGGCCAAAATGGGCGGCGATCGGATCTCAAGACAAATGATCCAAATTTGACCGTGACCGTAAAAGGCCCCTATATATTACAATAAGGCCTACTTAACACCGCTCATTTAAGATCGCCTCCCATTTGACCACTTGCACAGTATTTTAAGGATTTCCAACAGTATAGATGGAAAGAACATCAAAAAATAAGCTAACATGTCAATTTTCATACAATTTAGGAAGGTGTAGGGTCTTCATCTTAATAGGTAAAAATTTATAGACATATTATCGGTTCAAAATTTCACTCTTTAAGATGAAAACCCTACACCTTCCCGAATTGTATGAAAATTGACATGTTAGCTTATTTTTTGATGTTCTTTCCATCTGTTGGATTTCCTTAAAAACTGTGCAAGTGGGCTAAAATGGAGAGACCGTGACTTCATAAGTTGTTAAGGCCTACCAGTATATAATATATATATATATATAATCAGTCTGGCCGACCTTATCACTATTCATTTACGTCGTCTCATTTTGAGGCATTTGGAGAGTATTTTTTTTCAAATCCAACCATATGGTTGGAAAGAATATCGAAAAATAAGATAATATATCGATTTTAAATACTTTATTACACGAACCACGGCCGCGTGAAATACCGGCGCACTCCAAGCAGGGGACTAGTCCCCATTCAGCGTTAGTTAGGCCTTAAGAACTCTTATACAATAAGTATTCAGAGTTAATAATAACAAATGAATCATAGTTAAAGATGAAGGGGAGTTAAATTACTGACTCCATACAAGATAAATATCCGGTTTACACAACCCAAGACTAGGATCCAGTCCAATCACCCCTAGAAATCCATACAACAAAGAAATCTAAATTACAAGTCTCACACAGAATAAAAAGAGGTACGTAGACCTCAAGACAAATAGAAGTAGCCGAGTCAGCAACTCGGTATATCCCCGCCTAAGCTCGATCCTACTCCTCCTCGTCCGAACCTGAGTAACACACGAATCAAGTGTATGAGCCTAAAGAATAGGCCCAGTAGGGTCGCATAAACAATAAAAGAGGCGAAGGCCGTAAACAAGGAACAGAACAAAGTAAATACAATTATACAAATACATCAACAACACAGCAAGCCACAAGTAGCTGGAATGCGGATAAAATCCACAGATGTACTCAATCTCTGGCATATGTGATACTAAGATGTCTAAGACATCTACGACACCATCGGTATCGTCTTCGGCCTAAGCCGGACTAAGCTATAGCATACATGTGCACATGGTCAGAAAATGCCGCTCTCTGACTGAGCCAAGTGGCCAGATATTATACACCCTTTGCCAGGGTCTCCGTCCGATAGAGCATCAAGTGCCGCGTGGCGGATATTATACGCCCTCTGCCGGGGCCTGGTGGCCAGATATTATACACCCTCTGCTAGGGTCTCCGTCCGATGTATCATGCCTGAAAGTAAGAGATTGATAGTACTAATACCTAACAACAGGTATAAAAATATATATATATATATATCCAAGGCAGCAACACCCTGAATATACAATGATCGGTAACGTCATTGAGATCGGGAGACAATCCGTATTTAAGAAGTAAACTCTACTCAAATACGCATAAGAAGAAAAATGATAGCAACAATCCCCTCGAGATATAAAACCAACACATATGAGGAAAACCATCTCAAATATATATTGGGAACCTCTCGAGGAAATAAGAGTACAAAATCAAAGTGGGGTAGGAGGAAGGAATACTCACAAACCTCCCGTGCGAGAGCCTACCTGATCTGGAGAGAAATCCCCTAATCCTCGTCACGTCTCATGCGTCCGGGTCAGGATCTAGTAAATAGCATACACTCTAGTTAATTATACTTGATGTTCACAATCATGCATAATTAAATGGTTTAAGTGGGCACACCATGTCCCTACAAAACTCCGTATTTTTACTCTAGCGCGCAGTCACCGAGAACTGCCAATAACTTTCAATCCGCAAGTCGGATTTCCCCGATTTAGCTCTCATTAGAAAGTACTCTTTCCCCCCTTTCTAACGACATGCTAATCGTGTCGATTGGAGTATCATTGCTGCCCCGAACTGTACCCTGAAGGGGAAGCCCGGAACCGATTTTGAACGAAAATCGGACAGCACCTCCCCTGATTATCGGCTCCCGATAATCTACAAAC
Organism: Dioscorea zingiberensis; assembly: GCA_026586065.1. Lineage (NCBI taxonomy): Eukaryota > Viridiplantae > Streptophyta > Magnoliopsida > Dioscoreales > Dioscoreaceae > Dioscorea > Dioscorea zingiberensis. The sequence continues at coordinate 17,049,649 of CM048822.1, read as the reverse complement.
ATTCACACAATAACATCCAATACACTTGGATTTCCACCAATTTATCCTCTATTAACCATTAATGCGACCATAGGTTTAATTCATTCATTAATTAGGTTCCTCCTCCTCCAAATTAAGGTTAGGTGTTCACCGTCGCCGATCAACGGGGATGTATGCGATGCGAGGGTCTTGCAGACTGCGAGGCCTACAGTCTGGCCGTAGAGCTGCTTTGACGCCTTGAGGGGCCAAGGGATGATTGCGCGTAGGGGCGCCGAGCGACAGGAGCATTGGTAGCTTGGCTGGCAGCGCTGGAAGCCTTGAGTCAGGCAGCGGCGCTGCGGCTCACGGGGCAGTGGCTAGGAAAGGGCTGAGGAGGGAAAAGGCGCGGGCCTTGAGGTGCGTCGTAGCCGGCCGAGGGGCTCCAGCAGTGGGAACGGGCAGCGGCAGCGGCGGCGTCAGCCGGAGGGCAACGCTGCGTGGCCTTGGTGGGCAGAGGACGCTTGATCATGCAGCTTCGCTGGGAGGGGCGAGCCTGAGGCCGGCACGGGAGCTCGGCCGGCGTAGAGCGGGCAAGGGCGGCCGGTGAAGAAGGGAGAGGGAGGGAGAGAGAGAGTTTCTTCTTTCTCTCTCTCTTATCTGATGACATGTTATAAAGAAATTAAATTTTCACTATTGCTTCATATGTTTACTATTCCTTTAATTAGAATATCTTGTCACTATAGTTTCACATGCCTACCGCTCCCCACGGGTGAATTCATCTCCTGGGTCCCTTTGTTTGATTCTCAGGTCCTGAGTGTCCAACCCAGTCTGCGAATCTCGGGTCCGTAGTCCAATGGCACGGGTGTACTGTAAAATCACGGGAGCGGTCTCCCGTCAGACCAGATCCGAGAATAACGGCTTTTGGTCAAATCCTTGCGTCCGGGAATGCTGTGGCATCAGGGGTTGTCTCGGTCCCAGGCCGGATCCACTTTTCTCGGATTTGAATATTTATTCATTTTCTCTTCTTGATAATTAATCCAATTAACTAACATATAATTAATGCGGATTTATTAACAACTGATTTATTTCGATTAATTAACGTTTAATTAATCTGGATTATTCAGACATGTGATTTTTCCCAAAACTTCACTGCTCATCATATTGAATTGTCATTTAAAATTTCTGGTAAATAAAAATCTTTATTTATTTCGGGGCGGGTTTTACACATACAATTTTGGGAGGTGGTGATCATTCATCTTAAAGGGTGAAATTCTGAACTAAATTCTGAACCGATAAGATTTCTATAAAATTTCACCCTTTAAGATGAATACTCAATCACCTCACCAAATTGTTTGAAAATTGACATTTTATCTTATTTTTCGATTTTCTTTCTATCCATACGGTTGGATTTGGAAAAAATACTCTCCAAATGCCTCAATATGTGGCAAACTTACTTGCACAGTGATGCAGTCAGCCTGACTGTATTAGAATTTTATAAGATGAGTACGACAACCATGGTCACCAACACCGGTATTTTGGTGCGAATGACATCGTCCAAGGCATCATTAGCCATAGTAGCTCATTTTCTCTTATTATATTACAACCCTACAAATTATAAAAGGGATTAACTTAAAAAGATGAGACTAGACCAATAAATGGATTAGTTTATGTATTATGCATTCAATATAAATGGATTAGTTTATGTTATATGCATTCAATATAATGCATACAATATAATGTTGGTTTAATATAATGTATTTGTCAATATGACACTTCTAAGCCTATTTGAAGCTTTCTCAGAAATCACATAATACAAACAATGGAAAAAAATTCCTTACAAGAAAACATTTAAGCATCACAAATTCTCCATTAAAGGAATCACAAACTCTTCCAAGATCCCCTCCAAAACAAGCATCAGACATGTAAGCACATGGTTTCAATCTTGAAACTTTTCTAATTGGATTAGAACAACATGAAAAATTCTCAATTTTTTGTAATTTGGGGGATGCAATATGTAAAATCCAAGGATTTTATGGAAATAAAACGAGTTAAAAGTTCTTTAAATTATTAAGGAAATACCCAAAGTAAATAAATGAATTAATTAAGTGAGAGAAAATGGAAATTAAAGGATAAAAAACCCTAACTAGGGTTAGTGGTGTCAGGAGGACTGATTGGTAATTTTTTAAAGTGATGCGGACTAAAGGAAAATTTTTCCTCTCTCAGAAGGAGGACTAAAATGTGACCTAGAAACAGGGAGAGACTTTTGGTTGATTTGTCAAGAGAAAAGCTCTTATAGGATCGCATCAACGGCTGAGATCAAAGGATCTCAGATCGTTGTAGATCGCGGTGAGTTTTATGGGCTACGGTGAAGCCACATGTCGCTCAAGGAATAAATCCATCTGATCGTGGTTTCGATCCGAGGCACGGGAAGTAGGTTGTGTGAGGACGACCGCACGGTGCGGACAGTTGTGAGCCACTGATCCCGTGGTTGTGTTTGGTTCGAGGCGATAGATTGAAATCAAGCCGTTGAACACGATGCGATCTCGACCGTTGATCTATGATGTGCTTGATCCGAGACTCCACGGTTTAATCGGAGCCGTTGAGATGGATCAAGCAATCCTCATGGTCCATCTTTGAAACCTGAACACGAGGCAGGCCACCTTCTCCCTCAACCGGCCGAGAACGCCACCGTGCGACCCGCCTCCTTCCCGACCGTTACGCGCGAGGAGGCCGGCCGACGCCAACGGACGCAATCAATGGCTGGACGCCACCCCCTCGTCTTCCCGTCGCTATATAAGGGGCTGTCTTGGCCTGGTCTGAAGACACGGACAATGGAGAAGTACCACTGGGAAGTTGCTCGCCGACGCCGGAGATCGGGAAGGGGGAGTGTGGAACCACCTGCAGGCGTCTGACATTGTTGTGGCGGTCGTTGCCGTCATCTCTGGGAGGAGGTTTGAGACCGAGCGAGGGTGGAAGAGGGTTGCAGTTCACCACCGGCGCGACGAACTCGTCGGACCGCCAGGGACTTCACCAGCCTCCAGAGAACCCTATCGTGGTGCTTGGAAAGACGAGGAGCTTCCGGTGAGTCTCTTTCCTCCCTGTATTACCCATGCGTGTCGATGGTTACTCGAACTCGACGGAGGAGGAGAAGATATCGGCCGGAACAGAGAAGCTCAGGAGAGTTGGAGGCTCTGATCACCACCACGGAAGGAGTCCCAGTGGTTGGAGCTCGCGAGGGAGTTGCAGGCCAGCCTGGTGAGCCGTTTGCTCGCCGGTGGCAACTCCAGTGAGCTCTCGGTGACGGGCTAACGAATAGAAGAAGAAGATGAATAAAAAAAAATAGTAAAAAAAATAGTAATAATAATTATTATTAATTAATTAATTAGTTAATCATTGATCAATTAGTTAATAAAGTTTTCGTGACTTTATAAGTGTGACAATAATAATATAATATATAGAATAATAAACTATGGTTAGAAATGGAATAATGTTTATTTCATTAAGGTGTGACAAAAATGCATGGTTTATTAATTAAAAGCTAGGGTTAGCTAATTCTTTAGTGTGATTGATTTAAGTCAATTAGGTTGAACCGAGACGGCTAACCTTTGTGGTTGGGTCTAATCTAACGGTAAGAAAAATCTAATTGATTTAATAGATTGTTGATACATAATATTTGGGGTATTTAAATAATTAATAGCTAAGATAGATAAGGAAAATATTACCAAGGATGATAAGTCAATTGGTACCTAGCCATTTTGATGGTTAAATAAAAATCATGTAATGGCCTAAGTCGATTAGATTAGAAGGACCAAGGTTTGGACCTAAGTGGTAAGATAATTGATTAAATCAATTGAAGAGAAACTAATTAAAGATTCACGGTGTAACCTAACTAGTTTGGACTAGAATAATACATGGGCTCAGCCAAGCTATAAAGAAAATAGAAAGGAATAATGCGGGGGGGCGGGGTTCGAACCCATAACCCCTCAACTAACGTAGTCTACCTTTAACCACTAAGCCATGAGAGGCCGCTGGTATAGTGGATGGCCTTTTAAACTAAATAGTGGCGGGTCAGGCCAATTCTAATGGGCTTACTAACCCATAAGAGAGGACCCAATTGGCCTTATGCGGTTAGATTCAATTTAAGAGACTTTAAAGCACGATAAAGTAGGACCAGGGAGGTTAGTAGACTAAGTATAACCAATTAAGGTTCATGCTACTATAAATACAAGCAAAGTTGACTATAGTTGACTAAAAGTGGGATGAAAGTCAACTAGGGACTTGGAAATGTAGGAAATGGTTCGGTAACCAAGATGAAGGACTTGGAGGCCCGTTTAGTTGGGCAGAGGCCCATCAGAAGCGAGAGTTATGCACGTACATCTAGAAACCTAGGGTTTTATTAGAATTTTGACACTAATAGAAACTCTAGTATCAAATACCCTCAAGGAGTCGTAGGGACACACCAGGAGGAGACTAGGAGGGTTTCTAGTTCCAGAAAGAGGTAAGTACACTTGCCTAGTATCTACTCTTCGGAGTTTCTTTAGACTTGAATACGCTTTGTTATGCTTCATTAATGTCATACATGCGCCCTTATCTATTTTAGATTCCTGTTGAGCATGTATGTTGTTTTCGGGATGTTGGTATCCCTGATTTCGTTGTGGTCTACTGCCCGGACTCAGTGGAGCATGGGGGCTCCAATAGGGAAATGTACAGGGATGGGACACCCTGGCATTTCTGCTTGCCGTGCCAGAGGGGCGATGCTCTGGTTGTCTTACCCGTCAGTGGGAATGATACGCTGGCCGTGTCGACATGTATAAGAGGTGGTACTACCGACTTACGACCGGAGGGTCGAACGACCTGAGGGTCGAGTTCACAGCGCATAGCTGGATTTACTGACCGGGAGTAACCTAGAGTTCTCTTTGAAACTCTTTATAGAGCCTGAGGGCTCTACCGTTAGGGGTCGTACCGTTGGACTTGTCTGTGGTAGACTCCTAGGATTGTGTTATTGTTGAGCTGGTGCTTCCTTTATTTGACATATTGTTTTATTATGTCTTTGTGATCCCGCAGGGAAACTTACTGGGCTTTCCTTTCGAAAGCTCACATATTGCTCTTCTCTCATTACAGATCCCGAGGTCTAGGGGGCTTGTGTTGCAGAGAGATTGCTAGGAGATCTGAGGTCTGAGGGTCTTCTTTGGCTTTATTTTGAGATTTTGATTTGTAGGACCCGCGTAGGGACCTGACATTGTATAGGGCCTATGGACCCTTTTGACTCTTGTTTATTTTAAACTTGAGTTTATTTTATGTTATGGTTGTTATCTGCTTATACAAGTTTAGGCCTTGTATTCGAGTTGGGCTTGTCTCTTCTTGAGTACGGCCGGTCTACATCTGCGATGCTTTCGGGGCACGGAATCAGGACGAGGGGTGTGACACAATAATTTCAATTCTAAACCACAACATATGTTTATTAGATGTAGACCAAGAATTACATGGAGAGAGGTAGTGTCTAAGGACCTATGTTTATTAGATGTTGATTCGGATCATGTCTTTGACAGAGCTACATGGAGACAAAGAATTCATATAGCCGACCCCATCTAGTATGGGATTAAGGCTTAGTTGTTGTTGTTGTTGTTGTTGTTGTTGTTGTTGTTGTTGTTGTAAACCACAACATATGTTTTGATCTCAACATACCCACTATAAAAACCTTCCACTTGTGACAAACCAAAAGAGAACACATCACAATATTATAAAATACAAACTCTTATCTCAACATCCATATTGGCAATCACTATCATTAATACATTATTCCTCAACAAAAACATAAAGATTAGGTCAAAACAATAGCACATCAAGCATGTATCTCTATACTTGGCATATCTTAATCACACCACACAATTGATCAATGAGTCACACTCCCCCATTGACAAACAACCACTCTTATCCACATCTGATTCTTAGATAACATTTGGATTTGAGTATGATGTAGATAACATTTGGATTTGAGTCGGCTATGTAGATATCTAATTTGAATAAACTTGAATACAACTGTAATGACAAATTATGTCATCTTCTAGTGCTTGATTATAAATCTTTTGGTGAATTAACCCTCCATATGATTGAATACAAGAGTTTTGCAGTATGTATAAAGATTTATCAGTACATCAAATGGTATTATCAATGTCATAGTAATGAATGGAACACCATGATTTTCAATATCATGTGACTTCCAACATTTCTTTGAGTTTGGATTGAACAACACTACCTATATGATTTCAACTTGCTACTTGCTTTGGCAATATTCCATTGGTCGTAGTGTTATCTGGGATTACAACTATTACCACCGTTTTTTTGGCAGTACAATAGCAGATGAATTTTACTAATGTGTGACATTACTTTATTTCTACTTTGTTTGAATGTGTCCAAGCATCTTACTAGACCCATGAAAAGAGCTAGGTCAACCCAAAAATTACTCAGATTTCTAAAAGGTATAGGAACTAAAAATTCACTAAACAGATCTAAAAAAGCAGTCACAATAAACACATTAGGCATGTATCTCTATACTTGGCATATCTTAATCAAACCACACAATTGATCAATGGGTCGCACTCCCTCATTGATAAATAACCACCCTCATCCACCTCTAATTCTTAGAATCTCTATGTCAATGGAAACTAAAAAGACTTTCAAACAAGTAACACAGGGATCTCTTCAATGAAATTACAAGCTTGAGGAATATAAATAGTTCATAAGGTAAACAGAAAAGTTGTGATTTTCTTCTCCCAAGCACAATGAAACGGCCTCAGTTCATTATCATGGAAAAAAGGTATTTTCAAGGCAATGAGCGACCCCTCTTCAAAAACAAGAAATAAAATTTGGGAGATGAGGGAATACCTCCAAGAAGAAGATCTATCAACTTGACGTATACTAACGGACAAATGCTGGAGAGATCGACCAAAAACACAACTACTTGAGGAGAATGGCATTCATCAGAGAGAGAAGAGGAGAGAGGGAGAGAGAGAGGGAGAAGGAGAGGGAGAGAAGGAGAGAGGGAGGGAGAATGATGGCATACCTGGCCTCGGAGAAGACCGGCGAGAGATGGCGGGCCACAGAGAAGACCGACGAGAGACAACGGAAGTTTAGGTCATGGGGCTGGCGCTCGTGATCGGGATGGAGCGGGTGGATTTCAGGTAGGGTGGGGAAGTGGTCGAAGTGGGCTTTTATATTAAGTCCACTTCGGCCACTTCGGTGTATTTTTGGCCAAAGTGGGCTTAGGGCAAATGTGGAGGAAGTACCCACTTCACCGAAGTGGGCTGAAGTACAACTTTCGACGAAAGAAACACCAGAAGTGGTCGAAGTGGTCCACTTCCCCACTTCCCCCAAGGACTTACGGGCAAATGAACTCCCCTTTACTCCTAGCATCTAGGATTACCACATTAAATATTTCACACATATTATTGTCTATAATATCACACTTGACAACATCAAAGAAAAAAGCTTGACACCAACCTGTAATTTGCCAATTCTTTAGCAATACTTTCACAACACTCTCTCCCCCATTCAGTTTAGCCATTTCATTCAGATTTTTTTTGCATTTCAGGCTGGCTGGTGGACCTGACAACTTTCTAAAATTGGAACTGCATCTCTTTGCCTGGGTGTTTGTCCCCCACCTTGCATAAATATGTCTCACACACATTCTGTGTTCAACAAATGATAGAAGAACATTGACTGCATGGATTAACCCCTACAAAGAAGAGAATGATCAAATTCAAATGCAGCAATGTTTATTACAAAAACTAATGACAATTGATTACCTTCTGCATATCACTGACTATGGATCATCCAAGGCCATCTCCAATGCACAAATCAACCTTCAAGTGTTCAATGAACCATATCCAAGACTCGCTTGTTTCCTTCTCAACAATTACTTATGCTATGGTGAACATCTGATTGTTCTCATCCCTCCCAACAGCTACTAGCAACTGCCCCTTTAATAGTCCCTTCAAAAAACACCCATTGAGACCTACCAGTCTCCTACAACCACCAATAAACCCTTCTCTTGCAGCTGTTAGGTAGATAAATATTTTTTGGAAAGTAGGTATTTCATGTGGGTTTTGTCTTTCAAATACGACATGCACATTACTCCCGAGATTTGTTGCCTTTAACTCTAGTACATAGTTATTTAAAACTCTGAAATCCTAAATGAACTGCTCTTCAACCTTTTTGAGGACCAAAGCTTTGGCATTTCTACAGACCTTGTTGGAGACGAAGACACCCAGTTCCCTCCTCACCATTGCCCTCAAATGCCGAGGCCTAATAAAGGACATAGCAGCAATTACAACACCATATCTTCTATAAATTACTAGAGGTGTAAATCTTTTATTCTTAGTAGCTGCTAGCAAGCATAAGTGCTCGGAGACATAATGTTTCACCACAAACTATTTTCTTGCACTGCACCATGAACAAAGGATCAACCATTTATACCCTTTTGCAGAACACCCAGCCCTAACCCTTAGTGCATCATTTTTGAGGTACTTAAACTCAAACCCTTTCCTTGTTGAAAATTCAATTAGTTCCTTCTTAAATAAGCTCAAATCTTTAAACCTTAGATCTAAGCAAAAATCCTCTAAATGTGCATTAGGATCATGGGTTTTCCTATTGGACCTATGCATTATCTGCATCATCTGTATCATACCCTTCACTGGTATCAACATAGCTCCCTGGATCTCAGGAGGAAATGTAGCCACTTTCATAACTAGTGACCTTCTCATTATCAATACTAGGCCCCATATTGTCTCCAGCATCATTAACTGCATCATCTGTATCATACCCTTCACTGGTATCAACATAGCTCCCTGGATCTCAGGAGGAAATGTAGCCACTTTCATAACTAGTGACCTTCTCATTATCAATACTAGGCCCCATATTGTCTCCAGCATCATTAACTTGCGCCCCCCCCCCCCCCCCCCTTCTCCAATCATTTCATCATTTTTATCAGAATTTTCTTCCTCCTTTTAACCATCATCATCCCTCAAGGTATCCTTTAGTTGAGCATAGTTTCTAACCTTGGTCCTAGCCTCCTCTCTTTCGTCATCAGGATCTGAATTATCTTCTAAAAATGACTCAAGAACAAGCCTCTCCTCATCATCATTATCTAACTCACCCCCACTCTCATTGTTCTCATTGGTCTTATCAGTCTCATTATTCTAATCATTGTTCTGCATCTCATCAATAATCATAGTAGGAACTTACATCTCATTATTCTCATTGTTATGCATCTCATCCATGTTATAAGGACCCTGTAGTAACACCTTTGGCAACATATTCCCATGATCAACACCTACTGAGTCAATATAAATATCTGTTGTCAAATGTTTTCTCAAGAGCTCAGCTACACCTACAACCCCACTATTATCAGAGATACTTTTCAATGAGCCCCCCTCATTAATTAGTGTAAAACAATTCAAGCCTTTTCTTTATATCATAACCCAATTCCTTGAGGTCTCCTATTATATCCTAGTAGCAGAATTTGTCTAGGTCAAGCGCAAATTCATCCACATTCCCATTGATATACTTAGGCCCCCTTTCTCTTACTAACAAACCCCCATAATGATATTTAATGATATACTTGTCACAACCAGCCATACTATGCTACAAAGCAAGCAATTCCAAACTAATAAGTGAACTAGAAAAATTTCAAAGCAACTAATTACTATGCTACACAATAGAACACAATTCATAATTAACACACTTCAAACAAACAATTAAATGCAACCAATTATTCAATAAGGCAACACTATAGTAGAACACAATTCAAAAGTAACATAATTCAAACTATTAAATGCAACCAGTTAATCAACAATCATAAACAAATTTAGTGTAACAAATTCAGTGCAACTAATCAGAAATAAATTCAGTGCACTTCAATAATCTAAAGTAACACAATTCAAACAAAAGATTAAAAAATAATACAATTCAAACAAACAATCATTTTTATTTATTTGTTCAAACAACACCAAAATCACATGACATTTTAGTATTGTACTTGAGGTTTGATATTTAATGGAAAAAAAAAAAACAACAGTAAAAAGAAAGAAAAAGGTACTGAATGTTATTTGTGCAAATTATGAAAATGACATCATATATATTAAATGTTGTTGAATAAGAAGTGCTGCATTATTATTTTGTTTTTTAGAAGAATGAGGAGATGTAAGTGTCAAGGATCTTAAGATATCATGGCCAGAATCATTCAAAAAAACAAAAGTTTTCTCACTAAAAAAGTTTACCACCATTATGAGAAGTTATTTCATGATAAATATAAGTTACCAAACATTTTTGTTCACCATTTACCATACGATTAACACCAAATAAGCAATCATATAAATGACATATATGTCTCCACCATTATCTCATTTCATAATATCAACTTCACCTCCAGTTGGCATAGGAATGAAATCCAAAGATGGAGTATAATAGATGCAGTACTTAGGGTTTTATTCACATAAATTTTCAAATGTTTCAAAAACTTAGGTTAGCAACAAAATTGGTGGATTCCATCATGCACTGGGATTAATTACTCTGAATTTGATAAGCTCTTGGAGGGGGACTAGTTATAGGCATCTTTGGGCCTAAGAGGTATCCAGCTCCAGTTCTCTAGAGCTTTGATTGCAACCTGTGCTTGGATGCTCTGGGAGACAAGATGTGATTTGGTTTTCAATACAAAGAGATATCTGGCTCTTCATATTTTCCAACGAGCCATCAATGTTGTTCAGGAGTACCTTGGGAGAACAAAAGGATGGCTAAGGGAGTATCTTCACAATTCAATACATAATAACTGTCTCCCTATTTTTTTGTGATGCTTCATGGCATCCTGACTATCCTCTTTCGTCTATAGGTTATATTGTGATGCAGGAGGCTCGAGTCAAATGTTGGTGCCGGGTTGGCGGGTCAACAAGTTATTGAGTCAATTCCAAGATTGGGTCGATTTTGGGTGTGGTTTGGTATTTTGGCCATAACTTTGGCTACCGATATCAGAATCGGGCGTTCAACCCCAATTCGGAAAGCTCATTGCGGCACGCATGACATGGGAACGTCATATTAGAGAGAAATTTAGTTATTTTTTTTTCTATTTTTAGAAATATTTAATCCGCCGAATTTGGGTTTTTGGTTTTTTTTTTCTATTTTTAGTAATATTTCATATGCCAAATTAGATAGGATTTGAATCCTATTTGATCTCGGATTTTTAGGAGTTATCTGATTTGTTTAGATGTTTAAATTTAGATAAGTTTAGTTTTAAATAATAATTTGTCAATTTTAGCAAATTTAGATTAGATGATAAAGTTTCTAGGTTAATCTTTGAGGCTATTTAACCCGGCTTGTGGGTTAGTTTCTGATTATTGAATTTTGATTAATAATATTTTCCTGAATTTCAGAGTATTTTCTCTGGTTCTTTTGGTTCTTCGTTTGTTTTTCCTTGCGATTCTTGGATCCGGGTAGCCCGCGGGATAATCGCTACCCCGCCCGGCGTCATATTATGATCTTGGGCAGGATCACAGTCCTTGTTGCTAGATGTATACCCACTGATTTTGGTTCAAGCTTACATGCTTAGTTGGTGGCAATTGTTAAGTCTTTGGAACAATGCAGGGAGCTAGGAGTAGAGTCTAAGCAAATTTGTATTGATTATATTCAAGCCCTTGTGCTCTTAGACAGTAATGGTATCTCATATGGAAAGGTATAGGCTCTAATTTCCATGATTCCAAATATATAGGTGATTCTAAACACCCTCCTATTTCTCTCTAATTACATCCATTGCCATCTTTTGGAATCCAAAATTCTAATCAGAAAATATATAATTAATACTTACAAGTTACAACTTTATATATATATATATATATTTCCTTGCTTTTTTTAAAAACCTATTTGTTATATTTATCTACCTTAAAGATGTTATTTTTTAATAGAAACGGCATCTTTGAGTTAACCCACTAAAATATTTTGTTCTCTCTCAAAATTGAGTTACACTTTGATCAATCTATCCATGCATTGGTTAATTAAAACTATTTAGAAACAATAAGATATGATAACAAATTAACAATTACTTTAAAACAATACATCTAATATATATATATATATATATATATATATATATATATATATTATTAGGGGTTCAAGTATTTATCTCTTTAAATTTTTTATTTATCTCTATATATGTTTAGTTCCTATTTTACCCCTATAGTGGTATTATATATACCCCAACTTCTTATCAATAATATTTAGATCTTTTCCTATCATGGTATCAGAGCTAGTAAGTCGCTTAACCGCCTGACAAGTAATCTGTCACAATGACGGCAACAAGACCTAAGTCCAGTTTGGCCTTGACCGATAAAAAAAAAAAACAAGTTACAACTGGTTCACAAAACAAACAAAGAGCCCAGCGCTCAACTTGAGTGGGGATGTTGGGATGTAAACAATAATACCACATCGGGAGTTTGAAAGAATGTAAACATGCTTAAATAGAAAGGGGGCCCACCATGAAATACCTAAGTGCTTGGGTTTTATAAGTGATGGTTACAACTGCCAATGGTATTACTCACCTCACCACTCCTCAACACACTCCAGAACACAATGGGTATTCTGAACGTCGGCATCGGCATATAGTCGAGACCGGCTTGTCCTTGCTTCATCATGCCTCTCTTCCTTCTAGGACCTTCTCCTTTGCCACTGCGGTTTATCTCATTAATCGCATGCCAAAAGCAAACTTGCAGTTTCGTTCTTTCTTTGAGTTTCTCTTCCACAAACAACAAAATCCGACATCTCTTCATGTCTTCGGTTGTCTTTGTTTTCCTTGGCTTCGTCCCTATACTACTCACAAACTTGACCCTCGGTCCAGTCCCTGTGTCTTTTTAGGATATTCCTTGTCTCAAGTGCCTTTATTTGCTATGATCTCTCCACCCATAAGCTTGTCATCTCCCATCATGTTCGCTTTGTTGAAGATAATTTTCCTTTCTCTCGGTCCTCATCCGCTCCCGCCCCTGCCGACCGTTTTGATCCGACCTTCACAGCATCATCCTGGCTACCGCGCCCATCATTAAAGAGTGAATAATGATTATAATTAGAATTCGATAGATGAAGGGCTAACTTGCATAATTACTATTTAAATATTTGAGCACTGAGAATGAATTCTGAAAATGAATAGTTTCCTTGGCTAATGAAGGTGTAAACATTATTTAGATTTGAACTTAAATCTCTCATTTGTAAATATATTAGATGAATAGATTTCTAACAAATAAATAAGTAAATAAATATAGTAAAATAATAAAAATCAAATCCCTGCGAATGGACAGTTTCTAGATCTCAAAATTTGGAGGTTTCATTACTTTGACTTTTATCTATTAAAGCATCATGACCATTCTTTTCCCTCTCTCTCCACCAAGCTTCATTCCCTCCTCTTTCACTGAACCGGCCTGCAAACAACGGGATGGATGACCACCGTGGTGGCGATCACGATCGGACACAACACTAGGGCTACCCCAAACCGCCACTCCTCCTCTTTGCGAGACCCGGCCCCGCAGCCACCACCGCCTGGCGCGACCCCGGTGCAGATGAGTGGTCCTTTGCCCCAGCGAGCACCAAGCGGCCATGACACCGTGACTGACCCGAGCACCGCCCACGCCCGGCCAGTCCATGCCAGCGCCGACCAGCCTTCCTTCTACTCCTGTGAGCCATCTTTTCCTTACCGACAACTGTTACACGCCTCAAAGAATACGGGTGAGATTCCCTGATTTTGAAGTTAAGATTATGAAAGGATTGGTGAATTGAATGTGTGGATGAAGTGGGTATTGTAGGACTGTGGAATTTGTGAATTTGGATGCCAAGTTCAGTGATGTATGAGATGACTTAAATGCATGTGGTTAAGAAATGTATGGTTTGTATTGTTATGTGATTGTTTGTATAATTCGGGAGCCTTGGAAATAGGGGAGGCTCTGCCGAATTTTCGTTCGAAGGAATGAAGGACAGCCCGTTCAGGGCGAGATTTATTTCCCTTGTACTCTCCCGATCGGGGATTAAAGGGTACCGTTAGAAAGTTCATCGAAGGACCTTCGAGACGGATGTTCGATCGGTACGATCAGACCTGCGGATCGAAAGTTATGAGTGGTCCTAGCGGACTGTGCTAAACTGTAGAATTTTCGTAAGAGATCTTAGTGTTAATAGTTGATTTAATCTCCGTAATTTTACTTAACAATAAATCACTTTTAGAGAGCATGTTATGAACTCTAAAATTAAGCTTAGGATGATTAGAGCTAAACCCTTAATTGAACAATTTCGTGTTTCCATGTCTTAGAAATACGATTTTCAATTTAAGAGAAATCATGCTTAGGTAATTTAACAAGTTTATCGTATTCTAACAAATTTAAGTTAGAGTTTAGAAAGAAAATGATTTTTCCGTATTCCTGAATCTCCGTACTCTAAAACAATAGAATTAAGTTATGGAAAATACGAGCTTCGTATTTACTTAGTACTATTATTGATTTTAGGAAAGGGTAAAGGTCCTACGGGAGCTTCAAGCCAATAGGACCTGGGATCTAGGAAATTGCTAAGGACATCAAAGTGAGTGATTACACTATACTTGGAATGGGGTGAGGAACACTCAGAAATCTTCTTATTTTATTTGTATTTGGATCGCATCGAGTTTTGAAGACCCCTTTTTATGAAATCGTATGACGATCATGAAATGTTTGCAGTTTTCAAGCATGCTTTACCAATTATCACAGTCTCAGATTTTTGGTTTTGCAAAGCATGTGAAAACATTGCATATATTGTTAGAAACTGCTATGATAAACATATTAGTGCATTGCATCATACTTGAATACATGCCTCGCATGCGCGGCTCGAGGATAGAGCCGAAAAGTACCTGCATTTACTAGGTAGGGAAGGGGTGGTTTTATATGATTCTATTTTTATTCGTCCAACTATCCGTTTTCAAACCCTTCTGATTTTAATAAAACAAAAACCCCCTTCCCGTACTCTTCGAGTGCCTAGTGTACGTATATACTCTTTATATAGCTCACTTCGATGAGTTGGGTCGTAGGAGAATATTGAGTTTAGTTTATTCCACTCTCGTGTCTTTGATGTGAGTAGAAGTGTAGATGACACTAATATGATTGAAGACGAGGAGTGGATTCCATAGCTTGTCACCTTCACGGTCCTACCGGGAGGCTACTGGCTTTGAGTGGATCAGCCAGGACATATGTGGAATTCATCTCCAGCAGACGAGGATTGCTTCCATAGCTTGTCACCTACCTCAGGCGATACCGGAGGCTACCTGGCTTTGATCCTGGTCACCAGACATATGTGGAAGTCATCTCCGTCTTGATGATTAAAAATTTAAGAAATGCTTACGTCATATTATTTGGATTTATTTGGATATTGCCACCGAATCATATTTATGTTTAGCATTCTCGTTTCTATGTTTTTAAATATCGCTCACCCTCGTATTTCCTTATATAGTGATTCTCACTCAGAGTGAAATGTGCGGTAGGCGAGATTGAAAGTATTCTCGTAGATGGCTCGACTTAGCGAGGAGAGGATAGTTAGTCCTTATTTAATGTATTAGATTTTAGAATGCTTCCGCAAAATTTGTAAACTCGTATAAGATTTAAATACTTTTAATTAATAATCATGTTTAGTAGTTTGAATATCATGATTAATGTGTCTAAATCCACGTGCGATTATGGGTACGGGTGCACTCCTACCAAATTTGGTGTGACATTCTCATCCCTATGGCCAGGATAGGGTCATGATTAATGTCTAAATTACACTGTGCCTTATGAGCCGGGTGCACTCCCCTACCAAACCGGTGGTGTGACATTCTCATTCCTATAGCCGGGATAGGGTGTTACATTTAGTGGTATCAGAACCCCGGGTTGATCTTCGGGTCTAGATGACATGATTGACATACTCAGGGCAATTGGAACCCAAGTCTTAAGAGTCCTAGGAATGGTCAGAGCCATAGGATGAGAGTCCGATAGATGATAGATGATGTAGATCACAGTCCCATGATGGAGTTTAGTAGTGGAGAATACTAGACACAAATCTTTAGGGACTATGGGGAGACACCTACGACAGGGAAGTCCTCTAGTGATTGAGGATAAAGTGGAGGGAAGTCCTCCAATAGTATTAAGCTAGATAGAAGCTAGGAAAGCTTCCAAGGAGCCACAAGACATAGAAGAAAGAGTCGAAGAAATGGTTGTATTGGTACAACCACTTGTTCTAAGTAGATGACACATGATCAGAGTCGCACATAGAAGCGTGGCTGATCATTATCTGGCAAAAAGTTGGTGGAACACCGACAGATGATTGTGAAGATTAAATTACTTTCCCCTAGTTAAGTGGATAGTAATTACGATCAAAGATGCACAGCAGAAGCGTAGTGGGCCCATAAACCACAGGATTTGTGTTTAATGGATAGTAAGATTTGTGTAGTGGGAGCAGGACAGACCTGCTCATCATGAGGACGAGCTACCGCAGATTTAGGGATTTGATATAAGGAGTTATATGGACTCCATGATGAAACTGATGCACGAGGTTACAGGTCTAGTATACGAGTAGCAGAAGTCCTCAAAGTCAGCTCATGTGTCACCCAATTGACAAAGGACTAGAGTTCAGAATGACGGGATCGTCCCATTCCGAGAGGACCACAGAGCTGTAGACAGTCGAGCGTTTAGAGTCAGGAGATGGAAAAGACGTACGATGGGATGCAAATCCAGGATATGGACAAGTCCAGAACACGACATGTCATACTTCAGGATAGTGTTGAGGATCGGCTACATGAGTAGGTGCGAACCAGTGGGGGCGCACCATTCGAGATCTAGAATCTATCCAAGATGACGTACCATGCCAGATATTTTCCTAGAGCTAATCGACGCAGCTAGAGTGTCGGTTCATCTAGTTGACATAGAGCAACCTGACGGTCGAACGGTTCGAGACCGAGATTAACCAACGGGTTGGATTTGCCCTAGCTTTGGCGGTCGATGGTACGAATCGACCTTGCAGATGAGAGGGTGATCCACGCCCGAACACATGATGAGGAGTAACATTGTTTCTGGCCACGAATTATAAGGAGTTGTGACACAAACCACATGAATAGCCACGGTTTGGCAAGAGACACAAGACTGGGTCGATGACGACAACAGTGATAGGCAAGGAATCAGGACTCCCAGCAGAGTCAGTCATTCAGAAGTTGTTCCAGAAATTTGAGGGCAAGCAGAACACATCACTTACTTCACTGAACAGATCTGGAGGAAGAGGATTGTCCTTCAACACAATGTAGCCGAACAAAGGTCACCTCTGTGGAGGACTACACCTACGTCTTAGTGTAGATGCGCATCGGACACACCTTTTCAATGTGGTAGCTTGTATCACATGGTCGTAGAGTATCGGATACATCGCGCAACCCTCAGGAGCGTCGAGACAAAGACAGAACGCGACTTCGAGGAACAAGGAAGTCAAGGCGTATGTGCCGGAGAAGCCAACATCATTAGGGATGACACCATACGAGCTTGAGTCATAGAAATCTCACAAATCAGCATAATCAATTCTTCGATTATAACTTTGGACTCTGAAGCGCAGCCCCTTGGAACACGTTTTAGATGAGACATCATCAGAGTGGCGCAGAGAAGCGCAATGCACTCGATCACCGGAATTGAAGGAAGACCCTGGATTATCATGTAAAGAAGCAAAAGTTGATAAACGATAATTGGGGAGCTCAATATCCCCACCTGTATTTGGGAATTTCGAGGACGAAATTTCTTAAGAGGGGGAGAAATGTAACGCCCCAGTTTTTCTAGTAATTTTTTTTTAAAAATTTTCTAAAAATAAATCGGGGGTTATCAGTTCATAAATAAAGATTTGGAAATAGAGAAAATGAAATGGGATGGGAATGGGCCAATAATTTTGATTTGGGCCCAACCCAAACATAAGAGAATGATAAAGTTAATGAAATTAGATCTTAGTGGTAAATTATATTTGAAATTAACGTTAAGTTCTAATTAATCAAGAGTAATTAAAGGGACACATGTGATGTTATAAAGAGCCCCCATGTAAGTATATATAACGGGGAGGTAAAAGCAATCAAATAATTAAATTAATATAGCTTAGTGGAATGAGGGATAATGAAAAAAAAAAAAAAAATTATTTGGTAACTTTCAAAATAAATAAATAAATAAATCGGGGTGATTAAAGAGTGAATAATGATTATAATTAGAATTCGATAGATGAAGGGCTAACTTGCATAATTACTATTTAAATATTTGAGCACTGAGAATGAATTCTGAAAATGAATAGTTTCCTTGGCTAATGAAGGTGTAAACATTATTTAGATTTGAACTTAAATCTCTCATTTGTAAATATATTAGATGAATAGATTTCTAACAAATAAATAAGTAAATAAATATAGTAAAATAATAAAAATCAAATCCCTGCGAATGGACAGTTTCTAGATCTCAAAATTTGGAGGTTTCATTACTTTGACTTTTATCTATTAAAGCATCATGACCATTCTTTTCCCTCTCTCTCCACCAAGCTTCATTCCCTCCTCTTTCACTGAACCGGCCTGCAAACAACGGGCTGGACGATCACCCTGGTGGCGACCACGACCGGACACAACACTGGGGCGGCCCCAAACTGCCGCGTCCTCCTCTTTGTGAGACCCGACCACGCAGCCACCGCCGACCGGCGCGACCCCGGTGCAGATGAGTGGTCCCTTAGCCCCAGCGAGCACCAAGCGGCCATGACACCGTGACTGACCCGAGCACCGCCCACGCCCGGCCAGTCCATGCCAGCGCCGACCAGCCTTCCTTCTACTCCTGTGAGCCATCTTTTCCTTACCGACAACTGTTACACGCCTCAAAGAATACGGTGAGATTCCCTGATTTTGAAGTTAAGATTATGAAAGGATTGGTGAATTGAATGTGTGGATGAAGTGGGTATTGTAGGACTGTGGAATTTGTGGAATTTGGATGCCAAGTTCAGTGATGTATGAGATGACTTAAAATGCATGTGGTTAAGAAATGTATGGTTTGTATTGTTACGTGATTGTTTGTATAATTCGGGAGCCTTGGAAATAGGGAGGCTCTGCCGAATTTTCGCTCGAAGGAATGAAGGACAGCCCGTTTAGGGTGAGATTTTTTTCCCTTTGTACTCTCCCGATCGGGGATTAAAGGGTACCGTTAGAAAGTTCATCGAAGGACCTTCGAGACGGATGTTCGATCGGTACGATCAGACCTGCGGATCGAAAGTTATGAGTGGTCCTAGCGGACTGTGCTAAACTGTAGAATTTTCGTAAGAGATCTTAGTGTTAATAGTTGATTTAATCTCCGTAATTTTACTTAACAATAAATCACTTTTAGAGAGCATGTTATGAACTCTAAAATTAAGCTTAGGATGATTAGAGCTAAACCCTTAATTGAACAATTTCGTGTTTCCATGTCTTAGAAATACGATTTTCAATTTAAGAGAAATCATGCTTAGGTAATTTAACAAGTTGATCGTATTCTAACAAATTTAAGTTAGAGTTTAGAAAGAAAATGATTTTTTCCGTATTCCTGAATCTCCGTACTCTAAAGCAATAGAATTAAGTTATGGAAAATAATGAAGCCTTCAGATTTACTTCTTAGTACTCATTATTGATTTTAGGAAAGTGGTAAAGGTCCCACGGAGCTTCCGCCAGACCGAGCGGATCTAGGAAATTGCTAAGGACATCATGGTGAGTGATTACACTATACTTGGAATGGGGTGAGGGAACACTCATCAGAATCTTCTTATTTTATTTGTATTTGGATCGCATCGAAGTTTTGAAGACCCCTTGTTATGAAATCGTGATGACGATCATGAAATGTTTGCAGCTTTCAAGCATGCTTTACCGAATTATACTGAAATCAGATTTTGGTTTTGCAAAGCATGTGAAAACATTGCATATATTGTTAGAAGCTATGATAAAACATATTAGTGCATTGCATCATACTTGAATACATGCTCACAGCTGTGACGTGGCTCTCGGTGATAGAGCCGTGAAAAGTACTGCATTAGGTGGGAAGGGGTGGTTTTATATGATTCTATTTTTATTCGCCCAACTATCCGCTTTCAAACCCTTCCGATTTTAATAAAACAAAACCCCTTCCGTCTTTCTTCGAGTGCCTAGTGTATGCGTATATACTCTTATAGCTCACTACGATGAGTTGGGTCGCTGAGAATATTGAAGTTTGGTTTATTCCACTCGTGTCGCTGCGGTATGAGAGTAGAAGTGTAGATGACACTAATATAATTGAAGACGAGGAGAGGATTCCATAGCTTGTCACCTTCACGGTCCCTACCGGGAGGCTCTTGGCTTTGAGTGGATCACCAGACATATGTGGAATTCATCTCCGCTGAGGCGAAAGGATTGCTTCCATAATTTATCACCCACTCCACGGTGATACTGGGAGGCCTCTTTGGCTTTGATCCGGTCGGCCCGGGACATATGTGGAAGTCATCTCCGTCTTGATGATTAAAATTTAAGAAATGCTTACGTGCATATTATTTGATTTATTTGGATATTGCTACACTAATCATATTTATGTTTAGCATTCCGTTTCTATGTTTTTAAATATCGCTCGGTCCTCGTATTTCCTTATATAGTGATTCTCACTCAAGTGAAATGTCTTGAGGTAGACTAGATTAGGTATTCCTGTAGATGGCTCTCACTTAGCGAGGAGAGGATAGTTAGATCCTTATTTAATGTATTAGATTTTAGAATGCTTCCAAAATTTGTAAACTCGTATAAGATTTAAATACTTTAATTAATAATCATGTTTAGTAGTTTGAATATCATGATTACCGTGTCTAAATCACCACGCCTTATGGAAAGTGCACTCCTCCAAACCGGTGGTGTGACATTCTGTCCCTATGACGGGATAGGGTCATGATTAATGAGGTCTAAATTACGACTTATGAGTTTACGGGTGCTGCACTCCCGACCCTGGTGTGACATTCTGTCCCTATGACGGGATAGGGTGTTACACACTCTCTCTGCTACAGTTTCTTCTGATAGTGAACCTGCTACAGTGGCACAGGCTCTTCGCCATCCGCACTGGTTTCAAGCCATGCAAGACGAATAAGATGCTCTTCAACACAACAAAACCTGGGTACTTGTTCCTCCTGCTCCCCATCAGAACCTTGTTGGGAACAAATGGGTGTTCCGTATCAAACGACACCCGGATGGTACCATTGACCGATATAAAGCTCGGCTTGTTGCCAAAGGATTTCATCAGCATCCCGATGTTGACTTTCATGAGACTTTCAGCCCTGTTGTTAATGCGGTCATCGCTCGCGATCGCTCTTGAGTGTAGCCTTGCATCACAGGTCCGTCGGCAATTTTGATGTCAACAATGCTTTTCTCAAATGGCCATCTCAACCGAGGAAGTTTATATGGCCCAACCCACGGCATGCGTGATCCTCGGTTTCTAACTATGTCCGCCTACGTAAGGCTCTCTATGGTTTGAAGCAAGCCTGCATGAGCATGGTACCGTGAGTTGAAGCTCTTTTTTCGATCTCTTGGTTTTGTTACTTCGCCACCGATACATCACTCTTCATTCTCTGGCTGGCTCCACTCTTATCTATTTTCGGTTTTATGTTGATGATCCTCGACATCTTGGCGGTGATCCTCATCCGTTGATCGTATTATTCTAAGAACTTGACTCCAAATTTTCCACCAAGGATCTTGGGTTGCTCTCTTACTTCTGTGGTGTTGAGGTTACTCCGATCTCTGATGGTGTGCTCCTTTCTCAGCACAAGTATATTGTTGATCTTCTATAGAAACACCACATGCTTGACTCAAAACCGGTTTCTACTCCCCTTGCTGTTGGTGCATCCCTCCTTCTTCATGATGGATCCTCTCTGGTTGATGCTACCAAATATAGACAAGTAGTTGGTGGTCTTCAACACTTACGCATGACTACGCCTCGACATTTTCTTTTCGCATTAACAAACTTTCTCGGTTAATGCATCACCTACCGAGAATCATTGGGGTCATTAAGCGCTTTCGCATTATTTGAATGGCACCAAATCTCTTGGCATTCGCCGGGCGACTTCTCCTCTTCACCGAGGCTTTTCAGATGTCGCCGATTGGGTTGGGGGTATCTGGATGATCGTGTACCTCTACATGGGTGCATATGTCATGTTCTTGGGTGCCAATCCCTATCTCTTGGCGGTCTACAAGCAACGCCTTATTTCTTTCGGTCGTCTTTTGAGGAGGAGTATCTTGCTATTACGCCTGCTGGCTATTTGAAATTCAATGGATCAAGACACTTCTTCATGAATCGCATATCCTTGTTCCTTCAACACCCGCTATCTACTTCCGGACAATCTTAGTGCCAATGCATCTATGTACTAATCCTGTGTTTCATTCCGCGGATGAAACATCTTGCCATCGACTATCACTTTGTCCAGCGATCTTGTTCAGCCTTCACTTCTCAAGTTTATTCGTATCTCTGTCCGCCGCCGGATCAATTTGTTGATGCACTAACAAAACCTTTGCCTCATCCGCCTACTTGACATTTTGTGACAAGATCGGGTGGTCAATTGCTTCTATTACCATCTCTGAGGGGGCCTATAGAGGAGTTCAAGTATTTATCTCTTTAAATTTTGTATTTATCTCTATATATGTTTAGTTCCTATTTTACCCCTGTAGTAGTAGTATTATATATACCCCAACTTCTTATCAATAATATTTAGATCTTTTCCTATCATATATGGCGTTATCCTACGTGAGATCAAAATGGATAATCATGTCAAATCGATCAAGTGACCTAGTCATGAGACCAGGGCTTACTTCCTATCCGGTTTTAAAAACATTGGCTAAAGCCATAGAGACTACAGGGATGCATTTCTAAATCCTCTCCGTTATCAGTTTGTTTTTGGTTTTTTTTTTTTTTTTACTAAGTTTCTAGCTCACCTAGTCAAAAAATATATATATAATAATAATAAATAAAAAATAAAAAAAATGGTAGATTCCTACTGGAAAGGTTGAGGACCCTACTTTGTTGACCGAGACTATGGAATGGTGACAATCTCTTACACTTGTACAATCTCTAACACCTTTATTATATGTCTTGTGGTCCAGCCTTCCTAAACAAACTGAAACCCAAGACAGGCGTGGTCCTCATTATGCTTATTATATAATAAATTAAATATACACATTGCACATCCCAAATTGTTCCCAAAAACACATCCCAACACCTGTCACAAATCCCACATTGTTTTCCCAAAATCACATCCCAAAACCTGTCACAAATCCTTAACGAAGACAAATCCAAACACAAAAAAAAAAAAAAAAGAAGAAGAAACATAATGCCAAATCACCAATGCTTACTTGGGCACTTGACGAGGGGAAGCTGGTCGGGCCGATTAGGAGGAATAAAATAATCGAGGGCTGTGGGAGGTCTTCAGCTTCACTTAGTAACTTCAATTGCTGCGGTGGCGGTGTGGCGTGGCGACCTTAACCTACTTGGTGGTGCGTAAATCCGGCCGGGAGGCGGCCAATCTCGATCTACGAGGGTCCTAGTTGTCGCGAATTAGGGCCTTCACTATCGATAGTCAATTTAGGTATTGAGTGAGAATCCATATCGGATCCACACCCGGTTATTAACAATATTTTCTAATATTTTATTAATATTTAAATAAGTTATAATGCTACGTCAACGCCTCCAGCAAAAAAAACAAACGTCCGTCCGAGGGAGGGACCGACTTTTTATAATCGTGAAATTACAGGGACCCCCAAGTATCAAATTATATTAGAGGGACAAAAGGGGCCGATTGGGTATAATAAGGGGACTAAACTGGGTATTCGACCTAAAAACATCATGTTTGTTATTTTTTATATTTTAAAATTTATAAAAATATCTTCATTTTTTTATTCTTAAAATATATTTTATTGAACTTTTGTTATTATAAAGTATATAAAAATTTCATGTTTGTTATTTTTTATATTTTAAACTTTATAAAAATGTCATATTTGTTATTTTTTATTTCTTAAAATATATTTTCTTGAACTTTTGTTATTATAAAAATATATAAAAATATCATGTTGGTTATTTTTTATATTTTGAATTTTATAAAACTATCATTTTTCATTTTTCTGCAAACATTTTTCATTTTCTGTTTCTCAAAACAATTTTTAATAAACTAAACCAAACAACCTTTCTATTTTATTGTTTCTGAAAACACAACAAAAAATCATTTTCCTTCTCTGTGTTTTTCACATTTTCAGAAAACTGAAAAGGGAAAACAAAGCAAACGCCCCTTAGCAACTTGTTATATAACTTCTTGGTTTGCATTTACTAGGAGTACAGATAATTTGCAATAATATTCCATGTTCATTAACTTTAATTTATCTTTGTGTTACTTGAAAGTTGAAATTATGGAATCAGAATATTCCAAATTTTGATTCCAGAAAAACACGGTTCTGCTGATGAAAAAAGAGGACATGAAAGAGAAATGCTTGCACGAGTTTTATCAGGAAATCTAACTGCACCAAATGTGAAAGTATAACATCGTTGTTTCCAAATTCATATACTGCCAATATAAAAAGCTCTGGGAAAAATTTAAAAAAATATATAAATGTTACAATGATCATAACTGAAACAATTATTTGGTTTCAACAGTAACATTTGCACTCATTCTAAAATTTAAAACCTTTCAGATAAGGAAGACCTTAAATTTTATGCAGGATGACATGCAATTTGATAAGTATTATAAGTACGAGCACACAACCTCTGTGGGGAGCTTGACTGCAGTTGAAACTCTGCATACAACTTCCACAGAATTTGATATATGCAAAGACCTTAAAGATATGTATGCAAAAAGATACAGGTTAAAGGATCAAAATAGTCGAGTATCAGATCACCAATAAGGAAATGAAAAGAAATGTGTACTCAGTAATCTTAGGAGACTCCATCAGTTGTATGAGAATATCAATAGCAAGAAGGCAATTATGCTCCACAAGTTCCTAGAAGGGAAATAATAGAAAACCATCAAATAATGAAAATGGTTATAAGCCAACAATCTGTTGTTTGAATGAACATTCGTGGGCAAGGCATAGAGAAAAGAAAGCTGTGTTTCTCTACACTAGGAAAATTTATGCAAGATGATATACAGAATATCACTAATTAAATCACAAATTTCTGTAAATAGACACGAGATAACTCAGTAGAGAAACCTATATGACAAGATCAAAACCATACATACAGAAAATAGCACACCAAAAACTTCCTTGGAGTTAGCCCACAGCGATAAACAAAACTTGGGTCATTTTCAAGTTCCGCTAGGATTTGCTGCAAGGAGTGAAGAACAACTGTGAAGTGTGAACATATAGAACTTTCAAGTGGCACATAACCATCCATGTCAGCAAGTGCAAATTCAGTGAGAGAAGATTTGCAATAAGAAGTTACTCAATGATTTTAAATAAATCTTTAATGCATGCCGTTTATCCACTTTATTGAAAAAAGCAAACCTCCAGTTGGGCACCTGAAAGTGGGTCTTTCAAAGCTTTTGCTACTAAATCTATAAGTGCAGAACAATAAATAGCATTAGTGCACATCTAATGATCCCAAAATACCTTATCGTTATAGACATAAACAACCCGCACCAACTGCAACAGTCACAGCAATGTAGTTCAATGACAAGACACATGTTAACTGAATGTTCGGTAATAATCTTGCCTCACTATCTAGCACAGGAAGCATTGGAGACAAAGGCCTTATCCATTGAGAATCATCACATATTTTCAGAGGCAAACTCTGCAACAATCCTTCTCCAATCGTGTGCTTCCATGCAAGGACAACCATTTTGGGACGGAGAAGCCATATCATTAAAATTAGGTTCCAAACTAAAATGTGAAGTATACAAGTAGCAAAGATCAAGGTTTTGAGCTTGTTAGTCATACTCTAATGGTTCTGAATGAAGAAGATGAGGTATGTCTGGATCAGATATTAGCATTTGCAAAAAGCAGATTTTAACATCTTTTCATATACGCCTCTGGCTGTGATTGATTAGAATAAAGTTGCTTCAATAGTTCACACGGCAATAGAAGCTGTCAAGAAATTCGAAGGTTATCAAAAACAGTGAACAACTTCAGACAAAAGTGGTATAAATATGCGTACATGTCATCATGCAAAATTGAGCTATTCTTGCCATGCATCAATGTCAAGATTAAACAAACTCACATATGACAAAGGAGAAAAGCCTTTGATGCAATCCCACAACTGACTCTTTCAAGACCTGCACAAAACCCATGTATTCATCATTATGCATATAGGCACAACAACAAAATTTAACCAACAGTTATGTATTGAAGGACTATCATTATAAATTAGAAGGGGATTCATAACTGCAATTAAAAATTGTGTAGAGCGTTCTTGTAATCAGGGCTTCAAGCATCAAAAGAATGATTTACAGAAAAAAGCTAAAAAGAATAAATAAACAAAGATCTACTCTTCATTAGAAGGCAAGAATGAAAAATTAATCAAATAATCAATACATTCAATCATTTATTTCAGACTACATGGTCAAATTTAGATCTGAACAGAATCTTCTGACTTTGGCAGAAAATGGTTTGGGAATGAACCTGCCTAGATCATAACCTGACATGACAATCTTACAAACTTAAAAGTTACCAATAATGATTAAACATCACAAGTTAGACCTGAATAAGAAACTATGAGATGATATCTTTTGGATCAGCAAAGACAAAAACTTGGAACAAGAATTCCACCTCATGCCTTAAAAAAAGGTTGTTTTGGATTAACTAAAGTAGGGTAGTCGGTGCTCCAAAGCTCTGCTATGCTGTAGGGTCCGGGGAAGGGTCGGATCACTTAGGTATGTTTTTTTTTGGTAAGAAGTTGTTTCCACGACTCAAACCCGTGACCTTCATGTCACATGGCGACAACTTTACCATTACACCGAGGCTCCTCTTCTTTGGATTAACTAAGTAAAAGAAAAAAGCAAATTCAAGACCTCTTTGTGATTTTAAGCTAAAGCCAATCCTAACAACAGTTGAACGAATGTGGTTTCCAAGTCTTTTGATGCATCATCAAAAGCTATCTGTAAATATCACAAAGTCAAAAATAGACCCACACACAGATATTAAATCTATCACAAAGTGTATTTGTATCTGATGCTTGAGTGAAGGAGAGTTGCATAATGGTAGTTGCTAGTAAATGAAGATCAAACGAGAAGTAGAAGATATTGGAGTGTAGAAAACAAATATCAAAACCTTGCAATACAAAATGGATAAGAGCCTTAAAAATGAGGCTAATAAAACTTCATGCTAATTAAACCTGAAGATCATTGAATTGCATTATGAAGGTATAATAACTGAAGTATTTGAGACAATTAATGATGACATTAAAGGATCCCAAACAGCTTCAAAGGTAATATGATGGTGTTATAAGGGCATAGCCTAAACAAAAAATGACTGTACAAAAGAAATAGAAGTTCATTCAAGTTAGATTCCTGTGAGATGTCTTTTAACTGCTTAAAACCTTTTTGAATTAACTAATTCATAACCCCTTATTACAAGTACAAAACCATATAAACGTCAACCATTAGTAGAAAGTCAGTGACAATATGTGCAACAAAACATTATAGAGTGATGAGCAATTTCTATAATTAAATTTGGAAGAGCAGCAAAGGATGTAGATAAAACTCACATTCACAAGAAGAGGATTAAGACGTCGTAGCAAGGACAGCCAATAGCCATGCGCATAATGAAAAATAGCAAGTGTGGTTAAACAAACGCTCACTAGGTTTAAGCATCTTTTTAAAAAGTTAATAAGTAAAACTTGTTGGAATTGAAGCAGCTGGGCCCAAGGCCCAACCCAGCTTCTATTCATTTACACCCAAACCAAGCACCCCTTTTTCAACTACCAACCTTTAATCCCATTTTGGATAGCAAAGAAATATAAACCATAGTTATATATGCCAATGGCTAAGCTCACTTGCAATAAGTTTTGGCCATGGGGTTGCACTTTTTTTTTTTTGATAAAAGTGGAAAAACCACGTTCATTGCGCTTTTTACCCCATACATGCACACACCTATACATTTACAGGCATGGTCCATTTTCCAATGATCCCTATTTTTCATACTTTCTTATTTTTTTTCTTTTTCTCTCTTTCTCTTTCTTTCAAAACCCTAACATGAGATATTTAAGAAATCATAACCTGCAGACTCTATTTCTTTCATCATTCTTGGGTTGGCATTTTAGCTACATCTCCTCTCTGAGATGTGTGCTACACTAGAAGAAGCCACTTTTGGTTTAATTGTACCCTATCGACTAAAGTGTCGCCATACCACCTTACTTGTGAGCAGTTGGTCATAGGGTAATGCATTTGCACATGATTATCCCAGGCTTAGTGTTCCAACTTTAATTTGATTGATTGGATGTTGAAATTGTGGATTGATCTAGGGTTTCATATATAGAGTTTACGATGCGGGGAGGCGAGTCGGCGATCTTTGAGAAATTTGTCTGATTGCACCATGAGAGCTTTGGCATACCACGACTTGGCGGACCGACGTAAAGGCGGAAGGTGATCGAGCCAAGTCCGGAATTGGGGAGCACTTTGGACACGTTTCGGTATTTTGGCCATAACTTTAGCTACCGATATCGGATTTGCGCGCTCAACCTCAACGCGCACGTGGAGTCCATCCCTTCCTTCATCCTCAAATTCCACTGTTTTCCCCGTCGTTTCTTCGTTTTTCGATTTTTTCCCATTTTTGGTAATACTTCGTATGCCAATTTAGGATACGATATGAATCCGATTTGAACTCGGATTTTTAGGAGTTATCTGTTTTATTTAGTTATTTTAGAATTAGATAAGTTTTTCTATTTGACCAAAATTTGCCGATTTGGGCAAATTTGGATAAAAAGATAGAATTTCTAAGTTATCTAGGTTAGTTTTTTTAGCTATTTAAACCGGCTTGTAGGTTGAATTTTATTCATTGATTATTGAGTTATAGTTTTCCTTTTTAAAGTTTGAGGAGACTTTTCTTCTGCATTTTGCCTCCCTTTTCTTGCACTTTTATCAATCCCACATTTTACCACCACTAAAACCTTGTTGAGAACACCCATATTTATCACAATTAAGTGCTATATATTACCATACAAATATACAATCACAAGCATTGGCAACACTTGAAAATTTGAGAAATAAACTACCTACTATTTCAAAAACAAAAAAGAAAGAAATGTGTCTCATTCACCAATGATGCCAACATGCATATTATCAAGATTATAATTTACCAAACCATTTCCCTCCTATAACCAAAATCCTTGGTTCATATTCACGTTCCCAGAACAGTACTGCCTCTCATACGCTTCAATCAAAGTCTAATCTCCCTCACAGAGTTGGCCAATATTTTCATTGGAAATTACTAAAAGTATCACCATACATCCATATAAAACCTTATAAAAACCATAAATTTCAAAAAAGCAAGCGAAGGAAAGAACTTGAGTCATGGTTCTGAAATCAAAGCTGTGAAAGAAACAAGTAATCACATTAGATGCATCAAAGCCCCAAACATAGTCACAAACGCATCAAGAAAACAAGCTAATAGATAGGATCAGAGAGGGGTGGGGCGATGGTAATTAGGGGAATTGAAGCGCTCACCTGAAGGAGAGCGAGCGAGGGAGTAGCATATGAGCAGCAGGAGGAAAGCGGGAGAGAAGTGCGTAAAAATCGCCTCGAATGATCGCTCTTGCGCACCGAGGAGCTCGACCACGGACGGCATCATGGTGGAAGATGAACGAAGCCAAGAGGGAGGAGCGACGTTCTCGGGTTCATTTCCATTTGCTTTCGATGACGTGGCCTACTTCCATTGGTGAAAATCATGGACCCAAAATTATTTTTTTTCTGAATTTAAAGTCATAGATTTTTTTTTATTTAAAAAAAAAATTGGATAAATCACATCTTTTGAATGATTAGAAAATATACATTACAAATATTTTAGCAAAATACTAGCAAATGGCCCTTCGCTTTGCTAGGGATTTTAGAAAAAAATAAGGTCCACTTGGATTGACTTTTGAGAAGCCGAAAAGGATTTTATAAGTTAAGGCCTTCTATGGGTTTTTTATATATTTGATTAGCTTTTCCGGAGAAAGAAAAGTTAGAAAAGGAGAAAAATAACATGTTTTTTTTTCAGAATTTGTCGGTTGAAGTTTAAGGAAAAAAACTCTTTTAAGGGAGAAACCAGGGAAGTTGCATGGTTCTCAAACTCGGCCGCACATCCTGCCTCGGGATGTGTGGCCAAGAACTTGCCACCTGTCGAGAACCAATATACTTTCTACCATTCCCGATTAGAGGTAGATTTCTTTGAAGTGAATTACATTTGTAAGGGATTATCGCCTATAAAAATTCCCGTTTTATAGCCCGATAATCCAAGCAAATGGCCCTTCTCTTGAGTAAAGAGCCCGTTTCATGTATCCCTTTTTCAATCCAAGCAAATGGCCCTTTGCATTGCTCAGGTTTTTAAATAATATTATTTAATATTATTAATTTTTTTTAATGTGACATAAATTTTTTGATTTTGATATATAAGAGTATAGTTTTTTATATGTATATATATAGATCTTCTATAAATTATATTGAGCAATACAACTATAAAAATATAGTTTTTATATATATAAATTCAAAAAGCTGTAAATTAGATAATAAAATACACAATCGTCATATACTTACAAATAAATTATGTACAGTACAATGTAATACATGTAAAACAAAAACAATTAAAAATTATGTTCCTTGTATCTTCTCTATTTGAATTTGTCATAGTTCTTCATTCATTAATGAAAAACTTGTAAAATTTAATGTATGATAAAATATAAAAGATAAAAGATAAAAACTTGTACCTTTTTGTTTGATTGCTTCCAAATCTTTGTATTGTTTTTAATAGGATTTTGATATGGTTTGAGGGGGTTTTTATAATAAAAATTATATTTTTTAATGTGAAATTTAAATTTTTAAATATTCTTAATTTTAAGAATTAATTTTTAGATTAAATAAAAAAAATATCAAATTATTATTTTTTATATAGCCAAAGGTTCTTCCACTATTAGAAGCACTATAGAAAAAATTATAGATTTGAAGTTTGAAGAGATACATGTAATAGGCTTGTTAGTTTTTATTTATAGAAAATTCTTTATTAGTAATAGTTCTAGATACTTCAAGATTTTACATATTTAAAATTTAAAAAAAATTAGAATGAAGGGTTGGATGAAATAAAAACTTAAATTCTTCAAGTTTTAAAGTATTAAATAATATATTTTCAAATGAATAAAAAAATAATATAAGATTTGATTTTAAACAAAGTTTCTATGATTAATGATTTTAAGAATTAGTTTCAATGAAATAAAAAATATATATTTTTTAATTTTTAAAGTATTTAAAAATAAATTTTCAGGCGAATAATTTAGAACGAAGGGTTCTATTATTTGGATGATATTTTTTAAACTTCTTTAAATATATTAATTAAAAAAATCTTTATATTGTTTTTAAAAGAATTTTATATGGTTTGAGGGGTGTTTTAGAATAGAAATTTATAAAAAAAATTTATATGTTGATTTACCAGGAGTCTCATTCATTCGTTTGTGGGGGCGACTCTATCATATCCAACCCCTTATTCTCCACTGAAAGCCGGGTCATCAAGCGATTGGATTTTTAGACCACAATACAATGGATCTACAATAAAATCATTTAATCATTTATTTACTGTCTTTCCTTTCCTTCGGGAGCGTCTCCTTCCATTAAGTGTATAAGGCTATAAAGCAAACTGAGATCTGCTTTACCTCGACCACCCGTTCACCACTTTGTTCTCAACTATTCTGATTCCAACAAACAGACTTGTGGAGAGATTAATATGAACTATGGGCCTGGCTAACGAAGAGACTATAACCTTTTAGCTGATAGATGGAAATTTTAATTTTTCTTTTTGCCATTTTTAATAGAGTTTATAAAGGGATTAAATATTATATTAATTTTAAGATTAAAAAAAATAAATATTTCAAATATTAAATTTTTTCTACAGCTAGTAGTTCTTTCACTATTAAAAGCATTATGAAAAAAAAAAAATCAAGGTTTCAAGAGGTGTGGATACTTCAAGATTTTAGATATTTAGAAAATTAAAAAAAAACTAACAAATGGTTAATTTTAAAGATAAAATAAAATAACTAAGGATCTAATTAAAGTTATGTTTAAATTATTTCTAAAAAAACATTTGTATAACTGAGAATATAAATTAGTAAAATTATATCTTTGGACGTAGATTCACAATATAAATCATAAATTTGGGAAGCTTATAAATTTTTTAAAATTTAAATTAATTAATTTTATTTAAGGAGGGCTGCTATTTATAAACAATTCAATAGAGAATATTTAAAAAGGAAAAAAATAGTTAAACAACAATATATTGTGGGGAAAATTTATGTATAATAAAGAAGAAAAAGAAAGCAAATAGAAATAAGAAATAATACATAAATCAAAGAAAACAGAATCCAAATTTAGAAATAACATAGATGAATAAAATGTTCATTAGTTTACATGTCTAATGTATCAATCTCAATTTTTTCGTTTGGTTTTACCTACACTCATCTCTATGGATTGCATAAGAGCAGGGCTAACATCATGTTCAAGAAGACCTATCTACTAATATATATTTTCACATGTAAAAGAAAAGAGATATAAACATAACGAAGAGGCCCTAATAAGTTACCAAAAAAATTGAAAGAAAATGACCCAAACTGATTTACTATCAAAATCTTGTATGTTGAATGGACGCTCTAAAGAATTTAGAGCTCTAGAACTATGAGAAGCATTATGAGTATGAAAAAGTATTGAGGGGATTGCCAAAATCTTGTTGTTGCCAATCAGTAGTGTAAAACTAAAACCCAATTCTATATCAATTCTTATTGAAAGAACACGAACTTCACGTCAATCAAAACTCAAGAACATCGACAACAAAACAAAACAAAAATAGAATTTCTTAAAGGATCATAGCAGATAAAGATGGGACCAAATAAATAAATAAAAGGATAGGAAAAGGGATACCTGAATCTTATTTTTCCTTGTTGATGACTTTACGCTGACGACGTCCCTCCTCCTTCTCCTCCAGCGGTTAGTTCATGAGAAAAAAAAAATCACTCAACAAACTTCTCTACAAAGATTTATAACTTTGTTTATTATGTCATTAAAACTAAAGCATAAAAAGGACCAAATAAATAAATAAAGTGAGACAAAAAGGATACCGGAATCTTGTTCTTCCTCTTTGATAACTCTATGTTGACATTCCTCCTCCTTCTTCGGCAGTTAAGGCTTCTCAGCAAGTTCATGAGAAAAAAAAATCACTACCCAAAGTTCTCTACCAAAGATTTATAACTTTGTTTATTATGTAATTAAAACTAAAGCATAGAAAGGACAAAATAAATAAATAAAAGGAGAGAAAAAAATGATACTTGAATTCTGTTCTTCCTCGTTGATGACTCTACGCTAACGTCCCTCCTCAGGCGATTAAGTCTTCTGAGCAAGTTAATGAGAAAAAAAATTCACTAATCAAATTCTCTATCAAAGGTTTATAACTATATTTATTATGTCATTAAAACTAAAATATAGAAAGCACCAAATACATAAATAAAAGGAGAGAAAAAGGATACCTGAATCCTGTTCTTCCTCATCGATAACTCTACGCCGACGTCTCTCCTCCTCGGGCAGTTAAGACTTCTCAGCAAGTTCATGAGAAAAACAAAAATCACTCCTCAAGGTTCTCTACCAAAGATTTGTAATTATGTTTATCATATCATTAAAACTAAAGCATAGAAAGGACCAAATAAATAAATAAATAAAGACAAAAGGGGATACGTGAAACCTGTTCTTCCTCATCAATGACTCTATGCCGATGTCCCTCCTCCTCCCCTGACGGTTAAGGTTTTTCAGCAAATTTATGAGGAAAAAAAATCATTCATAGAAATTACCAAATAAATAAATATAAGGAGAGTAAAAGGCTACATGAATCATGTTCTTCCTCGTGGATCACTCTACGCCGACGTCCCTCCTCTTCCTCATCATTAAAACTAAAGCATAGAAATAATCAAATTCATGTTTGTCCACCTAGTAATATAAATAGATACATATAAATATTTATATTATTTGAAATTTAAATATATGAGAAAATTTCATAATTTTTAAAAAAAATATAAATTAATAAAATAATATACCTGCCAATTATAAAAATTTGATTTTGTTTTAAATTTGAATTTCACATGTGCCCTTTTAAAGTAAGTAATTATTTCTATATATATATATATATATATATATATATATATATATATATAAAATTCCAAAACCCCAATCTAATTATCTTGATAATTTTTCAATTTTTTAAAAAATTCAAAATTTTGAGATATTTATTTTATTTTAAATTCAAAATTATGAGAAAATTTTAAAATCTCATTGTCTATTTTTTTATTTTTTTCAAAATTAAAATTATCCCACTCATTATCTTTCGCTGTGTAATATATATATATATATATATATTTTAAAATTTTAAAAAAATTCCAAAATTTTGAGATATTTATATTCAAAATTATTAGAAAATTTCAAAATCTCAATTAAATTATGCAGTTTTTTATTTTTTCCAAAATTAAATTTATCAAATTAAATTATGTGATAGGCTTCCATAAATATTTAGATAGAGAGATCACTTTTAAAATTAAATATATTCCTACTTAGTAAGGTAGACAAATATTTTTTAGAATTAAAAATTCTGAAATTCTGAGAAAATTCCGAAACCTCATTCTAACTTTCTGGTTTTTTTAGATTTTTGTAAAATTAAAATTAGGCTCCTATTCTCTTATATAGATATATAGATATAGATATATAGATATAGATTCCTTATATATATATATATATATATATATATATATATATATATATATATATATTCCTTTAGTATTATATATATAGATATACTTTTTAAAATTTTCAAAAAATCCAAAATTTTGAGATGTTTATATTATCTTAAATTCAAAACTATCATAAAATTTTATAATTTTAATTAAATTAGGTAGTTTTTGAATTTGTTTTCAAAATTATTGTTAGATTTCCATAAATATTTAAACTGATAGATCTCTTTTTTAATTAAATATATTCGTAATATAGATAGATAGTTTATTTATAATTAATAATTCCAAAATTCTGAGAAAATTCCGAAACCCCATTCTAATTTTCTGGTTTTTTTAGATTTTTCTAAAATTAAAATTAGACTTCTATTCCTTTAGTATTATATATAGATAGGATTACATTAAATACTCATCCGCCACGAATGGTCCCTATGGTATCGGGCTCGCGCTGTTGTACTCTCCTGGCTCATTGTCCTCAAAATCATCCCCTTTGGCCTCGGGTCCTACTGATCGTTGAAGCTAAGGGCAAGACTTCGTTTAACAATGGATTCCATTAACATAAGCTTCAGTTTTTTGGATGTGTGGACTGCATTAAATCAAGACAACATTAAAAAGTCAATTTTGTGGATAATTTTGGTAAAAACATGATGTTTTCCTCGAAAGCATATTTGGTTTCTTCTGAGTCAAGTGCTCCAAGTAATGACCATTACCGCAAGCTCTCACATTGCTTTGGCTTTCTTGTGAAGCCTTTTTCCCAGATTATTCTTCCCCCCACAAATCTTGCATCGATAGAGGGGTGGTGAAGCCAAAGACTGAGCAGTAGTGTTCCCAATTTTTCCGTGTTTCAGGGCAGTAGTGATCCCCCATCCTCATGCTTCTTTGGTATGCAAAGTCATTGTCAGTTCACTAGTCTATAGGAGCTCCTTTGAAGATTCGACCCCCGCAAGAGAAAGTCCCTTCGTAAGCAATTCAGTGGATGACCTAGTCCGGTAGCTTGTATATTGTTAACCAATAGTTAGGTATTACAAAGAGAACCAAGTTTATCAATGTAATGTGACCTCCAAGGGATAGGAGTCTGCTCTGCCACGTCTTAATTCTTCTTTTGTCTTTATCAATGAGCATAAGTCAATCTTCCTTTCTTGGTTTGGATCTGAATATCGAGATGCCCATATAGTTGATGGGGAGCTCCTTGGTTTTGTAGTTGATAAGGAGTTCCTCAGTCTTGTAGTTGATGATATTTGCCATTATTTCAAGAGGATGTTCCTTGATTTTGATTAGGATAAGCTTAGTTTTATGATGTTTTATGAGCAAACCAGAAAGGCCCTTATAGAGATAGAAGATCAGTTTAAGGGTGTACAAGTGTCCAACCCCTTCAGAGCATAGTACAAGGAGGTCATCCGCGTATTGTAGGGAGGTAACTGCCTCCTACTGATCCCCAAAGTGACCCCCCCCCCCCCCTTTTCCCCCCATCATGAAGATGTTTTCCATACTTGCTTTAGTCAATATTGAGTTGAAGACATCTACTACAATAATGAATAGAAGGTGGGAAAGGGGGTCTCCTTGTCTTAGTTTCCTTCGATGCCACCCATAGCCAATTAGCGTCTTGTTTAGAAGTATTTTGGATCTGGATGTTTGGAGTGTCATCTTTATCCACGATATCCATCTGGGGCCAAATCTTCTTAGCTTAATCATGTCCAATAAGAACTCCCAGTCCACCTATCAAAGGCTTTTTGGAAGTCCACCTTTAACTACACGCACCTCCTGACTGCTTGTTTTCATTTTGTGAATAAGTTCTTAAGCTGCCACTATGTTGTCTTATATACTCTTTCTTTTTATGAAGGTTTTTTGAGACTCATCAATCAGCTCATGTATTATAAGCTTGATTGAGAAAAAAATATGTCGCCAAAGAGACAAGGTCCTCAACTGAAATCATCATCAGAGACGATAGGCGACGACCCACCAACCCAGACAAGGCAAAGCATCACAGTTACAGTCTCAAGTTCCCCCATAACCCACCGGTTCTTAGGGTGGTGTGAACAAGTGCATCGAGGCCGCCGATTGTTGGTCAACCCTGCGCCATCGCGTTAGCAGCTGACCCAGAGCATAAAGCTGAGGCTGGGTACATAGCTCGGAGATTATCGATACTTCACGATGGGCACTAATAAAGTAGTTGACAAGGAAAACTTTACACAGCGTGGCAACGCTTCTCACCAATGTGGAAGAGGATGACCTTGACGGGTAAGGGGATGTCATGTGGGCTCAATTAGAGCTGGATTGTGGGCTGGCACGATTTAATGTCGTCTTAGAGACCAAAGCTTGACCACTGATTTAACTTGGAGGCGGCTCCCGCGATGAAGCCGCGGCCCACGACCCATGCACGGGTCACACTCGGTGCACGGGCCAAGCACGACCCATTTATTAAAATATTATTTAAATTATAAAAAATATTTAAAAATCTAAAAAAATATATAAAAATTATAAAAAAAATCTAAAAAATTATAAAATAAATCTAAATTAATAAAAAAATAAGTAAAATTCATATCAAGTGAGAAGCCAGCTTCATCCACATTAAACCCCAAAAATGAGGAAAAATAATTCAACATATTCAAACGTGAAATTTAGACAAGTTGAACATTTAATCAGAGAAGTAATAAAAAATAAACAAAGCACAGTTTAAAGATCCATGGGAAAAATTTAAAACAAAAACACTTTTTTAATGAACTAAAACTAAACCAAATTTCTACCAGCTTATCTATACATTGGCATTACAACTTTTTATTTCCTCTTAATAACATATTTCCCTTATATTGATTCACCAAATCAGCATTCTCAAAACGTATTTCCCTTATATCTTGTGATAGGTTTGCTTAAGCACAGGCATTCACATTTCTCAATGGTTAATTGGAAGGAGTTACTTTTTTTCATTGAACAATAACACATTTCCTAAAGATTGAACCTTAACAACTTTCAAGAGCTCAAATCCACCACAATAGTTGCAGCTATACTACAAAATGAATAAATAAATTAGTTAATTAATTATTTCTTATATATTATATACATGTATATTTATATATTTTTTTTAAAAAAAAATTAAATCTGACACGTGGTAGTATCTGCTGCTGCCATGTGTATTGAGATTCCGAGCACGGCAAGTGATGGGCGTGGGGCTTTACTGTCACCGGCAGACGCGGATCGCGGATGGAGTGCACAGCGACCGATTCTGACCATTCATTCCGAGTCGTGCCAGGCACGGCCAGAATCGTGCTAGGTCGTGACGGGCCCGGGCCGGTACGGCCCAGAATCCAGCTCTAAGCTCAATATCAACCTTCTAAGGACGCATCAAATAGCTCGTTGGTTGCAAGTTAGCTGGCAAAGCTTAGCTAACCACAAACGACAACTAGAGGGAGCAGGGCCTTGGCGGGTGCTCAATACGCTCACCCATAAACACGATGATGAGGCATGGTTCGCTCATTTCGAACTGCCCATATGGAGAAGAGGGAGACCCAGCGACCCACTACTGAAAGTTTGCTTTGTAGGAGAGCAAGCTCGATGGGACCCGAATGACATGAAAAAGCCCACCTGCACTATCGCCCTTGTCACGCCCCGCCCCAAAATCCCGGGCTCACGGCAGACCTGCCGTACCCGAACAGATACGGGCCCCGCTTGGATACAAAGCCTCGATGATCAGCAATCACATACATAATGGAATATATCAAATCAAAAGACATAATATAAATATGTCTACACAACAGAATAAATATCTAAGGGTACACAAACCCTAGAATCTCAATATACATGTTTCCTACAAGAGAACTTATAACATGTCCTCACACAAGATAAAATAGGAGGTCGCCAACCTCAACAGTCAACCTTTATAGTCCCCCACGACGCTCCTACGTCCTGCGTCCTATTCCTCGGGATCTGAAAACAAAGAGGTCAACAAGTGCGTGATCTTTAGGAGGGAAAGCCCAGTAAATACCCCGCAGGGCATGAGACAAGTCATGTCAAAATATAATATGATAAGCTAAATAAAATCAAATCAAACAAATACATGACTAAACCAATCAATAGTAAAGACTCCCAACACATGACCGCAATCATATACGGCTCAAAAGGCAGTAAACCAAGAACACACTTACACATACGTCATCCCGATGCGGTCATCATCGGCCTCAGCCGATGTCGACCCACTTTCGGTCGTCCGCGGTCCCGAAAGTTAGGTACCGCTACTACTCATATATGTACATATACGGTCAGCGTATCATCCCAGCAGCGAAAGTATACGGGACAGCGAGTAGCGTCCCCTATGAGAAAACAAGCGAAGCGATTGTGTCCACGACCACGAGCGTCAAGCGGGAGCCACCGCGGCTCCACTTGCGCGAGGCGAAAGAATCCACAAGAATAGCACACATCGAGCGGAAACAAATACACAACCAACAAACATACATACATAGATATGGATTCATATATCAAGGAATAATCATTCAACCAAGACAGAGATGTATGTATATGCCAAAGAATCAAGTAATCAATGATGTAAAACATCTAAGGATGTGGGATTCTAGGCAAAGGCACTTACATGGATTAAAAGCGTCTCGACTCAGTCGTTAATCCCCTCTCGACGCGCCTTCTCACACAACGTCGGGATCTGACAATTTAGTCCAAGGTTAATATATATACCAATCACACGATAATGGACATGCTCCTAAATACCTTGCATGATTACTCATGTTTATAAACTCAATGACCTGAAATTTGGGTTTATAATAGATTAATAACCCATAATCTAAACCAAGCTCTTAAGTTCCACGCCATTATCTCATAATAGTGGACATTCCCATCAACAACAACAACTCCAACACTTAACCAGTTATGACTTCTCCCCCCTTAAAACAATATTTTATCCATGTTTAAAATATACATAATATATTCACATGCTCCAACACCTTAGCATGTCAATCTAATTTATTTAATAAAAGGCATCATTTCTCAATTTCTTGCAATCTCTCATGTAACTTTATTATCCTTGAATTACTTTCTACTGTCAAAGGAGGAAAATAAGGCTGATCTATATATCCATGAAACTTGCTATTATTAATGTTCTGCAACTTAGAGTGAACTAAACCATTAATTGTCACTAACTATTGCTTATTGTAAACAATCCTATAATAACAAGATTGTTGGAATATGTAGGTCTACTCTTAGAAGAAAAGGAAGGTTCAAGGTATTAGCAAATATTAAATCAACAAACCTTGGAGTATAATGGATATGGAACACCTCTAGTTGACATAGCATTAGTTACAGCAACCATAGATTAACAAATTCATCATTGCTGCACAATCAAGTCCATATACACAAAAGTATGCGGATCATACTTTTCATGCAAGCTCAAGTACATCTTTACTACATAATAGGACACTCTTAATTCATCGATTATACAACTCACACATCTACATTTATTATTGATATCTCACTATCACAAGTTTCATTTTAAGAAGGTTAATATAACTCACACCATAGTTCACTAATTCAACATCTCCATGGTGATGGTTACCAAGTCCAAGTTAGCGCCTGGTTACTCTATT
The DNA here is from genome assembly GCA_026586065.1 of Dioscorea zingiberensis. Classification (NCBI taxonomy): domain Eukaryota; kingdom Viridiplantae; phylum Streptophyta; class Magnoliopsida; order Dioscoreales; family Dioscoreaceae; genus Dioscorea; species Dioscorea zingiberensis. Next base: position 17,009,139 of record CM048822.1, on the reverse strand, counting down.
GATAATAGGCAATCAAAATAAAACTCCACACATGTATCAATACAACACCACTCTCTCTTTATACTTTTAAACAACCACAGTAGCGTTTCAAACCCATGTATTCACAGCAGCCATTCAACTCTTTCCCTCTTATATACATGCATACAAACATGGGCGTGCTCGCACTCATTTAACCATGAGAACACTCTCCTTCTCTCTCTAACCCTTCATGTATGACTCTTAAACGTTAAAACTGAGCACAAGGTGGTGTATAGGTTTGGTGTTACCTGAGCTAGTTCCCTTCACCAACCCGCCTTGACTTTGTTCCCACGAGCTCCGGTAGTCACCAGTGCTTCGACTTCCTACGGACGACCCTTCCGTCATGGAAAGCCTGAATGTAGGCGTTATGGTTCCTCCCCTCTCACCAGCACCGAAAGTCTTGGAGAAAAGAAGCTTGTGGCCTTTATGGCATTTCCCAGCAAGCATCATGCTCGTTTAAACATCGCGACGACATAATCGAGACCACAGTTGCTCGATAGGATAGGACGCTGCCCTCCTTCCCCCTCAACCAGCATTGATCGCGGCAACACGATTCTCTCTTCAGATTCTCGTCAATGATCAACAGTATAAAGGTTTAAAGCGAACTCGAATCGTCTTGGGTCTAGTCCATGGCTTGATGGACGGTGATGATCTTTCTCCGCGGAAGCTGGCGAGAGTATCTCGTTTATGCCTTGCGATCAGACTCTGATCCCAATGGATGGCGGAGCATTACAACCTCTCGCGTTTTCTCCCCAGCTTTCACGCGTTTTCCTCATCAACGAGTCCACGCGTTACATCTCAGCCATGGGATGAGATGATTTAATCCCTCATTTAAATCATCACCCTCGTTTTCAAATGAATATATATCTTTGTATGCTTTGGTTAACTCTTTTCCAAAAACGCCCTCCATAACATCATGGTTTGCATGTAAACCCATGCCTCATTCAAACGTGAGAGAGAGTGTGTGCGTGTGTTTTCTTTGCATTAAAGCCCATTATCCTTTAATCAACAACATGTAAGTCCCTCTCTCAGCCTTGTATATTAAGAAGTATATTTTGCTAATAAGTCCCTCTCTACTACTTAATTCATATGAAGCCAAATATGTCACTAACCCCCATAATTAACTCATTTTAATTAAAACAAGGGACTAGTTCATTAAACATAATTAGAGGAATATTTAGGAAATTTAATCGGGCCATAAAACATAGCGGCTCTTACAGCCCTCACACGCGAATTTGGCCCACTTTGATAGCCCAGTGATTGTCATGGAAGAAGAAAATGAGAGAAGGTCTTAACATCAATTTAAGGAGAATGAACCTAAGATTTATTGGAGGCTCATGGAACCTGAAAACGGATGAGGCCTGGACGTTAGCAGAGGATGAGGCCAACCTATAGAACACAAATGAGCAGAATGCCCCTAATACAGAACCAACACAAAATGTAGAGAAAGTCGTGGCAGCACCTCTAAGACCCAAGGAAATACCAAAGAAATCCAAACAAGAGACCCCAAGTGCGGCATAACAAAGCCAAACACTACACAACAACAAAAGCAGGCTAAGCTGCTAGACAACACATAACTGAAACTGAAGGTATGACCTCTAATCTATCCATTGTTCCACTAATATTATCTCAATGGCTCGATAGAGACTTCATCTCAACAACACTCATGGTAGGAGTGGACTTAGGGTAGTTAGGGGATGACATAAGCACATACTTAGCACACATGAGAACCCTTAAAGCCGAAAGAACCAATTAAAGGGCCACCAGGGGGAGCAACTAAGCTACCATGAAAACCATTCCATGCGAGCAATTAGAGATGCCAAACGAGTTTTGTCGTCGACGAGCTAGCACAGCCCAGAACTGTAGACTCCTGGTCGTTCCCAGGCACGGCCTAAGGGCAGGCTTATACTGGGCTACCTCTGCGTTGCCCGCACGAGTTGGGCCAGCCCAGACACAGGGGCCAATATGGCACGGCCGCGACCCGTACCAAGCATGATTGGGCTATGTGAAAGCTGATGCGCGGTGAAACCGCTCTCAAGTCTCAACCTCCCTCTTTCTCTCTCAACCTCTCTCTTTCTCTCAAAATCTTTGAATTTCTTTAGTCTCTCCAACTCTCTTTCATCTCTGAAGATATATATATATATATATATATATATATATATATATACGGGGATGATATTATTAGGTCGGCCGGATTACTGTGCAAGTAAGGTCGCCTCCCATTTGGCCACTTGCACAGTATTTCCAAGCGAATGGATGGAAAGAACATCAAAAAATAAGCTAGCATGTCAATTTTCATACAATTTGGGAACTTGTAGGGTCTTCATCTTAACGGATGAAAATTTATATAAATTTTATCGGTTCAAAATTTCACTATTTAAGATAAAGACCCAACAAGTTCCCAAATTGTATGAAAAAGCATACTTAAACATTTTTCGATATTCTTCCATCCATATGAACAGATTATCTCAAACAGCTTTGTGTAAGTGAGCCAAAAGCGAAGCGGCCGACACACATAGTGATAAAGAGCCGGTACGCGTTAATATCAGCCTCGTATATATATATATATATATATATATATATATATATATATATATAGAAAAATGTTACAATTAGGCCAGCCGGCTGATTGTAACATTTATATTATATATATATATATATATATATATATATATAATATTATCTATTACATAATATATATTATAATATCTGATATATATTATATTAGATAATCTGTGCTATATATCATATTATATATTATATAATAGATAATATTAAAAATAATATATTACATATATCCTATAAACCATATATAAAATATATAAAATATAAATATTATATATATATATATATATATATATATATATATATATATATATATATATATACTGGTGATCTGTTAGAAATATCAGAATCTTGGCCGAGATTTGGACAAGAAGGATGATTTAGGGTGTCTTTTTTTTGTTTTTTGTTTTCCTATTTTTAGTAAATTTATGGATTTATTTATTTATTTGAATTCTTATGAATTTATTAGATTTTTTTAAAGTTTTTAAATATTTAAAATATTGGGCCCGCCCGTGGGTCAGCCCAGCACGGCACTAGCCTAGTGGAGCTAGGTTGTGCCCCATGGTGGGCCGACTCGCAAGTCGTGCCGGCAAGGGAATGACCAGTGCCCATGCCCAGGCAGGCTCGAGTCGTGCCATGCTAGTTCAGCTTGTTTGACACCTTAATAGGCAATCAACAAGTAATAATATGAAGCTCATCATATAGAATGTAAGGAAACATGACAAAAGGAAAAAACAAATATCTCATTAGGGATTATCTCCAACTCCATAAGGCAGATGTATTTTGTTTAGAAGAAACATAACTCACCATGATAGACAACATAATATGGAGACCAATTGAAGGATCTATATACAATGAAGATACACAAGGGGAAGTTGGTGTATATGCGGGAACAACATATGAGGATATGTGACATGATCACAAGCACCAAAATAAGAGATCAATTGTCATCATAACTATATGGTCATCCGACACTGGAGGATGGATTCGAAAAGGCAAAATTATTGTAATTTGTCTCTCAGGATGGCGATAGCGGTCTCAAGTTGGCAACTAATGGTCTCTGGGCTATAAAAGGAGGTTTCGGCACACGAATAAGGTAACTTGGATCATGTGTCTCGATTCCACTGAGATTGAGTACTAACTTGAGCTTATCTCTCCCATAATCTTCTCTAATCTCTCTCTCTCTCTCTCACTCTTTCTCTCTCTCCTCTCCATTTCAAGACCCTGACTTGAGCTTCAGAGGCTCCCTCGGAGCATGTGTGCTCGCATCTTCTTCCTCCATAATTCCTTTTCCTAGTGAGGTTTGATCCTTAGAGGCCGATCTATGGAGAAGGCACTGATCCTATAAAGCCTGAAGGAGCAAACCAGAGAAGTTTTTGATTACAATCAATCTCTCCTTTAAAATCAACTGAAGCACTTTAACCTTTTCTGACTTCTCTCACCTATTGATAAGATCCGTTTTGATCCTCAGGAGGAGTAGATCTCGACATCAACAGAGCTTTTTTTAACTTTCAAGGCCAAATAGATTCCAAAAATTTTTAAGAACTAAAAACAATATTTCTAATCTTTTAGAGATTTTGAATTTTAAAAATTATATATATATATATATATATATATATATATATATATATATATATATACACCTCTCAAATTTTCAGGTATACCAACAATTAGTTCTTTTTTATTTTTTTTTAATCAAAAGTCATATTTATATGAATCGAAATATAGGGACCTAAATTGCACTTTATCTATAATTGTACATAAAAACACATATATTTGCAATATAGGTTCCATTGCGAAGGAAATTCCATGCACAAGAAAGAAGGCAGCAAGAAAGAAAATCCTAGTTTTTACAATAATAACCATAATAATTAAAAAAAAATAAAAAATTAGAAAAGAGAGAGAACAAACATGACCAAAGAAAAAATTTCAAAAGAAAATTTTAATTAAGTAATTAAAAAAAATACCATAACAAAATCACTCTATTCTTCCTGCTACATTTTTTTTTTTTTAAACTTAGCATGATGCCAACATTTTAAACACAGGTTTCACACTGAGATTTTTTTTTTCTCTAAATCAGCATGAAGTCGTTCCAGATCAAGGACTTTATATCTTCTCCTTTCGGTCAAAGAAATGGTCTTCTCCAATTTCCCTTTTGTATTGTTTTCATATATTTTTGACATACCTTCTAATTTCCAAACGTTATAAGCTTTTTCCTTAAATATCTGTAAATATAAGGGCATATTCTCTATTAGTTTCTGATACTAGTTGACATTATTCTCCAAACAAAATATATACACCCAAAATACTATTACACTACACCCCTACACACCCCTAAGGACCTATTTGGATACTATTCAAAAGATCTATAATTTATTACTAGTAAATATAATTCTATATATGTATATATGATTTTGTATGTTTATATAGATAAATTTATATTTTTAAAGACTTTCACATCTTTTGAAGGTGTGTTCATTTGCATGTAAGTGCTTGGGTAAAGTGGCACACTTTTGCCATTTTTGATGTTTTTTTTGTCGAAAGTGGTATTTCGGTCCACTTCGATGAAGTGGGCACTTTTTTATATTTGTATTAGGTCCACTTGGTCAAAATACTACTTGAAATGGCGAGAATGGTAAGTAAATGGAACTTATTATTATTATTATTATTATTATTATTATTATTATCTAAAGTGAGTTTCTTATTTTATTTTATTATTTATTTATTTATTTATTTTTAAATTTGAAAGTAACATGGAGACAAAGAATTCATATAGTTGACTCCATCTAGTATAGCATCAAGGCTTAGTTATTGTTGATTATTATCCTTTATTTATAGTATTGTGTTAACTTGAACTACAGTAGTATTTAAAAGCTATAAGCGTCTTTTCAGCTGACTTCGGTGGAAATGAATCTTAGAAGTGTCGCTTATCCACTTGAGCCGGGGGTGGGATTTCCCACACTTGTCCCTTTTTGGACTTCTTGGCCCTTTTTGTGTAAATTAACACGCCCAACCGTAAGTTATAGCAATTTTTCTTAAAAAGAAAAATAGTATTATTATTTTTTCTTGGAAAAAAAAAAAGAAAAAAAAAGTGATTGCTACAAAGAGGAGAAGGGTTTGGTTTATTACAGGTCAAGGAGCAAAGCTGGAAAGCCTGACGAGGGTGGCACGCGAGGCCAGTGGACGAAAAGCCTGTGAACCGGTCGGATCGAACCGGCACCCGAACCGGGTTTAAGATCGCATCGGGTTTTGGGTTTAGTTCGTGGTGGGTCCCACTGGGCCAAAGAGCCCACGTTCCCTTCACTGACGTCGCTTTCCGGTCAAAAGCGCACTGAGTTGGAGACAGCTGCCAACCCTCTCCTCTCTCTCCTCTCTCTCTCCTCTCTCTTCCACACGCACACACGCACACACGCACACACGCACACACACACTCACAATCATTCTATAAAAAAAAGTACTCGTCCTCCTCCTTCTAATACTTATTATTAATCTTCTCAATTCTTCTTCTTTTTTCTTTTAAAATTTGTAATTATTATTATCATTATCTTATGCTCTTGTTAATAAAATGATTAATTATTACTCCTCCTTTGATCTTTATTCTCTCAATTGCCCCCATCTTTTATCAAGAAATTACAAGCTTGCCCTTCCACTTCAAGTCATGGGTGGGTCATTGTTTGATTATCGAAAGGGATTGAAAAATTTAAGTGGAATGATGTCATAATTACAACTGAAATTAATTTTTTTTAAAAAAACCTAAACCCATCTCATCAATCACCTAGGTAGACTAGCAGTTGAGATCAATCAACTATCACACAAAATCAGCCAAAATTTATTTTCTTCCCAATTTAAAATTTTATTTTATTAATTTTTTTAATGTAAAGAGTTAAAATGGAGTATTTTCTAAGATTTATGAAGCAAAAGGAATAGTTGATGCTCTTGAGTCTTGATAAGTTCCTGGGCCGGGCCGAAATCTGGTTCGGGCCTGAACGGCCCGTTAGAGAGGGAACAATGCAACAGGGGTTGCAGCTTTGTTGATCGTCGGATGGGGATTGGACGGTGTCTGTGCGGCGGATTACAACAAGGCTGCTGTGCGGTACGGCCACCATCACCATGGGAAACTCGATGGGAAACGATAGTGCTGCCCATAGGATTCCACACATCTTATCAGAACTTTTCCCGTTTCTGGAGTAACGCGTTTCTCAACGTTAAGGCTGGCAGGGTGGCGTCGGGAGAGATCTGGACCGTGCGATGAAAATCGTACGGTGATGATGTGTTTGAGAGAAGCGACGACAGCGGGAGGACGCTTTATAACTGGCAGCCGTTGGACTATGATTGGACAGCTGTGATGAGACGACCGGAAAGATGATTCCAATCAAATCTATTTCCCATTTTGTCCTCAAGGTTCGTTTAAACCACGGAAATGCCCTTCTCTATGTATTATTATGATTTTTATTTGAGAAATTTTTTTAATGTTTTTTATTGATATTAATTTCCTATCTTCAATTTTAATAATATATTTTGTTAATCTTTTTAGTAACTTGACATGGGAATGATAATGTAGATGTTACATCATTTTCATGTGACACAAAAAATGCTAACATGGCACGCAAAACATGTCAGCTACTTTAACATTGTAGCATATTGAAAAAAAATAAAATTGTTGATTTTTTTATGTTGAATTTTGATGGTATTTACATTTTTTCTTTGATAAAATGGATAAACCGCATTCCTTTATTGTGATAAAATACCGACTTACGTAGATCCACTTGTTAGAATTTGGGTTTTACATGTGGGGTATTGGAGTTCCTGGTTGGCGTGGCCTGACGGGTTCATCGTCTTCGAAGTCGGCGTAGCCTTTGGTTACCACGTGTAAGGGTGAGGCTGTGTCTGATGAAGGCGACAATGGGCTGTAGTTGGTTCTGTTGGGTGGCATGGGCACTGTTGAACCATGTTGGGTGGTATTTACATTGATAGTTATCAAAAAATTATAATTGAAACTTGCAAATTATATATTATATGTATTAGATATTTTTAGTTTATTCTTTATTGCATCAAATGAAATGTCACACAACCATATATCAAAATTTCTCTTTTTTAATGAACTTTTACAAGGAAAGTTGGTTAGCCCATTTCCTCTAATAAGGAGAGGTTGAGGATTGAAATCATATCAATAATATGTCCACATTTATTAAAAAAAAAATCCTCTTTTTATATTTTTTTATTCATTCACTTTAATAAAAAATAAAAAACAAAAACAAGATTTCCCTTTTCTTCTTTCATTTTACTCTATTTTCTCGAAAATCCAAATACAACCTTGAGGTGAGGTGAGGGTTGCTTTTGTTGTAGTCTTTGAGTAATCATGATTAACTTTAGTTTAATTTGTCATAAACATGATCTAGACTAACTCTATTATGTTTTAATTTGGATAACTAGGAGCAACTTTCTATGACTTCTAACCATCCATTCAACTTATTACTTTTTGAATTGGTGTATAAAATCAACTTTGTTTGGTAATAACTCTTTTGAATATTTCTCATTTCAAAACTAGTGGCCCTTTCCCCCTTCTATTTTTAGGTAGATTGATTGATGTATATCTTCTTTTATATAGTCTACAAAGAGAAAGAGATGGTTAAGAATATGGCTTCCATATTATTGATTGATATATGGTCCTAAATATCACTCAAGTCAAAATAAACAACTATTGTTAATTAATTAATGCTACTTATAAATACAAATTAAGAACAATAAAATGAAAAAGTCTGCCATGTTTTGAGGAGTGCTCAATGGCCAACCTTAAGATAGATGCTTAATGTAAGTATTCTTTTTTCTAGGGTGTTTAAGTATATTAACATGCATTTCAGATGCAAAGCTTTATTTAATTAAAATACATTGAACTTTGCATTTAATTAGTTTATCACAGATAGCTTGGTAAACACTTTCCCATGATCAAAACTCCTTTACTTAATTTAATGAATAGTTAGGCAATGATCCCCTTAATAAAAATCAGTAATTATCAGATTATTTGTTTAATTAATTAATGTGATCTTTGCATCACTTAGAAGATCATGCTAACAAGTCTCTAATTGCACTTCTTAGGTGACATGCAAGCACTACAAACTTCTTTGCATTTGTTTGGTGGCAAGTCTTTTTCTTATCCATGTTTGGCTTATATATCTGATCTTCAATTCTCTGAGGATTAATGTGTGGTATTGGAACAAAAAGTTATATACATGTTTCTTTTTTTTATTATAATTTCTTATGATTTTTTTTTTCTATATGATTATAACTTGACTCTAATTTTAAAATGCGATCAATAAAATTAAATATCATTAGCCAATGAATTGTATTATTAATAGATAGAGCGAGTTTTTCGTATTTACAGGATCATCGACTTCATAAGGAAACGGTGATCGTTAGTTTTCGTTTTAGTTTTATTATTGCACTATAATCAAATTGAAATTTCGAAGTTGATAAATTAAATAAAATTTATTTCATGTGATCACAAAAGTAGGGGTTTAGATGGTATGAGAACAAATTAAGCTCCATGTCTTGTAAAAAGTATTACTTTGTCAATATCAAACAGATGCATGTATATCCTTGAAACTGGTCTTGTTTCTCCATTGTGTGACAAATGTCCCCATCCCTGCTGCACTTAAAATCTTCAAAGCATATTCAGTAGTTGGTGGATGCCAATCTTCTACTAACCATAAATTCACATGATAAAATTACAAAACCATCCAAAGATTTAGAGGGTTGTCACATCTCTAAATTAAACTTCCTGATATGGAATATTTGGCTTGAGTTTTTTCTTACAAAATTAAACAAAAATCAGAGAAAATTGCATATATATCTCTCAAAACTATCATAATTGTGGATATAGTACTCTTAGAAAAATCATAATCATAGATATACCCAAGTTTCCTATTTTGCGTATATAACCCTATTTTTGAAATATATTAACTGTTGTTTATCCAAAAAGGCTTAATTATAGTTAAATCTAAATCATGGGCCGAAGAAATATCTTTTATATCCTTTCCTTTTTTTTTTATCTTTCTTTCAATTTCAATATTTTTTAAGTATTCCTAAATTTATAATCGGTATATATATATATATATATATATTTGATTCCATCAGGCCGGCCGGAAATTGTAAATTTCCATTGGCATGATTTAGTACACGGAGCGTGTTTGAGCAATTTTTTCAACCGTATGGATGGAAGATCGTTTGAAAAATAAGTTGGCGCATCGATTTTCATATAATTTGGGAACTTGTAGGGTCTTCATCTTAACAAATCAAAACTTATAGGAATTTGAGCGATTACAATTTCAACCCGTTAAATTGGGAGGGAATAGCGGTTCTAAATCAGTGTATGAAAATTTCTGAGGTAGCTTATTTTAGCAGATCTTTAATCTATAAAAAAATCTTTCAGAGTAAAATGGACGGTAGGTAGAAATGACGATTATTCGGTAGATACATATCGACCCTATATATATATATATATATATATATATATATATATATATATGTATTGTAAAGGCTATAATGATCTTTTTGTACGTCTATTATTTATTAACTTGTAGTTAAATGCTTGATGTTAACCCAAAGGTATATACGCAATAAAACCATAAACATGAGGGTATACACACATTATGATTTTTTAAGGATATATATATATATATATATATATATATATATATATATATATGTAATTTTGATATTTTAATACACTTTCTCTTTTCTATCTTTTTTTTTTCAACATCAATATTTTTTAAGTATTTATAAATTTATAATCATTTGAATTTTTTCAGATGTACATATATAAGGATATAATGGTCTTTTTGCACAACTATATTTGTTACCTTACTGCTAAACAATTGATGTTAACGCCAGGGGTATACATATATACAATAAAACCATAAATCTAGGGATATACATGCATGCAATTATGGTTATTTTTAGGGGTACATATGTGATTTTGATATTTTTCAAGGGTAAACCTGCAAAAAAAACGAAAAAAAAAAGTTAAGCTTTTATGATGTTATTATTGTCATCAATTTATTTATTTCTTAAACCCTAACCCTAACCCTAAACCTAACCATAATAAAAACTGCATTATATATAGAGTGAGAAAACCCGTTTGAACAGTACCCTCCTCCGTTCCGTTTTTGCCACTAGTGGGCATGGAGGGGGATGCAAGGTTGAGCAGTAAATATTAGGTGTGATGGAGGAGATGGATGGAATTTGGGTGTGTACCAAGCTGTGTGCTTTAAATATTTTATCAAGATGGTCGGGCCAAAGGACAAGGATGATGAATAATGGCTCAAGAGTGACCTATGGATGGATTCATATATAATTCAACATGTCCTCTTCCCACCTTTTGCTTTTCCTCCTTCCCACCCTTTTCTCTTCTTCTCCTTCTTCTCTTTCAATTCCCTCTCTCTCTATTCAATCCTTATTCACAGCTTCCATAGAACTCCTCTCTTTCTTTCTTCCTTTCTTTCCCTCTCTCTCTCCTCCCTCCTCTCTCTCTCTTCTCATCTACATCACTACACACAAAACCTTGGTTTCTGGCTAGTCTTTTGGTAGGTGTCAAAGACTAACTAGTTTTGACCTTTGAAGTTATCTTATCTAGTGTTGAGATAGATAGATAGAGAGAGGAGGAAGAGGAGGAGAAGGGAGGAGGAGGAGGAGATAAGAAGATATATATTGGTGGTGTACATATATATATATATAGATAGAGAGAGAGAGAGAGAGAGGAAGAGGAGGAGGAGGAGGAGGAGGAGGATGACAAGGGCAAACATGGCAGGGCAGTTTGGAGATACAACATACACCAAAGTGTTTGTAGGGGGGTTGGCATGGGAGACTCAGAGAGAGACCATGAAGAAGTACTTTGAACAGTTTGGGGAGATCTTGGAGGCAGTGGTGATCACTGATAAGAACACTGGGAGATCCAAAGGATATGGATTTGTGAGTATATATTATTATTAATTATTTGTTTTCCTTTTTCTTTTTCTTCTTTACATGTGATATTGGTGCATAGAATTTTGCTAGATCCAATGGGAGTTTAGTTTTGCACATCATGGAATCAGGATCTAGAATTGTTAGATCTCTCTCTAATAGAAAAAAAAAAGAAAAAAAAAAAGTTTGAGATCTATGTATATGTTCTTTTGATACAAATTGAGGTCAATCTTATATTAATAGGTGACTTTCCGCGAACCGGAGGCGGCGATGAGAGCTTGTGTAGATGCATCACCGGTGATCGACGGAAGGCGGGCTAATTGCAATCTTGCTTCACTTGGTGTTCAGAGATCTAGACCTACAACTCCTCAACATGGTAAATTTTCATCTGTTCATTTTTTTTAGGCAGATTAAATGTTCTTCAATTAGGTAATATTAATTAAGGATCATCTCAATCTTCTTAGGAGATCTTATAAATTAAACTAAAACTTCATTCACAAGCATATATTCATGGTAGTGCCATCAAAAGCATGGCATGGCATACTCCATGTCTTTTGGCAAACGTGGATTGAATGAGTATATGGTACACTATATTTAGTTAGTTATCCTAGGAAGTAGTTCATTATGGATAATAGGATATGGTTTTTTGTACTCCAAGATGAACTTTCTTTCTCTCTCTCCGTGTCTCTCAAGCTATCTTTTGTCATATACTTGGTGGCTGTTTTTACTTTGTTATCACTCTAATGCATGTGATCATCTATATATATCTTGTTATATATTAATTAGCTAATAGTGATGCTGGATATTGTTGTTTTTTCACCTATCTTTCAGGAGGGAACAGGAGCTTTAGAGTTATGAAGTCTTTCCACACTGGCATCCATGGTGGGATGGGAACAGCTTTTCCTTCTCCTGCCACCTTCCCTCATTATGCCATCCAGCAAGGGATTCCCTACAATGTCTATGGGTATGCTTTACAGTTAACCTCTCTCTCTCTCTCTCTCTCTCTTGCATGAGCTGCATGCACATGCATTGCACGTGTCTCTGCATTCTCTGTCTTCATCTCTTTCTCTCTCTACAACACACTTTGTTCAACTCTTCTTTTACTTCATGTAGTAAAGGCTGCCATCTTTGGATGCGCATGCAGCAATCTAAGGCTTTGATTCTCTCTCTATTTTTTCTCTCTTATTAGGTTTTAGGGTTAGGGTTCTTATAAGCACCTCACTGTCTCTCTCTCCATTGAAGTATGAAGACATGCTTGTTCATTGTTTAAACAAAACAAAATCATGCATTTGCAGTAACTTCTTTCTTCTTTTTTTTTTACTGTTTTCAGGTACTCCACATACTCTCCAGATTACACATACCCCACGGTTTGTTCTTCGAATTAACTTCCTCTCTATAGTTATAAACCTTCTTAATTATTTCTTTGATTTTGGATGTTTGAATGTTTCCTTTTCTAGTCTATTACGCAATACCAACACAAACAGTAAAAAAAAAGGAAAAAGAATTACTCCCCCTGGCCCAACTCTTCTGAGTCCCATATGCCATTGAATGATATAAACTATCTTTAACCATTAATTGAAAGATAAAAAAAAGAAAAATTATCCTAGTAATTCACTGGTATATATATATATATTTGTCCAGAACTACTACAATGTGTATGGAGGAGCTACTGGTCAGTATCCAATGTATGGAGGAGCAACTGGAATGATGAATGGAGCCACTGCATTCTATCCATACTTCCAGTTTGGCCAGGGAGGAGGTGGAGCTTATGGCCATGGCCAGAGCTATGGTGTGCAGTACCCTCAGATGTTCCAGTACTCTGCCATGGCGTCGGCCACCGGAGTCACCGGCTTTGCTCAACACTATGGTGGCCCAATATCCACCCTTGCTGCTCCCAGCCCCACTGCACAACCATGTTGGTTTCTTCCCATCTTCATGCATATTCGTGATTAATAAATTTTAAATTTTTATATAATATTTTCTATGAATTCATAGATGAAGAGATGCACAATTTGATGTACTAATATTGTTAACAGTGTGTTTTGCTATAAAACAGGCATGACAATGGCTCTCCCTGCTTCTCCAACTCTGCCAACTCCAACAGCCCAGCATTACAGACTCATCCCTGCACACTTCCACTCAGTCAACAGCACCAGAGCAACCCTTGGCTTAACCATGGTTAATTTCCTTTCTCTCTCTCTATCTCTTCCCAGTTCTCGCCTCTCTCTTTCTCTCTGCACTGTGTCTTTGTTCATCTCCCTATCTAACACCTTCAAGTGAAGAAGAAGAAGAAGACCTGAGAGTCTTGCTTCCTTCCTTCTGCTCCTTCCAAGTTCAGTCCAACAAAGGGCTAAGAGCTACTTAATATACATATCCACACCATGCATGCATGCATTTGTTGGGCAACTTGCCTCTCTGGATTTAAACCCTGGGATTGGGCTTAACTAGGGTTTAACCACACCATCCAACACCTCAATGTGGAAGCAAGCTTTGTTAGCTTCCTTTCCAACAAGACACAAACTCTTACCATCATCTTTTGGCCTTTGTAGTGCCAAGTTCAAACCACAGTAACAAACCCTAATCTGAACTTGAACAACCTAAAAAACACAAACACTAATCTACACTTGCAAAATGAGTGAACTATTACAGTCCATTCTGCAAGTCTTTCTTTTTTTTCTAAGGCTTTGCTACAACTCTTCATTCTTAACTCTTGTTGTATAACCCTAAGCCTTTGGATGGGCACTAACTGTGAACCATTACTGACCAACCACTCACTCAGCTTACCTTATGGCAAAGGTAAGATTTATCACTAACCCTGCCACCTTTCTTTTGTTCTTTGTTGTGCATTCATATGGTTAAGACTTCAAGGGGGAGTCTTGGCCTCACTAACACAGTGGAGCTTTTGCTTGTTTTTGGCATCAAGCTCTAGTTCATGTCTCTAATTTTAGTTGAGCTCCATGGATGGCCATGGAGTTCCAAGGCCATTAGGGAAAGTGAAAGTTTCCTATGGACTCCAGGGAGATATTTTTTTGTTTCTTGGGTCCCCCATCTCTCTCTCTCTCTTTCTCTCTTTCACCATGGTTAAGTTCAAGAAGTACTCTTTTCACTGTATCTCATGCTTTCTCTCATTCTCTCATGGACTTTTACTTTTTCTGAAACTTTAATGCATTTCTATGTGTACTGGTCAAGGAATGATCACTGTATGCACTATGCACTGTTCTAAGTATAATGGCTTGTAATAGCAGGTAGGTATGAAACTAAGGCATGCACTAGCTGATCATACTATTTCCCATTCCATGTGACATGACAATGTCTTTAATTAGCTGATATTATTCTACTATGTTTTAAGCTACTTATGAAAGTTCATGATCTCATCTGTTTCTTTTGCATGCTTTATGTCATAAAAATGAGTTGGAATGCACAAAAAGAGGGGAGTGTTGGGAAATGAAGAACAAATCCCCCTTGTTCTTGATATAATTAATGATCTTTTTCTAGGGAGAGGTGATTCAATTAATTGGCATATATAATAGCTTTGAGCATTAATATTTACATTAAAGAAAGCTCCTTTTGGTCAATGCACTTATGATAAACTATTTTGATGTTCCTCAAATTTCATTCACTTTGGCCTTGAATCTGATGCAATTGGATCATTTGTGCCTAGCACCTTTGCTATAGATTCATTATAGATTAGCTTAATTGGTAGGGCTTTATGTTTAGTTTGAAACTTTCACTGTTTCACAAAAGAAAAGAGAAATCAAAGTTGGATCTAATCAATGTCTTGGTTTTATTGAGTTAAAGTACGGGGTGTAGTGTTATGGTTGTACTGAGAAAGAGTGATTGTGGGGTCTACTTCTTACTCCGGTTTTTCTCGTTTTGGGAAAAATTGGTACAGATGTAAGTAAAATTAAGTGGTTATAATATATATATTTTCATGACCAAAGGACCATTTAATTACTTGATTATCTCGAGGTCGCATTGCATTTGAATAATTTGCGTGATTGAAGGCGTGCTCTCGCGGTTGAGTTCAGCTCTTGTAATTAAATGAGGTGTACATTTTGGATAATTCACAGGTGGCCCAAAGCCTCCCAGAGTTTGAGTCCCCATATCTGTACACATTCAAGGGTTTTTGTCACCAAAAATCACGCCCCTTGACACACCATCTGGGGAGGTCTTTATGACTTACGTCAAATATATATATCCGGGCATGATACTTTATGTAGGTCTTGCTCATTATCTGAGTGAGAATGCCGCCTCCATTTGACCCACTTGCGACGGTGTTTTCGAAATCCAACCATATGGATGGAAAGAACATCGAAAAATAAGCTAATATGTCAATTTTCATACAATTTGGGAATTTGTAGGGTCTTCATCTTAACGGGTGAAATTATAAATTTTCACCCGTTAAGATGAAGACCCTACAAGTTCCCAAATTGTATGAAAATTGGCATGCTAGCTTATTTTTCGATGTTCTTTCCATCCATACGGCTTGAAATCCTTAAAACATGCTCCAAGGGCCAAAATGAGAGGCGACTTTACTGAAACAGTGTTCCGACTGGCCTGATTATATATATATATATATATATATTTCCATGTTATATTGTATTTATCTTTGTCTAAACGGAGAAAATAGAAAATACACTCTATTTTTTTTGCTATATATATAATGAAAAACTTCTCTATTTTTTATTTGATTTAAATTTTTTAATTCTAAGTATTTATTATTGAGGATTCATAGTAATTGCACCTATTAAAGAAATTAAAAGAATTATCTAAATAAGTTCAAACCGAAGATAAAAATTTGTTGATAAATGAATTCCAATTTGTTGAACATTACTTATTAGGTCCTATTGTATAATATGGTGTTATCTTATTATTATTATTATTATTATTATTATTATTATATAAAAAATATAATTTAATAACTTATTAGGTTAGAGAGACGAGGATGGAGAGGTTAGGGGAGGTATCTCCACCCCATCCTTACTATTCTACTCTATGAATATAAAAAATATAATTTAATAACTTATTTAGGTTAGAGAGACGGGGATGGAGGTAGGGGGAGGTATCTCCACCACATCCTTACTCTATTGTAATCCCTATTGAGTTGGGTGTTTTTTTCTTTTTAGTACTCGCCCTATCTACACTATGAATATAAAAAATATAATTTTATAACTTATTTAGGTTAGAGAGACGGGGATGGAGGTTGGGGGAGATATCTCCACCCCATCCTTACTCTATTGTCATCCCTACTAAGTTGGGTGTTTTTTTTTAGTACTCGCCCTAATCTACACTATGAATATAAAAAATATATTTTAATAACTTATTAAGTTAGAGAGACAGAGATGAAGGTTGGGGAGGTACTTCTCCCCATCCTTACTCTATTGTTACCCTACTGAGTTTGGTGTTTTTTCTTTTTAGTACTCGCCCTAATCTACACAATGAATATAAAAAATATATTTTAATAACTTATTAGGTTAGAGAGATAGAGATGGAGGTTGGGGGAGGTATCTTCTCCCATCCTTACTCTATTGTCATTCCTACTCCTACTGGGTTGAGTGTTTTTTCTTTTTAGTTCTCACCTATGATTACAGTAATTACTCACCTAATTAGGTTTAGGGTTTAGAGTTATTCTGTTTTTCGGTTGAGGGTGTCACAGTGAAAAAAAAACTAGTCATTAACCATCTCTCAACCTTTTATTATTCATCTTATGGTAACTAAAAACATGCTTCACTAATATTTTTTCCCTAAAAAAAACACTTTTTTGAGAACTTAGTACCCACTATAGTGTTTATGCAAGTTTAAACTTATTTAACTAAACACTACCAAAAAGTCCTCTTGTTGGACTAAAGTAATCCTTTATTATGGATATGACAAAAGCTCTACTTACAAAAGTCCTCTATGGCGTTTCATTAAGAGCTTAAATCCACCATTTGTCCCTGTAACCCCAATGTTTATTTCAATCCATGTATTTTGAAAATGTGCAATACGGCTCTTCTACTTTACCTCTTTTGTTCAATACTATACCTGATACTGAAGTGACAACATATATGGCATACGGATGAAATACGATCATTTTTTTAATTTTTTAGTTACATATGGTTGTATTTTTTTGATGTGACATTTTTTAATAAAAAAATGATAAAATAGTTTTTAAATGGGAATTTAATAGATGCCGACGTGACAATTTTTTAAAAATAAATTTTAAAAACATTAATAATATTGTAAATTATTTTTTAAAAAAATATTTATTATGAAATTATTTTAAAAAATATTTTTGAAAAGTTTTTTAAAAAAAATTTAATAATATAATTTATTATTTTTAATAAAAATTGCCATGTAGCATGCTTTAAATTTACATTTAAAAATTACTCTATTATTTTTTTAAAAAATTACCATGTCAGTATCACTACAACAAAGATGATTTATTGCGGCAGATATTAGCGGCGAATAAGAATATCCACCGCTAATTAAAAATCTGTTGCGGCAGATGATAAATTCCGCCGCTATAGATAATATATAGTGGCGAATAAAGTATCCATCGCAGTATGACGCAAACCCTGAAGTTATAATATCCGCCGCTATTTGTTAACCTATAGCGGCTGATAATTTTATCCGCCGCAATATAACTAAAGCTAACGCTAACCATTAATTGTATTATTAGCAGTTGTACTCTATAGCGGCAGATAATTTAATCCGCTGCTATAAGCCCTTAACGCTCTTTTTCAGTGATCGACCTCCTCTTCCGATTCCAGTGAGCTCTTTTCCAGCGATCTTCCGATTCCGGTGACCGAGAGCCAGAATTGGACGCACGTTTCCGAGACGATTCTCACCGGATTGGAGGCGACCTCCTCTTCTGATTCCAGTGAGCTCTTTTCCAGCGATCGAGCTTCCTTCTCTTCCGATTCCGATGACCGAGAGCCAGATTGGGACGCACGTTTCCGAGATGATTCTCACCGGAGTCCGCCTCCAATCTTTGCGGAGAAGCCGTGGTCGGACAAAATACCTTCAAAGGTGAGATTTCTATTCCCTCTTTAATCTTCTCCATTGGATTTATACTGCCATCTTCTTCGTTGGAGTTTTCCCTCTCGATCGAGTTCCCTTTTCTCTATTCGGAGCTTCAAAAGATTATTCATTTATTTATTTATTGGAGCGTGTGTAGTTTTTGCACAATTTTCATCTATGCTATAGTTAGGCATTAAAACATTGAGAGAAATATATGGATGTAAGACTGGTGAATTTATAGTGTAGTGGCAAATTCTTGTTTTTTGTTATCAGCATGATATTGAAATAACACTCAGTCCAGTCGTATCGAATCATTGTCCCCTATCAATTACATTAAAACCTTAGATAATATTTCCTGTAGTATATGTCACGTCAGCAAAATACGGCCACATGTAAATACAAAATTTTAAAAAATACGTCATATTTCATATGTATGCCACCTGTGCTGCCACGTCAGCATCAAGGATAGTATTTAGCAAAATACGGAAAATACAAGGATCGTATTGAACATTTTTAAAGTATGGGGATGGAAATGAACATTGAGGTAAAGTAAGGACGAATAATGAATTTATCCCTTTCATTAAGTGAATACAAAATGTTATTATGGTTCTTGATAGGGATGGATCTGGATGGACATTTGCCCTCAATTCGAGTGTACACGTGCCTAGATCCTACAAATCCATCGATGCCTATCCCGAAGCACTAGTCCCAATAAGAAACGACAGTCTACCTGGTTTGTAATAGAAGGGAAAAATCACAGGCAATAATCAGGGCGTGATCACAACGTGCAGATCGTGGGATCAGGATCTCGAGGATGGCTCGATGAAGCAAAATAAAGGGGAAGGCAAGACAGGTAAAAAGGTATGCCACTTCTGAGAAACCAAGAGAGCTCCCTCGCCTTCTCCGATTATCCTACGCCCCAACTAACTTGAGCCGTGAGTCTCCCACGGCGGCTCAGGTGCCTCCAATTTCACTTTTTTTTTTGTTCCAGTGCAAGTTGCGGTTAGCTTCTCTAAGTGATCGCTACGGTCCCAGTCTAATACAAATTCAACCGTTGATCGAGGTCATCCCTGATCTCGAGGGATTACCAGTTTCGATGTCAACAGTTCTAAATTGATTATTTTACTCACAATATTGTTTATTTTATTTATAAAATTTCTTCATGGATAACAATCTATATTCATGTTTAGTGGATGGGTCTATCTATGACAATATTCCTTGCTTTAGTCATATATGGAACAACATGTTGCAATTTATAATTATTAAATAATATTCAATGACTTCAATGATTCAATATAAAATATTTAATTTTTATAAAATCGTAACCAAAATATAATTACGGATACATATTAATTTGTGCACACATTCAAAATGATCATTTTTAAAACTCAAAAGCATCAGGCCTTTGAAAACACAAAAGTCCAATTTTTAGACATGTAAAGATCGAAAAATATTAACGATCGTCAAAATTCAATAAACATAAACAAACTACTCATTGACATTTGCTCATCCTCTAGTTGATGGCCGGAACATGAAGAGTATGCATTGCGTGCAAAATACATTCCTATGGTTACTAAACTCAAGAGCCTATTACATTCGAGATGGAAGTATACTGTTGGTATAAAAACTTGTCCTTCCTTGGGATCAAACCCAGCTCCGATCAACGGTTGAGATTTATTTGTTGTGAAGAATGTCAATAATCACCGAAGAAGGCAACAAGTGGGTCTTCCTTGCTCGGAGCAGTGCCTGTACAGAAAGAGAGAGAGTCGGTCTGAGCAAGCCTGGTGCTCTAGTTCAACTCTGACGGTCAAGTTAGTGAGAGAACTTGAAAGTGGAAGAGGGAATTCAGTCTAGTGGAATTGCTTACCTTTCCCTTCATTCCCTTCCTTCTTATCCTCCTCTGTTGGATCTGGCGCCCATCCCCCCAGGCTAGAGACCTAGCTTGGCATACTTACCCCTTGACATGATATCTTTTGCACCATATCTTCCCTACCATCTCCTTTCCCCATGTCTTGACTTTGCAGCACCCTTTTTGTCCAAAGTGGGCGTCCGAAATGGGATTTGTCTTTACGGTCGCATGGGTGTCCAGGGGTGTATGCCATATATGCCTCGAGATGAGGCCACGTATCTATCCAATTTTACCCATATCATTAGTCCCTCCCTCCCAGTAAACTTGCGTCCGAGGTCGAGCTGTGGTCGAGATGTCCTCAGGCTCAGATCGGCTCGGAAAGATAAGCGTTTTGTCGAGTCGGTTGGGTTGGATGTAGTCCATGGATGAGCGGGTGAGATGGTGGATCCAAGATACTTGTCTGAGGTTTGGCGTCTGTGTCGGTATTAGTAGGGTAGAGGCTCGAGGCGGGAAGGGAAACTCGGGGCATGTGTGAAGTCAAAGCATTGGAGACTTGAGCCATGGCTGAACGCTAGAGTTTTGAGTTGAGGTGGTACATCAGGAGTTTGGGTTGTAGCCTAGCATCTGAGGTTCGAGCCGTGATAATGCGTTTGCGGCGTGTTATAGCCGGGATCTCAACCGAAATTTGGATCCATGTCTCGGAAGCTTGGGTTGTAGTCAAGTGTCCGAGATCTTAGTTAGGTCCAAGGGGCTAAGATAAACGCTCGTCTCAAACTCTGTGCCGCATTCATTGCCAGGCGTAGCTTTGTCTCAGTCATGCTTTTCGAAAAGCTTCGTTCAAAAAAGGCATGACGTGGAGTGGTTGGTGTAATGATAGGCATGATCTTTACAACCCATGTGTCATGCATCCGCAGAAGCGCCGTCTCGCGAGGCTATCTGGGCAGCCAAATTCTATTTTGGCCATTCAGAGGAGCGTTTTCGACGGTTCAAAAGAGAACTCTAACTCTTATGTTGTCACTTCGTCTTCTTGCTTCTGTGAGTCTTTGCGTGAATTCCTGTCTCCTCCTTCCGTCCCTGTGCTCGTTCTTTGTCCAAGTAATGGAGATCATCCCAATATCTTCTAGGGCACCTTCTTTGCCTCCTACCTCACCTCCCTCTTCGCCTCCAGACTCTAGGGACTCCTCTTCAACTTGTAGATTAACCGCGGCCAGGTCTGGGTCTCATACAAGCATTCTTCCCAGTGAACAAGTGCAGGCGACAGTTGACCTTTATAACATTTCCTATCCTCCCTTTTCTTATCGAGTCCCTTCTTCCTCTGAGCGAGCTAGTGCGCCCTCTAAGGTAGGTGAGATAGTTGTATATCAGGATACCCTAGCAACTAGTCTTAGGCTTTCTTTTTCGGAGATTATTTGTGAGATTCTAAACTTATATGAGCTCTATTCTTCCCAACTTTCTCCAAACTCATGAAGACTTCTCTATGGGTTCATGATGGTCCTTAGTCATTTCAGCGTTAAACTAACTTTACGTTGGTTTCCCCTCATCTTCGGCTTGAACCATCACTCCGAGACTGATTGGTATTTCTTCTCGGCCCGTCCCAAGAGACACTTCTTAGGTAAGGTCCCTACTTCGATCAAAAAGTAGAAATTCAAGTTTTTCTTTGTCTCCAATGAACTTAAATATAGGGTGCAAACCAAGTAGGGCGTCCTTGGGTCAACACCACTTATAAGGAAGGCATAACTGTCAAAGGAGGAGAGCCAATTTCAGGTTCTCTGAGGCCTCTTTGAAGTTCCTGTCGATAGATATCTGACAATAAAGAACCTTCAGAAATGTGGCATGTATCTAACCGTAGATAGGACCCTCCTTACACTTGCCTTTTAGTGTGTAGATACATGAGCTTGCTACTGACTCTGTCTTTTTTAACTATAAGAAAAAAGCAAAATTGCGACGGATTTTAGCGAGGGACAACTTCCATTGCAAATTAGCTAGAGATTTGCGACGGATACGTATTTAGCTAGGGAATAGCGAGGGAAAATAATCTGTTGCTAAAGCTATGGGGCAAGATGTTGTATTTAGCTAGGGAATAGCGAGGGAATTATACATCCGTTGCTAAAGTTGCGCGCGAAGATGTTGGCGCGCCCTTAGCGTCGAGTTTGTGAGAGATTATTCCCTAGCTAATTAGCTAGGGAAAAATCCCTCGCTCAATATGTGAACTGTTGAAGATTAGAGATCTTGCCCATTCTTTGTTGACCTAGTTTGAAAATTCTCCCTTAAGCTCTTCGGAGTAGAAGAAGAAGAAGGAGAGGGAGAAAGTCAAGGGATCCTCGAGGAAGGTCGGCGAACCTTCGGGGAGGAATAGAATGAGCACTATCAAGGGACCGTCCAAGGACATCAAAGGTTCTAGGGAAGGAGTGAGCCATTTGCCAAAGAAGGCCAGAATGATTCCGCTAGTTCAAGAGGCTCCTTGACCTTTGGAGAGCTCACCAGAGAGCCCATAATCCAGAGAGGACGGTACTTCTCTGTGACAGTTGCTCCGAACGCAGGTACGGGGTGCGGAGAAGCATCACCTTGACACCACTGCCGCTAATACCCTAGTGATCACGTCTTTGCCAAAGTTGAATCCGAGGTAGATTCATAATAAGCTTGTTGCAGAGGTGAAGGATGAGGGTGTCAGGGTTTTGGATGAGTAACCTGTAGGGAGACCCCAAGCTCCAGCTCCTCGGGGATGTTGAGGTCGAGGTGAGAGACCCGACTCTAGTGCAGTTTGAGGCCCTCGCCTTTGAGACAGCAAAGGCCGAGGCCTATATTTTGAAGAAGGTTGGTCAGCTTCAGTTCTCGGCGGAGGCTGCGGTTGTGGCCGTAGCGATATAGTTTCTAATGCCGATAAGCTCTCCCAAGAAGGATCAAACATTGGAGGAGGGTATGACTCTAGCGACGGCTTACTCTTCGGAGGTCCTCCTCGTCGATGATATAGTGCTAGCCTTAGAAGTGTTCAATGTCATCCATCTAGAGTACGTTCAAAAGAGGCAACATGAGTTCAGGACAGAAGAGGTCGCCGCCCAACTCTCCCTTCTCAGAATTACAATGAGTACTGTAAAGAGCTTCTTTGTCCGTTTTTCGCTCCCCTCTTCTATCTTCCTATTCATTGAATATTCACTTTCTTCTTAACTCAAGTCGACTTTTGGATGGACAATGCTGCTCGCCTTTGGGAGGTGACGACCTCCATCAATCCATGTGTCAAGCTTCTCGAGCGGAAGAGGCGGAAATTGCTCGGCTTAACAAAGAGGTCTCAATGTTAGAGGACTCAATTGCCTCTCTTCAGCGGAAGGTCATGATGGCGGAGGGGGATAAGGCCTCCATTTATGTTGAGTATAATAGGCATAAGGAGCTCCTCTTAGTGATGCTTTGGGAGACAAATGAGCTGTGCGAAAAGGTTCACACTCTCAAGACGGAAAGGAAAGTGGTAGGCAGGGGTGGTTCTTTGGACTTGAGGTCGTGGTTGCCAACCTTAATTCCAAGCATGTGATTGCCGAGGAGAAGAAGCCACGGCCATACGATTTGGCGAAGAAGGAGAGCTTGCTGGAGAACACTTTGAAGCACGCCACCTCTCTTGAGGGTCAAGTGTGCGGCCTCCAGTCTGAAGTGGACAGTCTAGGGATGAAGCTGACAAACCTTGAGGTCAAAAGGGATAAGGCTTTGAAGAACCTTAAGGCTAGTAAGGCCCTTTTCCGAGAGGCTCGGGGAGAGGTAAAAGATTTGAAGAAGCAATTAGAGTTGCTTGAGAAGGAGCGGACGGAGGCCCATGGAATTTACCGGGATAGAGCGAAGAAGGGTTTTCTGATTTTCCAAACGCTCGCCCAATCTAATCCTTCTCAGCCGGGAGGGCCCCCTTTTCCACGGCCTTGGGCGTGCCTCTCTCTACAGCGGTCGGTGTAGGAACAACCTCTCCAAAACCCGAGGAAGGAGAAGACGCGCTGTCAATGGCCTCAGCTTCCACCCCATCGTCCTCTTATCCTGTCGTCATCCCAAGATAAAGGTTCAGTGCCTCCCGATGGTCAATATTGGCAAGGGTATTCCTCCCTCTACAGTGGGTATAGGAACAACCTCTCCAAAAACCGAGTAAGGAGAAGACGTGCTGTCAGCGGCCTTAACTTCGACCCCATCATCCTCCTATCCTACCGTCATCTCAAGATAAAGGTTTAGTGCCTCCCGACGGTAGGATATGAGGATGATGGGGTCGAATCGAGGCAAACTGACAGTAGCGTCTCCTTCCTCCTGATTTTGGAGAGGTTGTTCCTACACCCACTATAAAGAGAGGCATGCCCAAGGCCGTAGAAGAGGGGGTTCTCCGGCTGCCACCGTTAAGGAGACTACTCATGCCGAAGTTTGATTGGTGGAGAAGGTCGCTCTCAACCGGAGTCGTGGTGGTAGGGAGGCTGCTCCCCTGCAGTAAGAAGCGGGTGGAGTGGTCAGTCTCGACTGATTTTCTCTTATTATGGCCTTATATATTTCCTTTCCCTTTTCTATTAATCTCATAGAATGCCTTGTACACATTCCATTAATGACAAGGAAGAATTTTGGTCTACTTGTCTGGCTTCTTTCCCTTGCCTTAGTCTTCTGAATGTTTATCATGGTCTTATCCTCCACTTTCAATTAATTTAAATCAAATCAAGCAAAGTAGTCTAACCTCTAGGTCTTCAAGATGTTTTTAGATTAACAACTTTACGATGTATCTTGCTTTGGTAGTCTCTAACACTCGTCTCCTTGGTGAGTTTGAAGCAGACGATCGGCAGGGTTGAGCCTCTGGGAGAGGGTCCCTCGACCGTGCCCAAAGTCGCTCTTTCAAAAGAGCTTATATCAGCCGGTCGTCGAGGCTGAGCCCTCGGGAGGGTACCTCGGCCTTGCTCGTAGGCACTCTTCCGAAAGAGCTTATATCAGTCAATTGTCGACATTGAGCCCTCCATAGAGGGTCCCTCGGCCTTGCTCGTAAGCACTCTTCCGAAAGAGCTTATATCAGTCGATTGTCGACATTGAGCCCTCCATAGAGGGTCCCTCGACCTTGACTGTAGGCGTTCTATTGAAAGAGCATATATCAGTCGTTTATCAGGATTGAGCCCTTCGTAGAGGGTCCCTTTGTCTTACCCATAGGCGCTCTTCCAAAAGAGCTTATATCAGCCGATCGTTAAGGCTAAGCCCTCCGTAGATGGTCCCTCAGCCTTTCAAGTAGAAACTCTTCAGAAAAAGCTTATATAAGTAGGAGCAAAGAAAAATCTATGGGCCAGCCTCGAGGCTCACGGCCTTAGAAAGACTTTGACGCAGCTCCCCCTCAAGGGACTTTACTGTGGTGAGGAGCTCGACCCTTAGAAGGACTTTTATCAAAGTGGGGAAGCGGAAGCCGGGGGAAATCGAAGTTGTAATTATTGCCACAAAGTGGAAATTCTCTTAACTTTATTGATAGTAGCGATGCAGGTGCTCAGCATGATACATGCGTTTAAGATTTCACCCGTCCATGTTCGCGAGCCAGTAGGTGTCGGGTTGGACAATCTCCTTTAAAATATATGGACCCTCCCTTGTTCTCCTCTAGGCCTTCTCCTTTGCCCAGGGGTATGAGCGTCGGATCTTCCCATGCTTTTTGAATGTGCTAGGGATCACTCGGAGGAGGTGGAGCTTGGAAAACCTGGCGCTCCACCGCATGAAGAGCTCGAGTAAGTTCTTCGACCTGTTGTTCCAAGGTCCGATAGCGCTCCCCTTGAGCATCTTCTATGTGGGGTTGGCTCGGGGGAGTGATGCGATGCAACCGCAAGTGTACGGGTCATAACAAGTAATAGAGTGGACTTGAAAGACGGGTTATTGATCCTCAGGGAGATGGAAGTACTAGTACCCACTATTCGTCTACTATCTAGTCTATCCAAAGGTGGTTGATTATGCAAATTCTAAACTAATCAATTGAAAGCATGACACGAGGGAATCGAGTTGCTCTTGAAGTTAAATATTATTCATAAGAGGGGATGCTCGGATAATTGAATCCCCCTTGGACTTCTAAAAGTTGAATGCTACTCTCTATCTCGACATTTGATTGGTTCTTGGCCAAGGGTTCCTATGGTGCTTTCACTCACTCTATCGAGTCGAATTACTAATCCTAGTGCCCTTACCGATGATGTTCTAGGGAACATAATTTTTGGAAAGATTATGAGAATAATACGTCTAAAGGACTCGCTCTCCTTAGTACCTGGGTTCCCGGTATACTCACAATCCCCTCTGTTGGAGATGGTCTACACACGGGGAGGCGTTCGCTTCTTCCCCCATATGGACTACGAAAATCCCTCCTGGCTCTCGCAACGTAGAGGGATTAACATACATTGAAACATCCAATAGACTCAATGAAATTCAACCAAACAATTAAAGATAGAGAGATAACATTAATTAAAACATGTCCAAGGGTTCATCAATCATCCAAGCATCTACAAGATTAGCCCTCCATGAAAGGGGGGGGGGGGGCAACAATCCAACACAAAGATGAAAGCAAACAAGAAAGTCATAATGAATAACGCTAATGAATGCACCGTTGATGGCTTCCTTGATCCTCTTCCAATGATTTCCCCTCTTCTTGCTCCAATAGCTTCAAGATGAGGATCTCCAAGCTTTCCCCAAGATTAGCCTCTTTCCCCAAGCTGCTTCTCTTTCCCTAAATCCTCATTAGTCGACTTTTATACCTCTAGGGTTTTAGGGGTAAGATTTACCAATTTGCCCCCTTCTAAATCTGATTAAGATTAGGGGAATTTACGATGTATGCGGGCAGTGCACCACGGTATATCACCTTGTATATGGGCGACCAACTTCATATCACGATCTATCATACGGGCCATATATTGGCCCGTATTCCCTTCAGGTGCAAGTATACGGCCGTATGTCAGCATGTATAAATGCTCGTATGGGCCCTTCTGGGTAGGGCTGTGCATAAAAATCGGTAAAACCGTAAACCGGACCGGACCACCGGTTTTTGAACCGGCGGTCCGGTTCCAAACGGTTTAACCCTTAACCGGTCCGGTCCGGTTTTGGAACCGGTTTCAAAACGGTCCGGTCCGGTTCCATGTTTTGGAACCGTGGTCCAAACCGGACCGGACCGGTTTTTAAACGGTGATCAAACCTATTGTTTCCACGAAGATGGAAAGCACCAAACCCTCCAAACACACGACCATACTCCATACGGCTGCAATCCAGGGACAACGCCCTTGTTGCAAATCAAAGTGACGAAAACTGTGTCACCATCCACAATAGCTTGATCTGCCCTCCACCGAGCCTCCATTGAACCTCGATCGGACACTGAATCCCATCACCGTTCACGGGCCCAACATTGATAAGCTCACGGAACTTTGTTGATTGCAAAGATTTCAAAATCAAATTAAAAATGTAGATTTCTCTCAAAACATAAAGCATAGGCGATGGGGAGGCAGAGGAGTACACGGAAACACCTATGACAATGGATTTGGATCGGAGATGCCATCGTTAATGATGCACCAAATTCTCGAAGAGGATCGAAGAAGCTTCTCCTCCATGCGGAGTTGGCGAAGAATTTGGGAAGATTTCACCAGGGGCCCGAGGTCTTTGGCTCTTGACATCGTCGCCCTTCCCTAGAAACCGCATCGGATTCGGACTTGGAGCTTCTAGGCTTTATCACGAGGATTTGGATCCGATAATCACTTGGCTAATGAATGGATGGTGTCCTTTCATTTGCCTCGAGATGTGAAGCGTATTAATAGATGAATGTAAATATTTTGGGTAATTTGAGTATCTTTCTTATGAAGATTTTATTACATTGAGTTGATTATTCTTTGTTAATTGAATGGCTTTTTATGAAATTTAATAACTCATCTTATAGTTATTCATGGCCAATTTTTTACTTTATCCATTTCAACTAAATTAAATTGATTTTACTAAACATAAAACATATTCCTATAAATTAATAATAATAATTTTATTGATTTTTATTTATCTAAAAAATTATCCATCTTCCAAATCACCATTTTAAAAAGTGTAAATGGTCCAAACCGGACGGACGGACGGATCCGGTCCAAAGCGGTTTGGACCGGTCCGGTTCCTTCTTATTTGGTCGGTCCGTCCAAACTTTCCCAAACCGCTTAAAGCCGGTCCTGCCGGTTCCAAAACCCGGTCGGTCAGGTTCGGAACCGTCTGCAGGCTACTTAAGGTGCTCTGACATCCCGGTTTCTCTCAAAATGCTTTCTTTCCTCCGGGGTCCTGGTGTTATGCCCTGTTGATCAAAATGAATACATTTTAAGTATCGGTGGGCAAAAAGTCTTTAAAATTACATACCAAGCATATAAGAATATGATATAAAATTATGCTCAAATGAACACTTATCAAATAGGAAGAAGCGAACGCCTCCCCGCAGGTGTAGACCATCTCCAATAGAGGGATTGTGAGTATACCGAACTTCGGGTACTAAGGAGGAGGCGAGTCCTTTAGGCGTATTATTCTCATAATCCTTCCAAGAATTAGGTTTCCTAGAACATCATCGGTTAAGGGCACTAGGATTAGTAATTAAGCCTCGAGAGAGAGGGAGTAAGCACCATAGGAACCCTTGCCCAAGAACCAACCAAATGTCGAGATAGAGAGTAGCATCATCTTTTAGAAGTCCAAGAGGGATTCAATTATGCGAGCATCCCTCTTATGATTGTTTAACTTCAACAACAACTCGATTCCCTTGTGTCATACTTTCAATTGATTAGTTTAGAATTAGCATAATCAACCACCTTCTGATAGACTAGATAGTAGACGAATAGTGGGTACTAGTACTTCCATCTCCTTGAGGATCGATAACCCGACTTTCAAGTCCACTCTATTACTTGTTACGACCCATACACTTGCGGTTGCATCGCATCAAGTTTTTGGCGCCATTGCCAGGGAGAATTGTATTACTAGGAAAACTAGGAATTTACTACTTTAGTCATTTTTTTTTATTCTTATCTCTTTACTTTATTTCTTTGTCTTGTTTTTCATTTCATTGAAATTTTGGATACTAATCTTCAGTTTTTGAATATATTGCGAGGGGGCCACATGGTTATATCCAGGAGCGAATTATTTAAAAAATTGGAGGAACTAGATCGGTGGATTGAAGAAAAGCTAGCCAATCAATCCACGGGTTCATCACGGGAACAATTATTGGAAGCTATCCAATTTGAGGAGGTGTATACTTTATGGGGGTCAGAAACTAACCTGATACCAGGGGAGACATCTCAAGAAAGATCATATGATGAAGATGCACAGTACGATCATTACTTTCTAATGGAATTCTTAAATAAACAGAATGAAGCCTTTTTGCATTCAAGGTGATTAGCCAAAGAAGAGAATCCAAATCATGATCGAGTGGCTATGAATATTGACCTTATACAAGATGTGAAGACACCCTCAAATTCAGAAGAAGAGTCCATTATAGGATCAGAGGCAGAATTCGAAGAATTGGATGAGAACTTGAAGAAGTTAAAATCGTCAGTAGATGAGCCCCCGCAGTTGGAGTTGAAGGAATTACCTAGTCATCTTGAGTACGCCTTTTTAGCCGAAGACTCAAAGCTCCCGGTTATCATCACATCTAATCTGACAAGTCTATAGAAGGGGAAATTACTACAAGTCCTTAAGAGGCACAAGAGGGCCATAGCATGGAAAATATCCGGCATCAAAGGGATCAACCCATCATTCTGTACCCACAAAATTCTTATGGAAGACAACTACCGACCTTCTATCCAACCTCAAAGGAGGCTAAACCCAAATATGCAGGAGGTGGTCAAGTCAGAAGTGCCCAAGCTCTTGGACGCCGGAGTCATTTACCCCATCTCCGACAGTGCATGGGTGGGTCCCGTCCAAGTGGTACCGAAGAAGGGAGGAATGACGGTGGTCACTAATGAAAAGGATGAGTTGATCCCAACAAGAACTGTTACCTGCTGGAGAGTATGTATTGATTATAGGAAGTTGAATGACGCTACAAGGAAGGATCATTTTCCTTTGCCATTTATTGATCAAATGCTCGAGAGACTAGCCGGACATTCCTATTATTGTTTCCTAGATAATTTTCTGGATACTTCCAAATCCCCATCGCTCCCGAAGATCAAGAGAAGAGCACATTCACTTGTCCTTATGGTACTTTCTCTTACCGCCGTATGCATTTTGGGTTATGCAACGCACCGGTCACTTTTCAACGATGTATGCTAGCTATCTTCGAAGACTTTGTGGAGAACATTATGGAGGTATTTATGGATGACTTCTCGATCTTTGGAGATTCATTTGATTTTTGTCTCAAAAACCTAGAGAAGGTGTTAATTAGATGTGAAGAAACCAACTTGGTGCTAAGTTGGGAGAAATGTCACTTCATGGTCCAAGAAGGAATTGTTTTGGGTCACAAGATTTCAAACAAGGGTATTGAGGTGGATAAAGCAAAAGTTGATACCATCGAAAAACTACCTCCACCAACTTTAGTGAAAGCCGTCAGAAGCTTTTTGGGGCACGCCGGGTTCTATAGGAGATTTATAAAGGACTTCTCTAAAATAGCCAAACCATTGACCAAATTGCTAAAAAAAGATGCTCCCTTTGAGTTTGATAAAGGATGCCGGGCGGCTTTCCCTATCTTGAAGGAGAATCTTGTGCAAGCTCCGATCATGACCACCCCAGATTGGAACCTCCCATTCGACCTCATGTGCGATGCAAGTGATCATGCAGTCAGCGCAGTTTGGGACAACGGAAGAATAAGCACTTTCAACCCATCTATTATGCTAGCAAGACTTTGATGGATGCCCAAGCAAATTACACTACCACCGAAAAGGAGCTTATCACCATAGTATTTGCATAAATTCTGACCTTACTTGGTGCTTTCTAAGGTTGTGGTGTTCACCGATCATTCAGCAATGTGCTATCTCATGACCAAACTGGACGCCAAAACGAGATTGATCCGTTGGGTACTACTATTGCAAGAATTTGATTTGGAAATAAAGGATAAACGAGGTGCCGAGAATCTAGCCGCTGATCACTTATCCCGATTGGAAAACCCAAATAGAGACTTGTTGAGGGAGAAGGATATCAAGGAAGAGCTCCCGGAGGAGTACTTATACAACCTTCAAGTGATACAAGAGCAAACACAGGTGATTAGTGAGGAGAAGGAAACACATTGGTTCACTGATATTGCAAATCATCTAGTTATTGGATCTCTTCCAAAGTCCTATAACTATTCACAAAAAAAGAAGTTTTTCTCAGAACTGAAATATTATACATGGGATGATCCTTACCTGTTTTTCATTTGTGCCGATCAAATCATCAGGAGGTGTGTCTCTAAGGAAGAAGGGTTAAAAATTCTGGAGCATTGTCACGCAGGACCTACAGGTGGGCATTACAGTGCAAATAAAACAACAAGGAAGATTCTCGATGCTGGGTTTTATTGGCCAACCTTATTCCACGATACACAAAGATATGTCCAATCTTGTGATAGGTGTCAACGATGCGGCAATATATCTAAGAGAGATGAGATGCCATAGAATTCGGTTCAAGTGTGTGAAGTATTTAATGCTTGGGGAATTGATTTTATGGGCCCTTTTCCTACCTCTTGCGGAAATAGGTTTATCTTGGTGGCAGTGGATTATGTCTCCAAGTGGGTAGAAGCACAAGCCTTATCCACTAGTGATGCAAGGGGAGTTATGGGATTCCTCAAAAGATTGTTTTCTCGCTTTGGTACCCCAAGAGTCATCATTAGTGATCGAGGGACACATTTTGTTAACGCTCAATTTGCTAAGATCCTAAAGCGATACAATGTAGTCCACCACACCTTTACTCCATATCACCCTCAAACAAGCGGGCAAGTAGAAGTATCCAACCGACAACTGAAGAGGATCCTTGAACGGACAATCACACATAATCGGAAGGATTGGGAGAATAAATTGGATGATGCACTTTGGGCCTATCGCACCTCATACAAGGCACCAATTGGTAGTACCCCCAATAGGCTTGTCTATGGCAAAGCATGTCATCTACCAGTCGAACTTGAGCACAAAGCTTATTGGGCAACCAAATTCTTAAATTTTGAAACCTCACTCGTTGGCACTGAACGGAAGCTCCAATCGAATGAACTCGAAGAATGGAGGCTGTTTGCATATGAAAATTCGAGGTTATACAAAGAGAGGGTCAAGAAGCATCATGATTAAACATTAAAGCATCACAAACAATTCAAGGAAGGAGATCATGTGTTGTTATTCAACTCAAGACTCAAACTTTTCCCAGAAAAGTTGCGATCTAGGTGGTCCGGACCTTTCACCGTCACCAAGGTTCACCCTCACGGTGCAATGGAAATTCATCACCATGAGAGGGGTACATTCAAGGTAAACGGCCATCGGCTCAAGCTGTACCATAATGCAAACTTTAAGGGAGGAGCTAATGAAAGCTTCAAGGTATTTGAACCCCCATGAGGTAAGGTAAAGGTACGTCAAGCTAGTGACGTTAAACAAGCGCTTCTTGGGAGGCAACCCAAGCTCTTAAAAATCTTTTCTTTCTTTTTAGTTGCAAATTTCTTTAGTTAGATTGTGTGTGTGTGTGGAATAAATGAATGAGATGTTTCATGTCTGATTTCATAGTACATTGTACCATCTTGCTGGTTGTCGATCCATTCATTGCCTAGATTCATATTTGTCATTAGGTAGCGTGGAGGATTCGAATGGTGTCATGGATTGGCTGCATAAGCCAAACCCAGGCCCATACGGGGTGTCATACGGCCTATTATACGGCCGTATGGACCTCCAGTGGGGTATACGGACTGTCATACGGCCCGTATATAGGGCCGTATTACCCATCCAGTGCTATATACTGGCTGATATATCACCCGTATATGGGCCCGTTTACGGTGAGATTTGGGTGTTATAAAAGGCGATTTTTCCATTCCTTTTTCAAATCCTAGCCGACCCCACTCTCCTCCACATCAATTCGAGTCCTCTCTCCGTCAACGTGGCCTACACTCTTGATTTGGGCACTCATCCCCTCTAGGTATGATCTCTAATGCCTTGATTTTTCGATTTTATCCATTATCATCATGTTTAGAACCCTAGGGATTGAATGAATATATGTTGAATGGATTTGAGATGATTATATGCTTTTTTGTGTCAAATTTCTATGTGAATGTGTTGATTTAAGCCATGTTTAGAGTTTAGGAGGGTAAATGGAGATAAATGGCATGTGAATGGGGTGTATACGCTGTTGGGGGTCGGCACCACAGCCCCCAGGCGCATACGGGCCGTATATCAGCCCTTATGACCCTCAGGTATACCCATACGGGCTGGTACCCCATATGGCTCCCAGGTGGGGTCATATGGGCCGTATACCTGCCCGTATGGATGCCCGTATAGGGCCCATCTAGGGCCGTAGTGCGCAATTTTTGTTTATTTAATCTTTCCAATACCCCTATTCACACTGACACCCCCTTCAATTGTTTTGTTGACATGCCGAGGAAGGTAATAACATCTAAGAGGCGAAGGACCGGGGAAGACTCCTCCATTACACCGCAATTTGAAGAGGAGCGGTTTTTTCAGCGCTACTAAAGGCTGGCCGCCAAGCCCTTTGGGCGAACGCGATATATAAATTGGGGAGTAGCCACCGAGCTTGGAATCGCGGACCGAGTATAAAGCATGTTCGCAGTTGGTGGTTGGGACAATGTGTTCTCCATCAACCACGAGACCTTCCGCGAGGCGACTCTTGAGGTCCCGAAACGCGTTTGAGGTGACCGAGTGCCATCGGGAGGCGCTCCCTCACGATCTCATTTCAAATTTCTGGGAGAAGAAGACCATGAGCTACATCCGCTTCGATGCTAATGGGATTCTACGACAGGGACACCTTCCACACTCGCCTCCTCACTTCTTTCCCCAAGGATATCATCACACCGACGCGCTACTGGCTTCAGCTCGGGGGACGCCATGGGAACCAGAATGCCTCCTACATACGTCGATCCATCCGCCCATCCATGCCACAGTTAGCGGCTCCATCAGCGGCGAGATGTCCGCACCAGAAAGGTCACCATCAACAACCTTTTCATTCTCTACAGCATATTCGAGCAAATACCTATCCATTTAGGATACATACTCGCTGACTACTTGGTGCATCAGGGGACCCACACCCTGCTAAAGACCATCACTGCGGGACCCTACATTACCCACCTCATCATTGGTATGGGCCTTGAAGAGAAGACGAAGGGCATAGAGAGACTACAGCTTATGATCAGCCTGGGGATAAGCACTTTGTACCAGATGGGGCTCGTCAAGCACTCACAGGAGCCCGCTACACCTGGTGACCCCGAGGCGTAGAGCGATTCGAAGATGATGAGGAGTCAGACTCAGAGGACTTTGACATACAATCTCCCACAGGCAAGCTCCCATCTTTAGTGAGTAGGAGCCGATTCAAGCGGCTGGAGGAGCAAATCTCAGACATTCGCGCCACTCAGCATACGATTCTCATGGGCGGTCAGCTTGGAAGTGACCAGTTCACGGGTACATCTCTCTTCATCTCAAGGTATCCAACATTACGCTCATCCTCCAGGCGAGGGGACCCCCAGGCGGCCACGAGGCACCCGTGAGATGACCCGACGGCTTAAGGACTTAGACATTTCTTTTCATTGTGTTAATGAGACTTTATTTTCTTGTGTACTTTTTATATTTCTTGTTTGTTGGACTTATGACTTTATTTTTACGCACCATGTATGGCTAGAAAGGGCATCACCACTTCACACTTATCCTTGTTTATTTTCTATGGACTCCTTTACTTTCCCATTCTTTTATGGAGTTATGATGATCTTCCCCTTTATTTGCAGAGATGGAACTTGTATCAACATTCCCCTATAGTCTCCAAGCACCAACTTCATGGAAACCGATTGGCGCACCAAACTAACCGGGGAAGTCTCAGTTCACCTTTCTCCATGCATATTTAATTTTGGAATTATTGCGTACATTGGGGACAATGTACAATTTTAAGTGTGGAGATGGGTAGCTACCTATCCTTTATCTTTGTACATTCAAAAACTTAAGTGTGGAGATAGGTAGCTATTAGTGAAATTCATTGCAAATTTTTAAATTTTTCATGACTAGCATGCCTGGACAAAGGCCTTAAGGAAACATGTTGGCAACCTCTGTTTCTAGGGCACCGCCTTGGCACATAATTTTGTTAAACTCTCCTATGAAACGCCATGGGCATTTAATGAACATCTCCGTGACACTCATGATCTTGAGAGACAATAGATAACCCATTGTCATGTTCTTTTTACTTTAATAGCTAAACACATTTTTCAATGGCTCCAAGAGATCTCATGGCACTAATTCAATTCATTAACCCCTCATAATATAACCTAGTGGACAAGTAGGGAGAGAATAAAATAGTTGTACATAATAGTCGCAAAGAAATAAAGACAGTGTTCCGCTGCTTGGTTTGATGAAGTAGTTTGGGGTTCCGGCTCCCTATAAGAGTGTCCCTCAATTCGAAAAATCATTACTTAGCATGAACACAACCATGTAGGGTTGTAACCATCTTGGTAGCTAAGTGCCCCGGTACCTAATCAGTATGAGCACTCTACGAAGAGGAGGAACTACACCCTACATTGGTCTTTAATACAGGAAAGTCGGATCCATTAGGGAAGCCCTACCCAAAAAAAAAGAGTTTGTGTCTTCCTATTTGTCCACCACTTATCTAATCTGAGGGGATCTCACCGATCATAGAGCCTAGAGAACCCTCTAGAGTCCATTAGAGATGTATTTGTCTTGCAAAATTTTTTTTAGAACATGGCATGTGGAGTGAATAAGCTTTGTCTAGAACTATAATGACATCTTGTAAGAGATCTATTTAAGCCACAGCGTTAAGCGGGAGAACAAAGCATATGGGTGGAAAACTTGAAAAGAGTTGAGCCATACATTTCATGGCCAAGAAGATGAACACTTATATTTTCTTTTGTTGATTCCTTTTCTTTGCTTGGGGACAAGCAAAACTTTAAGTGTGGAGATGTTTGATAAGTGTTCATTTGAGCATAATTTTATATCATATTCTTATATGCTTGGCATGTAATTTTAAAGATTTTTTGCCCACCGATACTTAAAATGTATTCATTACGATCAGCGAGGGGCATAACACGGGACCCGGTGGAAGAAAGCATTTCAAGAGAAACCGGGATCCCGAGCACCCGAAGGGGCCCATCTTGGCATTTATACGGGTTGACATACGGTAGGTATACTAGAACTCCTAAGGGAATATGGGCGATAATGGCCCATATGATAGATCATATGGTGATGGCTAGCCCGTATATGGGCTGATATACGCCCATATACGGGCCTATATGGAGGTGGTTGGCCCGTATACGGGCTGATATACGCCCGTAGATTTAGAAGTGGGCAAATTGGTAAATCTCACCCCAAAAACCCTATAGATATAAAAGCCGACTAATGAGGGTTTAGGAGGGGGAGAAGCACCTTGGGGAAAGAGGCTAATCTTTGGGAAAGCTTGGAGATCCTCATCTTGAAGCTATTGGAGCAAGAAGAGGGGAAATCATTGGAAGAGGATCAAGGAAGCCATCAACGGTGCATTCATTAGCGTTATTCATTATGACTTTCTTGTTTGCTTTCATCTTTGTGTTGGATTGTTGTCCCCTTTCATGGAGGCTAATCTTATAGATGCTTGGATGATTGATGAACCCTTGGACATGTTTTAATGAATGTTATCTCTCTATCTTTGATTGTTTGGTTGAATTTCATTGAGTCTATTGGATGTTTCAATGTATGTTAATCCCTCTATGTTGCGAGAGCCCTGAGGGATTTTAAGTAGTCTATATGGGGAAAAAAGCGAGCGCCTCCCGTGTGTAGACCATCTCAATAGGGGATTGTGAGTATACTGGGGAACTTCGGGTACTAAGGAGAGCGAGTCCTTTAGACGTATTATTCTCATAATTCTTCTAAGATTTAGGTTCCCTAGAACATCATCGGTAAGGGTACTAGGATTAGTAATTTGCCTCTAGAGAGGGAGTGAAAGCACCATAGGAACCCTTGGCTAAGAACCAACCAAATGTCGAGATAAAGAGTAGCATTCATCTTTTAGAAGTCCAAGGGGATTCAATTGTCCGAGTATCCCCTCTTATGATTGTTTAACTTCAAGAGCAACTAGATTCACTCGTTTCGTGCTTTCAATTGATTAGTTTAGAATTAGCATAATCAACCACCTTTGGATAGACTAGATAGTAGATGAATAGTGGGTACTAGTACTTCCATCTCCCTGAGGATCGATAACCTGATTTTCAAGTCCACTCTATTACTTGTTACGACCCGTACACTTGCGGTTGCATCGCATCAAGTTTTTGAATGTGCTAGGGATCACTCGGAGGAGGTGGAGTTTGGAAAACCTGGCTCCCACCGTATGAAGGGCACGAGTAAGTTCTTTGACCAGTTGTTCCAAGGTCCGGTAGCGCTCCCCTTGAGCATCTTCTACGTGGGGTTGGCTCGGGGAAGTTTCTCCATCGACCTGAATTTCATTGGGCCTGGTTGCTCCGTCGCTCTCCATCTCTTGCCCATGGTTGTGCTTGGATCTTCTCATGGTTGCATGAATTCTTGTTCGAGGTCCCTATAGAAGGCGCCAAACTGTTGGTACAAAAATCGGTCCTTCCTTAGGATCAAACCCGGTTTCAACCAACGGTTGAGATTTATTTATTATGGAGGACGTCAATAATTGTTGGAGAAGGTGGCAAGTGGCTCTTCCTTGCTCAATGGAGTGCTTATACAGAAAGAGAGAGAGTTGGTCTGAGTGGGCCTGGTGCCCTGGTTCAGCTCCAACGGTCAAGCCAATGAGAGAACTTGGAAGTGGAAGTGGGAATTCAGTCCAATGGAATTGCATATCTTTCCTTTCATTCCCCTCCTTCTTATCCCCCTCTACTGGGTTCGGGGTTCGTCCCCTCCATGCCAGAGACCTTGCTTGTCGTACTTATCCCCTGACATGATATCTTCTACACCTTATTTCCATGTCATCTTCTTTCCCCATGCCTTGATTTTGCGACCACCTTTTTGTCCAAAGCGGGTGTTTGAGCCAGAAATTTGTATCATTCAGATGGACGTCTAGGGTGTCACCACGTGTACAGCCGAGATGAGGCCATGTTTCTATCTAATTTTAACCATATCATATGAAAATGTCAATTTCAATGTTTAAGCATAAAAATAATAATAAATTTGATAATAGTCACAAATCTTAAAATTTTTGCTTATTTGTACATCCGGTGTGGTGGGCACAATATTGAGAAAATTCTGAATAGCTTGGTTTGGATTCATTGATATAGTTCATTCATAACTGAAACATGTAAATGTCATTGATTTTTAACTTCTTCCTCCATCTTTTCAATGGAGCGGGATGAGTAAGTACCAAAGCCTCTGAAAAAAACCATACTCTCCAAACATTGAATTCTTCATTCTTTTTTGGTCCTAGATTTGTGAGTAGATATCTGCTTTTGGTGGGCCTTTCTTCTTGTGTGGTGAATATTTTTAATTCATTGTTTGATAAGCTTAAATTTTGTGTGTTGATAGGGGACAGTTGTTAATAGTTTTCAACCAATTATGATCAGGTTTGATGTTATGTAGGTTGACTTATTAATATCTAATAGTATTTACCAACAGCCTCTCGGCTTATTGGTATCGGGTATCTTGTATATGGCGTAGATGGTTGGAAAGAACCCAGGATCAAACCTCTATGATCATAAGGTGAAAGTGCACGTGTAAGGAGCCAAGTTTCTCGTCCTTGACTTCCACCTTTGTCAAAAAAAAATATCAAATAGTATCTTCTTCTTTTTTTGTGAAATTCTGCACCTTTTTTCATTCTTCTTGCTATAAAAAATGGTAAATTTTTTAAGGGGTCACTAAATTATGTACGGATTTCATTTCAGTTACCGAACTTCAACTTGTTTCAAAACAATCACTCAACTTCAATTTGAATTTAACGGGCAGTCACCCGAAGGATTCCAGTGCCCCTTTGTTGACGTGGACGCCGGAGAAGCCACGTGGAACCTAATTAAACTAAAATATTATTAATTATTTTCAATTAATTAAATTTATTACATTAAAAAAAACTTTAACCATAACCTCTCATCTCCCTCTACCTAATCGACAACATCTACAAAACGTGCGGCGCTGCCCATTCTCTCCGATCAAGAGAAGCCGACCTTCGGCCAACCCACCTACGATGGGGTCATTGCCGGCAAGGTCTCCGGCTGCAAGTGGAAGCAGATCTGGTCATAGCGAGCCTCAGCCACCGAGGTGTCCCGCCGCTAGACTTCAATGGAGGTTCGGACGAAGGAGAAAGAGCTGAAGAGGGCTTATAAGGAGCGGATGAACGAGCTAAAGGAGGAGATCCGACAGAATAAGGTCGAGAAGCGGAAGAGAGTTGAAAGAGTGAAGAAGAAGAAGTAGAATATTCTAAGGGTGGGCATGAAGCTTCAGAAGATCACGAACCCAAAGACGTTGACGAAGATAGCGAAATTGAAACAAAAGAAGCTCCTAAAGGTTGTGCCTGATAAGATCCTTGATAAAAATCCCAACAAGAAGAAGAACAATGCTTGAAAATCACATCTTTTTCTCATGTGAATCTTGTGAACTCTTTATCATCTCTTAATTTTCAGTTTAGAGTGTATGAATTCAGATAATAAAGTTGTTAATTATCTTTCTTTGTTTTTTGGAATTCAGATGCTAAAGTTGTTATCTTTCTTTGTATGAATTTGAGGGTTCCGTCGGTGAATGCGGCGGCGCTCGGAAAAGGGAGATGAGGGATTAGGGTTAGGGATTTGAATGTAATAAATTTAATTAAATAAAAATAATTAATAATATTTTAGTTTAATTAGGTTCCACGTGGCTTCTCCGGCGTCCACGTCAGCAAAGGGGCACCGGAATCCTTCGGGTGACTGCCCGTTGAATTCAAATTGAAGTTGAGTGACTGCTTTGAAACAAATTGAAGTTCGGTAACTGAAATGAAATCCGTATATAGTTTAGTGACCCCTCAAAAAATTTACCCGCCAATACACGATTATGTAACTATTGCAAGAGATGTTTGTGTAACTTGAATTGATATAGTGAAGCTTTTCTGGGTGGACTTTTGGGTGGTTTGGTTTTTTACTTTGTGATTTAGAAAAACTTTCTACATAAGATTCTTGTGTGCATTGTGATTATGTTTCATTATTACTATTTTGATGTTAATTACTATCTCCTCACATATTTAAATAAATAGATAAAATAATTCTTATCATCACTTGATTTTCTTTATGAACATCTTGCAGTGCATCTTTTCCAACATTCACCGCATTAGATTCATTAGACTATTATTTAAAAAATATATTACTATTGGAGGATTGGTCATGACTTTCAAAATTAAAGCGATCAATAAGAATTAGAACTTCATAAAAGCATCAAAATAAATAAAAAATAAAAAAGAATAAAAAAGAATAAAAAACAGAAAATGGGGAAAATAACTATATTATATCAAATGAATAATCTATATCTAAAAAAAGCTTGAAAATTATTTATTAGCTAATCATTTTTTAAACTATTTTTTAGTCCTTAATATATATATATATATATATATATATATATATATATATATATATATATGACCGACCAGACCCTCTAATTTTTTATATTCCTTATCAGTCCCTTCTTTTTGAAAGTCTCCTACGTCGATCCCTCCTATCAGAGAGTTATGAAGACTTTTTGAAAAATTCCACCATTACCCTTAAGTATTTTGGTAGGAGATCTCTCAACCAGTTATGCCATCATTCCTTACCTTTGCTTGCCCAACAAGTTTTCTCATCCCCTCTATCATGCTCCTCTGTTCAGTAAGAGCTTCTTCAGCTGAACATTTGCATTTCCATCTTCCATTTCTTCCCTTTGTTTGTGGTTTTTAAAGGGTAAGTCAATCTAATCCGCTTGTAAATAATGGTCCCCTTCTTCTATAAATGAGCAATCCCTCTACTCCCCTGCTCCTTCAGCATCTTTAACTCAACAATCCATGAAATTCTTTTTGCTTCCCTACCCTGTATGTTCCTCTAACTGGACTTTCATCCTTTTTCTCTATGTTGTCTGCTCTTCCAGCTCAACACCCTTCTTTTTCACCATGCCTTGTCCTTTTTCGGGTTTATAGAGTGTGTATTAGCCACACCTTTACATATAATAATGAACCTACTGGTTTTGTAGGTTGCTAATGGAGACCTTCTTTGCTGTTGCAGGTTGCCAAAGGATGTGGTTCACTTTGAAGTGATCGACAATCAAATTAAGTAATTACATAGACTTAATGAAGAGGACTTGCTCATCTTGAGTGGAATTTAGGAAGTTTATGGTCTCTCATGCAAACACGCTTGCACAGTGATTATACAAAAAAACAAGTGTGCATCGTTATGTTGATGATTGCTTTACTGTAGCGACATACAGAGTTGCATATGAGGAGTCGATATTTCCAATCCCGAATAACGACAAACCCACCAACGACTCACAAGAGTTTACAATGCGACCACCTTTGACCAAGAAAAGGGTAGGC
The DNA here is from genome assembly GCA_026586065.1 of Dioscorea zingiberensis. Taxonomy (NCBI): domain Eukaryota; kingdom Viridiplantae; phylum Streptophyta; class Magnoliopsida; order Dioscoreales; family Dioscoreaceae; genus Dioscorea; species Dioscorea zingiberensis. The sequence goes on along the minus strand of CM048822.1, from coordinate 16,967,180 downwards.
CATCCCAGATGGAGGAGGATGGAGTCATAAGCATTTGGCGTTAGATCACTTAATTGTAGCCGGTGTCATGAAGCTGGACATAATAGGAAAACCTATAACCCCACATAACAGATTGAACGTTGATCCTTTTTGGTTCATCGTAATCCCGTTGGTTTGTAATAAATGATTTTGGCGTTTAGTAAACATAAACTTCAAAAAAATAAATGCATAAATTATTTAGTAAGAGAAAACTTCAAAAAATAAACGCTTAAAATAAATATTTAAGCCATTTAGTAAGTGAAAACTCCAAAAAATAAATGCTTAAGCTGTTTAGTAAGCAAAAACTCCAAAAAAATAAATGCTTAAGCCATTTAGTAAGCGGAAACTCCAAAAAAAAATGTTTAAGACGTTTAGTAAGAGAAAACTTCAAAAAATAAACGGTTAAGCTGTTTAGTAACTCCAAAAAAAATAAGTGCTTAAGCCATTTAGTAAGAGGGAACTCCAAAAAATAAATGGTTAAGACGTTTAATAAGCTGAAACTCCTAAAAATAAACGCTTAAGCCGTTTAATAGCCGAAACTCCAAAAAATAAATGCTTAAACCGTTTAGTAAGAAAAAACTTTAAAAAGAGCTTAAGCTGTTTAGTAAGTGGAAAGTTCAAAAAATAAATGTTTTTGAGGTACAGAAGACTTCGCGATATGTAAACTTCAAACCCTTGACAAAATAAAGAGCATTCGTGATCTTCTGCGAGCTTCTGTGGTATACTCTTACTATTTGAGAGAGAAGCTCAAAGCGCCAGGTTGCAGAGGAGGCAACGGAGAAGGCAGTGGCTGACTTTAAGGAGATCAAGGAGTACTAGGACAAGCTCATCGCGTTTGTTAAAGAAGCGATGGAAAAGTTCAAGGGCTAACATAAATTCTTGGGGGAGCTCGACGCCTACGTTGAGCAGAGGGTGGCGGAGTTCAGGAACTCAAAGGAGTTTGAGGACAAGGTCGTCTATCGTACTGTAGAAGGAGCTAAGGAAGGCTTTAAGATCTTCAAGGAGATCATCCTCGAATATCCAGAGTTGGACATTTCCTCTTTGGACTTCGAGGGTGCTCTCCAATATATTCCCTTCAACCCACAGAGATGGCCTTGGTCGGTGGCCCGAAGTTGAAGTGGAGCTTGGTGTTCCAACCTCCCAAAGTGGCGCCTTAATCAGCTCCTTCACCTATGAACTTACAAAAGATTCATTGGTTAATAAAGAAATAAAAGTTTGGCTTACTTATTTCCCTCCGTTGGATGATTGATTATACAAGTTTTTGCCTAAGGGGTTTGGATCATGCTACATGTCCATTTTAAATTTCATGGATATTTTTTCTCCATAACTTGAGGAAACTATTATTGCTTAAAACTTTAAATTGAATCTAATATATTTCCTAAGGTTAGACCTAGAAGGATATACAAAGTTGTATAAGTATCTTTGTATATACTCATTCTCCGACGTATGTATCATTCAAAAAACAAAAGTGTCTCAATATTCATAGGTGTTGGTTTCATAGCTCCAGCGTAAGCAATCCGACGCATCCCATCCATTAATATCTTGGCAGTATAACTAAGCCTCGCCAATGGGACATCAAAATGCTCGAATTCTAGCTTAACCCCATCAAGAAGTTGTTCCACAAACAACATCAAATAAATCGTACAATCCGTAGTCCCTAACTATTGATGCCGGCGCACGGTCCCTAATGTGTGTGAGAGGGTATGCCTGACTGTCCTCGACATGAGAAATGGTGGTGAGGTAATGGTCGTATAGTTAACACTGCAATAAAACATGTTATGTTATGATTAAATCCTTAGTCAATAAATTCTGAAAATAACAATGGGAATACTCACCGTTTTCCTGGTCCAAGACAAGAATGTGGTAATGCTTATTCTTGATGATTGGCATTAGGACAATGCCCACACTGTGGGACTCTTCAAATCTTGCCTACATCATCAGGTCGATGTCGATCCCATGATGATCCGGCGTGACAATAGAAGCGCCAAGGGCTTGAAGATGGAAACCCATTTTATGCAAGTGCGACTTCGCTTCAAGGACTCAATCAAAATAAGTAGAAAAAATATGGCGATGTCGATTAAGAACCGTTTCCTCTTAGATCAAAGTGTGTACGAGGTTCTCTCACGGTTAGCATAACCAAATTCGTTTTCAGGATATTTGGTTATGTTAGAGAGAATCACTGGGATTTAGTATATAGAAATATAAAAAATAAACACTTAAAAGGTTTTAGTAAGCGAGAAACTTAAAAAATAAGCAGCTTAACCCATTTAGTATGAGAAAATTTCAAAAATATACAGCTTAAAATTTTGTTTTACTAAGAGGGAACTTCAAAAAATAAATGCTTAAGTCGTTCAGTAAGTGAAAACTTCAAAAATAAATGTTTAAGCCGTTTACTAATTGAAAGCTTTAAAAAAAACCCCTTAAGTCGTTTAGTAAGCGAAACTTCAAAAAATAAATACTTAAGCCGTTTAGTAAGGGGTTCTCAAAAAAATAAATGTTAAAGTTGTTTAGTAAATGAAAACTGCAAAAAATAAACACTTAAGCAGTTTAGTAAGAGGAAACTTGAAAAATAAACGTTTAAGTGGTTTAGTAAGTGAAAACTTCAAAAAAGAAACGCTTAAGTTGTTTAGCAAGCGAAAACTTCAGAAAAGAAACGCTTAAGCCGTTTAATAAACAAAAATTTCAAAAAATAAAGGCTAATGTGTCTTATCTATCTATTCGAGAATTGAGGAACACTGATAATGTCATCCTCTCTAGCTTATTCAACCGACCGAAGCCGATGAGCTTCTTATTCTTTCATATAATGCCACTGGGTGGCTGGTTTGTATCAACCACGAGATCGGGAGTATGGTCATCCATCAGGATGACAGAGTCTTTGGGATTATCAAGCAAGTTACCTTAAACATTGGTGACAAGTGGTTGTCCGTCCCTTTTATTTCTTAGGTACTCCAGGATGCTCCCTATCTCCGTAGTTGCCTCGTCATCCGAATAAATAAACCTAGAGAGTTTATGAGCAGCATCTTTCCTCCCCTTCTCTCTGGGGATAACCTTTTGCCCAGTTGCTTTTGTTTTCGATAGTCTTAATAGTGGAGACCGAGGATGTGTCTCGTGGGTAATGTGTCTCGTTAATAGTGCAAACTCCAGTTCGACTTTGGGCGCTTGTGGTGCTGGTTGTACGAGTAGTGATACTAGGGTGGGTGTTGCCCGTGGTGCAACTGTTGTTGTTGGTGCGGATTCTGTCGTTGGTATTGGTGTGGGTATTGTTGGTGCAGGTACTGCCACTGGTGTTGGTGATTTTGCTAGTGTAGGTTGTGTTGCAGGTGTTGACGGTGTTACCATTGGTGCTTCTAGTGTCGGTGGTGTCAGTGGTGTTAGTGGCGGTGCCAAACGTTTATGGACCACCTTTATAAAAAAAAAATTCATGGGGTTTCTATGCTTGTTGTGTAGATAAAGCAGGTTGATCAACTCTCACTGTTCTCGGCGGCTATAATGTATGTTGGACATTCACCTGCACAAATATTGCTTTGAACTGCGATTAAAGTGCTTTTAACTCGTTTACTATGAACATCAGCATGCCTTCTCCTTCTCGGGGGGACTCCGACCAAACAGTCTTCGGTGGGACTTCTTCCTTCGGTTCCTCCTCCTCCGTCTTCCTCTTCCACCCACGCTTCGAGGGTTGTGCTTTTTTTTTTTTTTTTTTGAGAAAGCCAAACTAGCTTGACAAGGCATTGCGATGGTTGTTATTGTTGCTATTGTTGTTATTGTTGTTGACGTTGTTGTTCTTAGTGGGTTGCTTGTGTGTACCCAATCAACTCAACCTCAGTAGAGTTAGAGGGGTGAGGGAGGACAACTGAAATTCATACAAAACAATAGTAACGGAACACTTCAGTAAACCAATAAGTGTTTAAGCAAAATGATAAACATTTTACTAAAATAATAAGCGTTTAAGCAAAATAATACACTTTAAACAAAAAATAAACACTTAGACAAAATGATAAACACTTTATCAAAATAATAAAAATTTATACAAAATTATAAACACTTTACCCAAAAAACAAGCGCTTAAGCAAAATAATAAACACTTTAAAGAAAAAAAATAAATGTTTAAGTAAAATAATAAATTATACACTTTACCTTAAAAAAATAAGCTCTTAAACAAATAATAAACGTTTATGTAAAATCATACACTTTACCAAAAAAAATAAGCGCTTAAGCAAAATAATGAACACTTTAAGGCCTTGTTTGGATGGACTTTTTTTTTTTGCAAAAGCGCTTTTAGAGTAAGTTAAGCATTTGTGGGACAAAATAATCTGTTTTCATGGGCTTTTCCAGAAAAGTAGAAGCTGTAAAAAAAAGCTAAAAAACATGACTTGTAGCTTCTCAAAAAAGCTATTCTGTAGAAGTTGTTTTAGAAAGTGTCAATTACCAAAACACTCCTCTCAAACCTTTTCAAAGCTATTTTGAAAAGTGTCAATTATCATGTAACGCCCCGACCCGGATCCCGGGACCTCGGGCACGTCAACAGACCGGCCGTATTAAAGAAGAGATAAACTCAACTCGAATACAAGGCCTAATAACGTGATAAGCAGATAGTAATCCATAAATAAAATATAAACTCAGGTTCATAAGAACATAGAGTCATTAGGGTCCATAGGCCCTATGGAAGTCTGGTCCCTATACGGGTCCTACAACAAAAATAATGCTCACAAAGGTAAAGATAAAGGAGACTCCTATAACCTCTGGTCCTCCGGAGTCCTCTCCCCAGGCTCTCTCCCCTCCTATACCTCGGAATCTGTAAAGAGGAAAGAGAAAACACATGAGCTTTCGAAGGGAAAGCTCAGTAAGTACCCCTGCAGGTCACAGTGTTATCAATAGGAAAAATGGCAATCAACAGGATCATAGTATCAACAATAAAGTCCTAGGAGTCTACCACAAGCAAGTCAAGGTACGACCCCTGTTACAGAAGCCCTCGGGCTCTGTTGTGAGTTCTAAGAGAACTCTGAGTTTACTCCCGGCCAGTATGTCCAGCTTTTGGATATAAATACGACCTAGTTGGTCGTTTGACCCTCCAGTCAAAAGGTCGGTAGAACTACCTCTTCTACGTGTTAACACGCGGTGGTAATGCACAATGCCCATCGGGTAAGACCTCGGAGATTTGCTTCTCACGGTGAGGGCTGTCGAGGAAGGTCGGGGGTCCTAACCCTGAACATTCCTTAATTGGAGCTTCCCTAGCTCCACTGAGTCCGGGCAGTAGAACATAGCAATTAGGGACACCAACGTCCCGTAAACAAGCGTACATGCTTACTGTGATTCAAGAGCAGGATATGAGCGGCATGTATGGCATCAGCGGTGCATGTAATAAGAATACATAGCAAGTCCAAGAAATCCCGTTACCGGGTGGAAACTAGGCAAGCGAACTTACCTCTAAAGAGACTAAATGTCTTCCCCGGTCTCCTTTGAAATGCCCTGCGCCTCCCCGAGAGTATCCTCGGCATATAACGGTTTATTAGATTTATTGTCCAATAATTTCCGCCTCTAAATGTCCATGCATGCCTAACATTCTTGTTGGGCTTAGGCCCACTAACGGGTCCTAGGGACCATCTCTGAGTTCTGAAGCCCTTATTCCCGTTTCAGTTGTCCCTAGTTGACTTTTGGTCCTACCTAGGTCAAAACCTAGTCAACTTTTAGTCTATTTTGTCGAAGTCCGGACTTTTTATTAATTCACTTTAGTTGAGTTGAGCCTCGTTAAATTGATCTTAGTCCCTTTTTACCCTAGAAGGGCATTTTGGTCATTTGGTAATCCCCTTTGAACTTATTTAGCTTCCTTGCTAAATAATTCTTATCGCTCAACCAATTATCCAAACTTAAGAAATTAATTAATTAATTTCTATTTGTTTCATTTCAATATTCTACAATAATTATTAATTATTATGTCACACAACCAAAGTTTGACAATTTAATAAATATTTGTTACTACGTAACAATACTCGTCCAATTTAACAATACCCCAAATAAATTTGTCACACTCTATAGTTTCACTAAAAGAATATTTGTGACATGTCAATAGTTCTCAATTAACTATTTCAACTAATTAATTATTGTTTGTCGCAATAATCAACTAATTTTCTAGCTCAAGACTAATAAATTAATAATATTATTAGCTTGTCAATATAAGTTAATATTTCATTAACTTTTATTTGTTGTCACATGTCCTAAGTTCCCCATTTTAATACCATGTATAGCCAATAATAATCAACTAATGTTCTCATTAAAGAGAGGGAAAATAAATAATTATTTTAATTAACTAAATTAGTGTCACACCCCTAAGTTTATAAATGTTTAATTAAAACATTATCCTTTATTATTATTACTTTTATTATTATTATTTTTTTAAAATAATTTCATCTTCAACCTCTATCTCTTTCGCGCGACCGAATGCCACCGGTGTTCAGATCCTGCTCCGGCCACCGTAGACGCCTGCCCGCGATCGGAACTCGTCGCCGTCGTCCGCACGACCTCGGCCGACTCCTCCCTAGCGCCACCATCCTCCGTTGCTCTCGGCGGAGACTACGAATCCCTCAGTCGACAACTTGCACCTTGGTCCCTCTTCTAACGCTATGAATGCATGAACATGGTTCTACGTCGGAAGAAGAGAGGTGCGAGCACTTACCGGATAGTTGAGGACGACAATGGTGTCTACGGTGAAGCTCCCCGCGCCGACCGCTTCCTACTTCTTCTCCCATGAAGCTTTGAAAGCAAACCCCCTCGAGTTGCCGGTTCCGTCTCCCCGTCTCACTGAAACCTCGGCGCAAAAGCTTCCTCCCTCCCCGGAGACCGCAGCGAACAGCTTCCTCGAGGGCGCTTTCACCTTCACCGTCCGGCTACCTCACCGAGAATAGAAAGAGCTCGACCGCTGTGAGTCGAGACAGAGGGTGTCGCGCCCCTTTATAGGGCTCGGAGACCGGCCCAAACGCCGAAAACGCCACCTTTATTGCGCCCAGCGTCGTCCTAACTTCATGCGCGCATAACGCCGTGAGGCGTGTTCAAGGCTGGGTCCGCTCCAACCTAAGGAGAAGGGTGGGTTCTGCCTCGGGATCCTGTTTCGAGGATAAAGGGCTGTGATCGTTCAATTATGATCAAAGGCTACGATTTAATCTGGTTTCCTCGTATCCAGCGTTCTTTTAGATTAACCGTCGAGATATCTTTGAGATCGATGGTCAGATGTCAGTCCCTTGTCTCGCGATACTGTCAACCACAAGATGAATGGTTCACACTTGCCCGCACCATGGGTTTACTCCCATAAAAGCCCTCTCCTCCGCCAGACTGCTCCACTCCACCGCATGGATTAAATCACAGGTTCGCCACGCGGCTCTCTGTAAGCCCTTATAATGCCTCGCGATTTACTACAAATTGAGATCTTAATCTCGGCCGCTCATTCTCTCAATTAGGGTTCTCTCTCACAAAAATTTATGAGGGGTCCCCACACTTTTAAAATTACGCATAGGTCCAAGACCGCGGAGAGGGGAAAACTTCTTTAAGGTCCTCAATGCTTTCAAAATTACTATTAGGTCCCTACAGACCCATAATAATTTTTAATTTCCATTTGATCTTTAATAAATCATTTAATTCCTCAATAGCACTAATCGGGGAAACAAATTATATAACAATATATTTATTTCCAAAATTCATGGATTTTACAATCCTCCCCCCTTACAAAAATTTCGTCCTCGAAATTTCAACGCAGTTTATATTTCATACAAACAACTCTGGGTAACGCTGCCTCATATCCTCCTCACGTTCCCAGGTAGCTTCTCGCTCGGTGTGGTTACTCCACTTCACCTTAATAAAAGGAATAGTTCTATTCCTTAGTTGCTTGTCCTCACGGCCCAAAATAGCTACTGGGCGTTCCTCGTAGGACATATCCGCTTGGACTTCCACCGGAACCTGAGGAATCACTCTGGTGGGATCACGAATACACTTCTTCAACATTGAAATGTGGAAGACATCGTGAACCTGAGCGAGGTCCTGTGGTAGAGCCAATCTATATGCCACTACTCCTATACGCTCCAATATCTCAAAAGGTCCGATATAACGCGGAGCAAGTTTTCCACATCGTCCAAACCTTACTACCCCTTTCATAGGAGATACTTTTAGGAATACCAAGTCTCCGACTTGAAACTCCTGATTGGATCTCTTTCGATCGGCATAACTCTTTTGTCTACTCTGGGCAGCCTGGAGTCGTTCCCTGATCATCTTAACTTGTTCCTCCGTTTGTCTTACAAAATCAGGTTGCTCAAGTGTCGCCTCAGCTACCAGCTTCCTTTCTCCGACATCTCCCCAACATATGGGAGTTCGGCACTTCCTTCCATAGAGTGCCTCATACGGTGCCATCTTGATGCTTGCCTGGTAACTGTTGTTATAGGCAAATTCTATCAAACTTAGGCGTTCATCCCAAGACCCCGTAAAATCTATTGCACATGCCCTCAACATGTCCTCTAACACCTGGATGGTCCTTTCAGATTGTCCATCGGTCTGTGGGTGGAAAGCTGTGCTGAACGCCAATCCTGTGCCCAAAGCGGTGTGTAAGCTCTCCCAGAATCTAGAGACAAATCAAGTGTCTCGATCAGAGGTGATAGTCACCGGTACTCCATGTAATCTGACGATCTGATCGATATATAGCTGGGCCAACTTTTCCAAGGATGCTCCTGTCCTTAATGGTATAAAGTGGGCTGACTTCGTCAGCCGATCCACTATAACCCAGATCGATTCATGGCCTCTTTGAGTGCGTGGCAACCCCGTTACAAAATCCATGTTAATGTGCTCCCATTTCCATTCCGGAATGGGTAAGGGTTGTAACATCCCTGCCGGCTTCTGGTGTTCCGCCTTTACCATCTGACAGGTGATGCATTTAGCCACGAACTCCGCAACATCTCGCTTCATCCCCTTCCACCAGAAGTGGTCCTTCAACCCTCTGTACATCTTGGTACCTCCAGGGTGAATAGTATAGCCCGAATAGTGGGCTTCCTCCAGAATCTCTTGTTTTATTTCTGGGACATTTGGTACACAAATTCTTTCGTCAAATCTAAGGGTGCCATCTTCATGGACTCTGAACCGTGTTGGTTCTTCCTGGCCTACGTGTTCCTTGATCACCTCCAGTTCAAGATCTTGTCCTTGAGCAACCCGTATTCTTTCCAATAATGAGGGTCGGATATGCAAGCTGGCCATTGACACATCCATTGTAGGCAAAACGACTTCTAAGTTGAGCCTTCTCATATCCTCTAATAGTGGCCTCTGAGTTGTTAACATAGCGGCAACTCCGTATCCCGACTTCACCCGCCAGGTGACGGCCACCACGCGTTGCCTTGCCCGGGTGGTAATGGACACTGAGGTCATAGTCCTTAATTAGTTCCAACCAACACCGCTGTCTCATATTCAATTCCTTCTGTGTGAATATATACTTGAGGCTCTTATGATCGGTATAAATCTCACAAGGTACACCGTAGAGAAAGTGTCGCCAGATCTTTAGGGCAAACACGATCGCTGCCAATTCAAGATCGTGTGTGGGATAATTCTCTTCGAAAGGTTTTAACTGTCGTGATGCATAAGCAATCACGCGCCCATCTTGCATCAACACACATCCAAGGCCAGTCTTGCAGGCGTCGCTGTAGACCGTATACCCACGATTGCTTTGTGGTAGCGCCCAACACCGTCGCCGATATCAACCTCTCGCTTTAGCTCCCGGTAACTCTTTTCACGTGAGTCGGTCCAAACGTAATTTGGTACCCTTCCCCGTCACTTTGGTTAACGGGTCTTTGCTTATTACCGGTGAAACCCTCAACGAATCTCCGTAATAACTACTAATCCCAAGAAACTCAGATCTCCCTGCACTGCTGTTGGTCTTTTCCATTCCACAACGGGCTTCAATTTTCTTGGGATCGACCAAAACTCCAGCTCCACTTACCACGCGGGCCCAAGAAAGCTACACTTTCCAACCAAAAATCACACTTGGAGAACTTTGCGTAAAGTGATGTTCCTCAAGGTCTCTAGCACTATTCGTAAGTGCTCCTCGTGGGCCCGTGGCTTCTTGAGTAAACAAGAATGTCATCGATGAATACCACTACAAAGCTGGTCCAAATATTGACGGAATACCCTGGTTCATCATGTCCATAAAGGCTAGCAGGGGCATTGGTAAGCCCAAACGGCATTACTGAGGAAACTCATAGTGCCCGTATCTAGTACGGAAAGCACTCTTCGGGATATCCGTCTCCTTAATCCTCACTTGATGATAACCAGATCTTAAATCAATCTTTGAGAAGACTTGTGCTCCCTGTAGTTGATCCAGTAGGTCATCAATTCTTGGTAGAGGATATTTATTCTTTACAGTCACCTTGTTTAATTCCCGATAATCAATGCACAACCCGTCTTTCTTCTTGACGAAAAGAACAGGTGCTCCCCAAGGTGACATACTAGGTCTGATGAAACCTTTGTCCAACAATTCCTCTAGTTGGGTCTTCAATTCCTTGAGCTCCGCAGGCACCATCCGATAAGGAGCCTTAGACACTGGAGCTGTTCCCGGTACCAAGTCAATAGAGAACTCTAGTTCTCTTTCCGGGGGTAATCCCGGTAACTCTTCCGGAAATACCTCGGGGTACTCCCTTACTACCGGTACGTCTGAGACTACGATCTCCTTATCCTTCTTCACCTCGGAAATAGAAGCCAAATAGCCTACACATCCACCCCTAAGTAATTTCCGAACCTGGAGAGCTGAGATCTCCTGTACTAGGGGAACAAGTGGCCGCCTTTAAAAGTAAATTCCTCTTTTCCCTAAGCATCTTAAATATAACTCTCTTCCCACGGCGTCTACTCTACCGCGTAAACTGAAGAGAGCTACCCATCCCAGGGATCACATCGTAATCCTTCGTGTCCATTACATGCGAGGTTTTGCAAGTAATCTCCTCTCAATCATTATAGGGCATGCCGGTACCATCCTCCTTATCCTCATGGTAGCTCTACCGGGGTGTCTACACACAAGTCCTGGGGCAGATCTATTGTAGGCAATGTGTACTTTCGTGCGAACCGTGCAGATACAAAAGAGTGTGTGGCTCCAGGATCAAATAAAGTGCAGGCATAGAAAGAACTAGCTGAAATGGTACCTGCCACGACATCTGCTGATGCCTGTGCTTCCTCGGTTGTCAAATAGTAGACCCGACCATGGGTCATTGGCCTCTGCTGCTTTTGGGGTTGGTTTTGAGTAGAAGGCTGTCCTGAGGTCGCCTTCCCTTTCTTGTCCCCACCTTGTGATCTTGGTGGTGGTCCAACAGACTGTCGAGAAGCTTGTTGAGATCCCTGGGTTCCCCCTACCACACTCTGTCCTTGTTGACGTTGGGGACATTGGGCCTTTTGGTGATCCAAGGCCAAGCAGTGATAACACCCTCCAGTTATTCTAGGGCATTGGGACCTCTTATGTGGTCCCTTGCATTCAAAGCACTTAATGTTCTGGGTCACACTGGCTGAAGACCCTTTACCTCCAGATGAGGCTGTGGACCTGGTCGGCTTCCCATAGGGTCGATACTTGTTGTCCGGCCTTCGCTTTCCAGAGCTCTTTCCAGATGATTGGCCCTGGCTATTTGCCCCTTTATCCTTTTTATCTTTCTGGGACGACCCCTGGGCGTCCCCTTGACAAGAAGCCTCAGTATACTTAGCCCTAGCCACAACTTCGGTGTAAGTCTTGCACATGTGGCTAGTCACAATCTTTTTCAGTGATGGCCGCAGTCCGGCCTCAAATTTCATTACTCGGCTCTCTTCTGTCGGAACCATATCAGGCAAGAAGCGAGCCAACCGATCAAATTCAGTTTCATATTGCTCCACCGTGGAGCCTCCTTGAACAAGCTGGGAGAATTGTTGCCCAAGCTGTACCAGATGTCCTCTCGAGAAATATTTGGCGAAGAACGCAGTCCGGAATTCTTCCCAAGTCCGAAGGCCTCCCCCTTCCTCAGCCTAATTTCTCCAAAGTACCAATCTTCAGCGGGTCCTTGGAGCATGTACACGGCGGTCCTAATCTTTTCCGCCTCAGTAGTCTGGAAGACCTCGAAGGTCTTCTCCATCTCCCGTATCCATTGTTCTGCTGCATGGGGATCTGCAGCCCCTTCGAAAGGTCGGGGAGAGGGTCTCTTGATCTCCCCTAGTAATCCTCTACTTGTCGTGGGGGTGGTTGGTGGTGCCTTATTTGTTGTCGGGTCTCTTGAATTAGCCCCAACATTTCCCTCATTAGTTCCATCATGCTCATGGGGTACCTCCCCTTGGGTTTTGGCCCTCTCGCTTGAGGCGCTGAGCATTGGATTGAGTGCACCTCCCCGCCGACTTCCATTTTCGTCCCACAAAGGGGTACCTCCCCACCCCTGCGGTTGAGGGACTTCTTCCTCCATAGGAGGTCAGTGGTATTTCGGCACTAATGCAGGTCGCCTCGCCTACCCCTTCCTCTTCCCCTACCACCTCGACTTCCACGCAAGTGATCCATAGTTTAACTGTATAAGGATTACAAGGTTACTTTTTATTTCCAGCAAGACAGATGATGATAAAACATACTTTTATTTATTTCAAAAACAACAACTAGAGTCAACATGCTAAAACAAAAGACACTAAAGGACATAATAAAAGTAGTTCATACAACACATAAGTTTGTAAGACTACGATTATTCTAGCAACTAAAACAAGAACTCAATCCAGATGATGCTCGTCGGGCATGCTGGAGTGTAGTCGTGGCACCTGGCCGATGTCCTCCTGACCCTCGGGTCCCCTCGCTAGGTCCCGCGCCCTGCACGGATGCAAGAAAAGCTAGATGCTCCCGACCGCCACGGTATGTAGCGGCACGCAGGAGGCGTGGCGCCTACACTCAGATACAATGCTCGTATACTCCACATCGACGGCACCTACGAAATCCTCGAGAACGGCATGGAGATGGACTCGCAGCCTTTCCCCGAATCCGCACCCCCAATCCACGCGGCGATAATCACGGGCTCGCGACACGCCGTGGAGGAATACTAGGGCTCACGATCTCACGTAATCTAGCGGAACCACAGGTCCTACCGGCCTCTCGTGCATAGCGATGTGGTCCCTAAGTCCCTGACCAACATGGTAATCTTGAGTTCGGAGCCCGCCAACCTTTCGGGTTGGTGGCTTCCAAATTGGTCCTCCCTCATCTCGGCGAGGACCTCCGCGGGCTCGGAAGAAGAGAATCACTGGGCGGTGGAGTGTTCTCCCGGACGAACTCCACCTCATCGTCGGGCCAATCACGCAGATGATGGTCCCGACATCCCTGCAAGTAAACCAGTGTCAATCTAACGTACCACTATCTATACTACCCCAGTCCCACACTCAGTCTATGCAACTGGCTAAGGGTATCTAGGGTCTGCTATCTGCTCTATCTAGAGAACTGTCTCTGATACCACTTTAATCTGTAACGCCCCGACCCGGATCCCGGGACCTCGGGCACGTCAACAGACCGGCCGTATTAAAGAAGAGATAAACTCAACTCGAATACAAGGCCTAATAACGTGATAAGCAGATAGTAATCCATAAATAAAATATAAACTCAGGTTCATAAGAACATAGAGTCATTAGGGTCCATAGGCCCTATGAAGTCTGGTCCCTATACGGGTCCTACAACAAAAATAATGCTCACAAAGGTAAAGATAAAGGAGACTCCTATAACCTCTGGTCCTCCGGAGTCCTCTCTCGTGCTCTCTCCCTCCTATACCTCGGAATCAGAAGAGGAAAGAGAAACACATGAGCTTTGAAGGAAAGCTCAAGTAAGTACCCCCGCAGTCACAAAGAGTTATCAATAGGAAAATGGCAATCAACAGGATCATAGTATCAACAATAAAGTCCTAGGAGTCTACCACAAGCAAGTCAAGGTACAACCCCTGTTACAGAAGCCCTCGGGCTCTGTTGTGAGTTCTAAGAGAACTCTGAGTTTACTCCCGCCAAAGATGTCCAAATTTTGGATATAAATACGACCTAGTTGGTGCGTTTGACCCTCCAGTCAAAGGTGGGTAGAACTACCTCTTCTACGTGTTAACACGCAGCCTGCACCATGCCCATCGACAGTAAGACCTCCGTAGATTTGCTTCTCCTCGTGAGGTACATCAGGAAGGTCGGGGGTCCTAACCCTGAACATTCCTTAATTGGAGCTTCCCTAGCTCCACTGAGTCCGGGCAGTAGAACATAGCAATTAGGGACACCAACGTCCCGTAAACAAGCGTACATGCTTAACAGGATTCAAGAACAGATATGAACAGCATGTATGGCATCAACAGTGCATGTAATAAGAATACATAGCAAGTCCAAGAAATCCTGGCCACGGTGGAAACTAGGTGTTTAACTTACCTCTAGAGAGACTAAATGTCTTCCTAGTCTCCTTTGAAATGCCCTACGTCTCCCCTGAGAGTATCTGGCATATAACGGTTTATTAGATTTATTGTCCAATAATTTCCGTCTCTCTAAATGTTCATGCATGCCTAACGTTCTTGTTGGGCTTAGGCCCACTAACGGGTCCTAGGGACCATCTCTGCCAATGGGCCCTTATTCCCGCTTGTTGTCCCCTAGTTGACTTTTTGGTCCTACCTAGGTCAAACCTAGTATACTTTAGTATATTTGTCGAGTCTGTCTTTTTTTAATTCTCTTTTGTTGAGTTGAGCCTCGTTAAATTGATCTTAGTCCCTTTTTACCCTAGAAGGGCATTTTGGTCATTTGGTAATCCCCTTTGAACTTATTTAGCTTCCTTGCTAAATAATTCTTATCGCTCAACCAATTATCCAAACTTAAGAAATTAATTAATTAATTTCTATTTGTTTCATTTCAATATTCTACAATAATTATTAATTATTATGTCACACAACCAAAATTTGACAATTTAATAAATATTTGTTACTACGTAACAATACTCGTCCAATTTAACAATACCCCAAATAAATTTGTCACACTCTATAGTTTCACTAAAAGAATATTTGTGACATGTCAATAGTTCTCAATTAACTATTTCAACTAATTAATTATTGTTTGTCACAATAATCAACTAATTTTCTAGCTCAAGACTAATAATTTAATAATATTATTAGCTTGTCAATATAAGTTAATATTTCATTAACTTTTATTTGTTGTCACATGTCCTAAGTTCCCCATTTTAATACCATGTATAGTCAATAATAATCAACTAATGTTCTCATTAAAGAGAGGGAAAATAAATAATTATTTTAATTAACTAAATTAGTGTCACACCCCTAAGTTTATAAATGTTTAATTAAAACATTATCCTTTATTATTATTACTTTTATTATTATTATTTTTTTAAAATAATTTCATCTTCAACCTCTATCTCTTTCATGTAATCAATGCCACCGGTGTTCGTGATCCGCCCGGCCACCGTAGAGACCTTTTCAGCTTGATCGGAACTCGTCATTGCCGTCCGTCATACGACCTCGGCCGACTCCTCCATAGCGCCACCATCCTCCGTTGCTCTCGGCGGAGACTACGAATCCCTAAGCCGACAACTTGCACCTTGGTCCCTCTTCTAACGCTATGAATGCATGAACATGGTTCTACGTCAGAAGAAGAGAGGTGCGAGCACTTACCGGATAGTTGAGGACGACAATGGTGTCTACGGTGAAGCTCCCCGCGCCGACCGCTTCCTACTTCTTCTCCGTGAAGCTTTGGAAGCAAACCCCCCCTGCCAGTTATGCGGTTCTGTCTCTCGCCCCGGGCCTGAAACTCTACAAGAAGCTTCCTCCCTCCCGTGAGACCGCAGGAACAAATTTTCCTCCTCGAGGGCGCTTTTCACCTTCACCGTCCGCTACCTCACCGGAGAATAGAAAGAGCTCGACCGCTGTGAGTCGAGATGAGGGTGTCACGCCTTTTATAGGGCTCGAGACTAAACCTCAAACGCCGAAAACGCTTACCTTTATTGCGCCAGCGTCGTCCGAACTCTTCGCGCACAACGGCCGGCGTAGGGCGCGTGTTCAAGCGCTGGGCCGCTCCAACCCGGGCCGGAGAAGGGGTGGTTCTCAGCCGGATCCCGCTCTTTGAGGATAAAGGGCCGGATCGCTCAATTATGATCAAAGGCTACGATTTAATCTGGTTTCCTCGTGATCCGCCGTTCTTTTAGATTAACCGAGATATCTTTGAGATCGATGGTCGATGTCGATCCCTTGTCTCGCGAGCATCGCCAACCACAAGATGAATGGTTCACACTTGCCCGCACTCATGGGTTTACTCCCATAAAGCCCTCTCCTCCGCTCAGACTGCTCCTAATGCGACCGGATGGATTAAATCACTGTTCGCCACGCGTGGCTCTCTCTGTAAGCCCTTATAATGCCTCGCGATTTACTACAGTCTGAGATCTTTTAATCTCGGCCGTTCATTCTCTCTATTAGGGTTCTCTCTCACAAAAATTTATGAGGGGTCCCTGACACTTTTAAAATTACGCATAGGTCCAAGACTGTGAGAGGGGAAAACTTCTTTAAGGTCCTCAATGCTTTCAAAATTACTATTAGGTCCCTACAGACCCCATAATAATTTTTAATTTCCATTTGATCTTTAATAAATCATTTAATTCCTCAATAGCACTAATCGGGGAAACAAATTATATAAATATAACAATATATTTATTTCCAAAATTCATGGATTTTACATATCAAAACACCTTTTATTATTATTATAATTATTTATTTTTAATTATTATTATTATTATTATTATTATTATTATTATTATTATTATTATTATTATTATTATTATTATTATTATTATTATAAAACAATTTCTAGATTAACCTATCCAAACACAGAAATAATAGAAGCTTAACTTACTCTGAGAAGCACTTTTTCAGAAGTCCTTCTATCAAACTTTAAAAAAGCACTATTTTTAAAAGCCAATCCAAACAAGACCTAAAAATAAATGCTTAAGAAAAATAATAAATGCTAACACAAAATAATAAACACTTTACCAAAAAAATAAGCTCTTAAGAACAATAATAAGAGCGATACAAAAATAATAAACACTTTTGCCAAAAAATAAGCGTTTTAGCAAAATAATATACACTTTACAAAAAAACTAAGCGTTTATACAAAACAATAAACAAAACTCACCTCCTTCCCACTCCATTGTTTTCAATAAGTCAAAAATTGATCTCTGTTCTTGCAGTTGTTCTTGTAGTAGCACATAATACATGGCGTCTTCATAAAGCATACCTTGTTGCGCGGTCTCGGTCACCTCATAGAACCACAAATTAAGTGCGAGGACACACCCTCTCACGTAGCCTGACGTTGAAAGTTTCCCCACAACATAGGCCTTCACATGGCTTGCTTCATCGGGGATGTCCTCCATCAACTACTTATATGTAGCCTCCTCCCACGCGCTGTCCCCAAGTGTAGCAAGGTTGTTAGCATACGAAGCAACCCATTGCGGGGTTGCACAGGAGGTGGTTATGAATAGAAAAGTCCTAAGGAAGTAAACTACCTGCATCTTAAAGAAATTCTCCTCCTTAGGCTTGCCATTCAGAATGAAGTCGAGGAGAACCTTCTGAATGGTATGGCGGTCGCTGTCAACCACCTTCCTCAGGATCCTATACTCGAAAGCGTGATTTACTGACATTCAAATTTGAAGTTTATGTTAGAAAAGTGTAGGAGGATATAAAATCAAAGGAATGGCTTTGCACACTAGAATAGTGTTATCCTTAAGGATTATTTGTCCTTACTTAGTTGTTGCCGAGTTGTGACAAAATCCTCTAGGATTAACAAAGCCAAGCAACAATTTCTATGCCAATAACAACATAGAAATTCCCAAGAAAGAGAGAAGAAAGTAATACTTGTAGCAAAGAACAAGAATGAAGAGAAAAGAAAAGAATAATCATGAACTACTTTTCAATTCTCTCCAATCTTTCATATTTATAGATGTTTAATAAAACTGATTTCCAAATGAAAAGATGTAATGGTTCAAATGAAACAATGATGTTTCATTCCAAGTGAATCAATGCAAAATTCATTTCAAGTGAAATAATGCAATGTCTCATAAGAAGTCATTCCAAAAGAAATAATGAAATGGTTCTTCAAATTTGTATGTGCCTTTTTTATAATGCTAACTTAATTTATGCATATAATAATTTAAATTAACTAACAATCCCCCACTTAGCTTTATAATATTAGGAGAGCATGTTTCATGCATAAATAAAAGTGTCTTTCGACTTTAACTTTTATTTTAGTGTAAATATATCAAAATTCTAACGAAATCAAAAGTGCCTATTACTTAGCTTAAACCTAGATTCCTTTTTGCGTCAAACTTAGATATATCACACACATGAACAACAAGCCTTTCTTCTTTCAATCACCGTGAGGTTTAGCACCACTAATATGGCCTTGTGCTACCTCCTATTTCATAAACACTTACAAAGTTTGTAAATCTCTCAAACTTTGATCAAGCGCACCACTTCACGTGTTTACATAGGGGGTGAAGTTTTATTGTTAGTAAAACCAACCATTTACTTCATTAAGAGTACCAAAATACCCACCCTCTTTTACATAAGAAATAATTAATTTATCAAGTAATTTCTTATCAATCATCAATAATTTGTTATTACCTCTTAAACCTTTAGAATTGCTAAGCAATAACGTGTGGTTCCTATTATTAATGATAAATTAACATTGCTTTTAGACCCATCGCACTTGTAGTGCTAGCTACTATATCTCTCGAGAGTCCTTTTGTTAATGGATCAACAAGATTTTCTTTCTTTTAGACGTAACATAGACAAATCGTAATGATGCCATTAGATAATAGGTGTCTTATATATTCATGTCTTAAACAAATATGTCTAGACTTTCTATTGTAAATTTTACTAAAAACTCTAAACATTGTTGCTTCACTATCACAATGCAGAGAGATAGCTGGTATTGGTCAGTGGGCCATAACTTTATATCTAATAAAGATTTCTCACCATTCTCGCCTTTTGTCTATCACAGTAGGAGCTATAAATTCAAATTCCATTGTTGAATGAGTAATACAAGTTTGTTTCTTAGAAGCCCAAGAAATATATAGCTCCACCTACGCATCAGAAATATCCAACCGTAAGTTGAATCCTTGTCTTTACACTAGATTTCCAACTTGCATCACTATACCCTTCTAATAATCAAGGAAATTTGGTGTAAAATAATCCAAGAGTTTTTGCTCTCTTTAATATAACCAATAACTCTACCAATAGCTTTCCAATGTTCACTACTTGGATTATGTGTGTCTCTTGATAACTTATCCACTGCAAATGCAATATCTGGTCTAGTACAATGCATTGCATACATTAAGCTCCCAATTGCACTCGCATACTCAAGTTGACTTACAGATTTTCCAATATTTTGCAGTCAGCTTAATTGAAACATCATATAGGGTATGAAATTCTTTCACATTTAAATGACTAAATTTAAAAAAAAATTTATCAATATAATGAGATTGACATAAAGCATAACCCTCACAATGTTTTCTAATTTTAATACCTAAGATAGTATCAACATCACCCAAATCTTTCATTTTGAATCGTGAAGTTAAATATTCTTTAGTTTCTTTTATACCTTGCATATTAGTACTAATAATCAACATATCATCAACATATATATAAACATACAATCACACCATAATCTTTTGTAAATTTGGAATAAATACATCTATCCGCTTCACTATATTTGAAATTATTTGATAATATCACTTTATCAAATTTCTCATGCCATTGTTTAGGGGCTTGTTTCCATCCATACAAAGAGTTTATTAGCTTGCATACTTTATGTTCATTTTCTGGAAGCACAAACCTTCGTGTTGTTCCATATAAACTTCCCCATCAAGATCACCATATAAAAATGTTGTTTTAACTTCCATTTGATGAACATGCAAGTCAAATATATAGGATAATACAAACAACACTCTTATTAATATAATCCTCGCAACAGGTGTATATGTATCAAAGTAATCGACACCTTCTTTTTGTTTAAAACCTTTTGCTACTAGTCTAGCTTTAAATGTTTGAAGTGTTCCATCTGTGTTATATTTTCTCCTAAACACCTATTTGCAACCAATAGGTTTAGAACTCGGAGGTAAATTATTTAATACCCAAGTACCATTAGCAAGTAAAGAATCCATTTCATCATTAATTCCCTCTTTCCAAAATGCAGAATCCCTTGAAGCCATAGCTTCTTTAAATGTTTTAGGATCCTCTACCAAGTTAAGTGTTATTGGTATTGTATTTAAAAGACAAATTGTTGTTTCTTCAACTAAAAGACTATAGCTTGAGAAAAAAAATAAAGTCCGAACCTAAATTCCTTTCTTTCCTAACTCTTTTACTTCTTCTAGGTTCAAGAGAAGGTTCAACATCTTTTCTTTTATTCAAAGAACTAGAACCATGATTATCATATTTTGTTGTGCTATTTTGATTATCACTAGTTTTACTAGAATTATAAAGAAAGCTGGTTTCTAGAAAATCAACATCTCTAGATTCAATTATAGCATTAGACTCTAAGTCCAATAATCTATAAGCTTTAGAATTTGTTGCATAACCAACAAAGATGCTTTTTTAAAGCTCTTGTTCATAATTTTGTTCTTTTAGGATCATTTACCCGATAGTATGTAACACACCTCCTGATGCAGGAGGATCGGGTTAGTTGGTGCCGAGTTGGCAAATCAACGTAAAGACTGGAATTGATCGAGCCAATTCTGTGATTGGAGCAGTTTTGGGGGTGGTTTTGTATTTTGGCCATAACTTTGGCTACATATATCGGAATCACGCGTTTGAACCCAATCCGAAAAACTCGTTTTAGTGCGCACTACATGGTCACCCCAGATCGACTCATTTGGTGTCATCTTCAAATTCAAATTCTGATGTTATCCTGCCAGATCACTGTTTAGATATTTTTGCTATTTTGAAAATTATTTATCTAATTAGGATAGGTGAATCCGATTTGATCTTGGATTTTTAGGAGTTATCTGATTTGTTTAGAGTTTTAAATTTAGATAAGTTTTAGTTTTGAATAATAAGTTGCCAATTTTGACAATTTAGATAAGATAATAGTGTTTCTAGGTTATTCTTTTGAAGCTATTTTACCCGGCTTGTGGGTTGGTTTAGATTATTGAGTTTTGAATAAAAGTATTTTCCTGAATTTTAAAGCATTTTTTCTGGTTCTTTTGGTTCTTCGTTTGTTCTTCCTTGCGGTCCTTGGATCCGGCTAGCCCGCGAGATAATCGCTATTCTGCCCGGCGTCACCCCCACACTTTAATATAACTTAAGTTTTGCTTTCTACCTTTTAGAGATTCATATGGAGATATTCTAGTTTTCTTTGATAGTATTCTATTGTGAATATGACACGCAGTCAATATGCTTCTCCCCATAAATTTATTGGTAATTTTGAATGCATAAGCATAGAGTTAATCATATCCACCAAAGTTTTATTTTTTCTTTCAGCCAAATCATTTTGTTGCGGTGTATACAGAGCATTTGCTTGATGAATTATTCCATGTAATCCACAAAATTCAGAAAATTCAATTGAGAAGTATTCCCGACCACGGTCACTTCTTAATATTTTAGTTTCCTTTTTAAATTGATTTTCAATTAAAGCTTTATAACTCTTAAACATCTCAAATGCTTGATCTTTTGTTTTCATTAAGTATACATGTGTAAATCTAGAATGATCATCTATAAATGTAATGAAATATCTATCCCCACCCCTAGTTAGATGACCATTAAGTTCACAAAAATCGGAATGAATCAGTTTAAGCACTTGGGTTGTTCTTTCATGTTTAGGAAAAGGTTTCCTAGTCATTTTAGACTTCAAATATATTTCACATTTTGAATTACTATGATTAATTCTTGGTATTAAACCTTCTTAGACATGCATCTAAGATATTTAGAATTAAGATGTGATAATCTAGCATTGCACAAATCATAATAAGAATCAACCATATAAGTAGAAATAACATTTTTATTAATACTCAATTTGAACATGTCATTACAAGAATATCATTGTCCAACAAATACACCATTTTTAGAAATGTTTATCTTCTTCTCTTCAATTACAGCCTTGAGACCTTTCTTGCATAGGAGACTTCAAGAAACCAAATTCTTCCTTACGTCCGGAACATGGAACACATTGGTCAATGGTACTTTCTTTCCTGATGTAAATTGAATCTCTACAACTCCTTTACCTTGCACTTTGGCTGGATTATTGTTTCCCATAAGTACATCGCTCATCATTTTCCATGCATAACTTCATAACTTTTCAATAAGTCTTTATTGTTACAAATATGAATAGTTGCTCCCAAATACCACCTATCCATGGTTTTTTCGGTTATTGCCATATTGCATTCAGTAATTATACTTATTTCCAAATCAGAAACAACAACAATTTCAACAGAGTTTTCAATAAGATTCACTTTCTTTTGTTTATGATCCTTATCACTTTTAAGGCGTTTGTAAAATCTGCATTCCTTTTTGAAATGACCCTTCTTTCTACAAAAGAAACATGACTTGTTCCTTTTGTTGGAAGAATTCTCACTTGCATTATCAGCATGCTTCCTTTACTTTTTTGTCTTAGTTTCACTTAGGGGCGTTCACTTGGGGGAAAGTGCAGGGAAGTGCTGGTTTGGAAGTGGGGGCCCAAGTCCCAGTTCTTGAAGTGGGTCAAGTGAAAGCACTTCTAAGTGTCTCATTTCCACTGAAGTGAAGAACCTGAAGTGCCCACTTCTCCAAATGTATAATAATAATAATAATAATAATAATAATAATAATAATTATGATAATAATAATAATAATAATAATAATAATAATAATAATAATAATAATAATAATAACCCACTTTCGCTAAAGCCATTTCTACCACTTCATGCATTTTATACCCGGCGGCCTTAGTACAAAATGGGGAAGTAGCTACTTCAATCAAGGCGGGTCAAGTGCCACTTACGCGTAAAGAAACGCCGGCGGCCGGCGGAATCACTTCCCCACTTCCCTCAGGCACTTACCCCTAAGTGAACGCCCTGCATTCACTTTTGAAACAACCTTTAAGGCAACCTTTTCTCATGTATGCGAATTTCTTCCTCAATCTGGATATAATTTATAAGTTGATCCAGACTGAGTTCTTCAGAAGTATGTAATAATTTCTTTCTATAATCATTCCAAGTGTTAGGAAGTTTGGCAATTATAGCAACCACTTGGAGTGATTTAGAAACTTCCACTTTTAAATCTTTCAACCTTGAAACTAAAACTAGTAAGTCATCCACTTGGTTCATAACTGACTTATTTTCATACATTTGATATTAAAAAATTTTCATACTTAAAAATCTATCCGTACCTTATTTTCAAAAGTATATTTGTTCTCCAAAGCTTTCCATAACTCTTGAGGTGATTTTTTTTCCCGAAGAGATCATATAACAGATATGATAATGAATTAAGAATGAATCCTTTACAACGAACTTCATCTTCTTCGCGTTTCTTCCTTGAAGCTTCTATGGTTTCAGTATGCTCACCACTTGGTTCCGGAAGAGGTCGTAGATTTTCTTCTAGTAGATAAGCAACACAAACTTCACTTAATAGGAATAATATCTTGTCTTTCCATCGAGTGAACTTGGTACCATCAAATCGATCCAACTTGAACATTTCAGGACTGAACATCTTGTTGAACACGTTGTCTCCTTTTATAGCCTCTCTATATTGATCAAATAATCCTTAAGATTGTTCGAAAAGTGAGGAGAATATCAAATCAAAGGAATGGCTTTGCACACTAGAATAGTGTTATCCTTAAGGATTATTTGTCCCCACTTAGTTGTTACCGAGTTGTGACAAAATCCTCTAGGATTAACAAAGCCAAACAATAATTTCTATGCCAACAACAACACAGAAATTCCCCAGAAAGAGAGAAGAAAGTAATGCTTGTAGCAAATAACAAGAATGAAGAGAAAAGAAAAGAATGATCATGAACTATTTTTCAATTCTCTCCAATCTTTCATATTTATAGATTTTTAATAACATTGATTTCCAAATGAAAAGATGCAATTGTATAAATGAAACAATGCAATGTTTCATTCCATGTGAAACAATGCAACGTTTCATAAGAAGTCATTCCAAAACAAATAATGCAATGGTTCAACAAATTTGCATGTGCCTTTTTTGCTACATTAACTTAATTTATGTATCTAATAATTTAAAGCTAACTAACAGTTTATTGCATCATCGTGGCATCATAGGCCGAGGATCATGCTGACATTATTTAGCGGGAACTTTAGCTGAGAAAAACCAATGTTGAAGGCTCTTATCTTCACATTGTATATTGCCAAGAGGGAATCCAGCAGCCCCTCTCCTAGATGATGGGCTCCAGCTTCATAAAATGGGCAAAAGGAGTTTTCTTTAGCATCTTCCAATGTTGAGCTATTATCATCCTCTTTAACTTGATCATCATTGTCACAATTGGAACCAGATAGCACCTGTTGTTAATAAAGAAACAATTTTCCCTTGCCATCTTGAAGAGAACTGCACATTACAACAAACAAGTCAAGTACTTGAACATGTAATCGAAACAACAACTTCAACAATAACAATAAACACTTTCATTAAAAAATAAATAGAAACACCAAAAAATAAATAAAAACGTGTTTTTGATAAACACATATATTGTTACAACCAAAATAGTAACTTTTATATAGAAAACAAAGAATCGAGATAATATACCCATTATTCCAACAAAAAGATTTGAATGAAATCTAAACATGGGAGACTGGGAAAATGGGACATAATCTCTACCTTGGTTTGCAACCAAAGCTAGAAAACATCGAAAAATGCAAGTTGTGCCCTAGAATCTAAAATAAACTTTAACCATTACATCACGCATTGTAAACCTAGTAACTAAAACACTTTTAGTTGAGAGAAGCTTACCTGGGTCTAAGCTCTTGGAAATGGTTACATGAAGCTCTAGAGAGATGCTTTTCCCGGCAGCCCGCGGAGAGTAGATGCTGCAAAGCTAAGGAGAAGAGCGGTAGAAACTCATGAATCTGGGGAGAATAACGCAAAGAAAACAAATGAGTCACTTCTGAGGGGTGAATGGGCGGGAAACTCCATCACATGCGTGGGATACCACCGGTCTGAGAACCTAGTTGCGCGCGGAGTTCCAATGCCTTGTCCATTAAAAGGTGGATGGGTATTCTCATGATTTCCTTGCCCCACTTTAATCCTATATTAAAAAAATATATTTCATACAAATGAGAATTCTAGTAATTCAAACCATCCTTTTAACTTCGTTAATGGGTTATCGGGTTAATGTGTAATTAATAAAAAAAGAATTTTTTTTAAAAAGATGTAAAATATGATGGCTTTTTGAGGATAAACCAACCTTAGAGGATCTTTTGTTACTTTTCTCTTTTTATACATTTGCATTAAGATGGTCGGAACCCCCTAGCTTTCCCTTTTGAGAGGAATAGGCTAGCTGATGCAAGAGAGCCTCGAAGCAAATGATGTCAAGCTATCCACCGCATCTATGTGCTTTGCAGTATATCATGTAACATGCGAATCACGTGAAAGCGCGAAGTGATCGAGCCAGCTGATTGGGGCGCTTTAAAGCGCATTCTGCGTTTTGACCATAACTTTAACTACAGTGATCTAATCAGCGCTGTTCAACCCTAATTCGAAAGTTTGTCTCGACACGCATGTGGGGTCCACTAGCTAGGCTCGGTGGACCTCGCTTTCATCCCTCAAATTCCACCGCTTTCCTCCTAATATTCGCTTTCGTTGTTTTTCTTCTTCTATTTTTGGTAATAATTCAAATGCCGAAAAAAGGCATGATTTGATTTTGATTTGATCTAGGATTTTGGTTGCTAGTTTGATTTGAATAATTTTTTATTTTTTCCATTTTTGACAAAAGTTTCGAATTTGTGAAGATTCTACGGTTTTACTAACTTTTGATTCAGTTTTTTTTATTAATGGAATTTCTTTGAAATTTAGAGGTATTTCTCTAGTTTTCTTTGGTTTTTTTTTTCTTTGTGATATTTGGTTTCGGCTAGATTATGGGATAATTACTACTCCACTCTGCGTGACTAGTTTGTTATATTTTTATCATTACTATCATCATTGAAATATTGGGTTAACGGCTACTTTTCTTTTCTGGTTAGGACCTCTCTCTCGATATATATATATATATATTCTCTAGAACTGGAACCTCCTCATTATCGGATCTCAACCCATCTGCCCGAATCCGCTAATTCCTCCCCTTCGCGGCTCCTCGTTTTGAAGCGGAGCTCGACATCCATTTCAGAGGACGACAGAGAGGAGAGGGACAATAACTAACAACCCTAGAAATTCACCGAGATGATTCTTCGAACTCCGCCGCAGAGGAAGAGGCTGGCCCTCGATCCCTCCAGCCCCGTTTCTGATCGCCGCGTCGTCGTGTACAATGACCCTGCTCCCGTCTCCTCTCTCGATCCTTCCGAACAGATGGTCTGCACCTACCACTGCCGCCAGATGGTGATCCTCTTCCTTCCTTTTCTTTTGCTATCTGTTTTCGATTTTTTGCTGATCATTATCTGCTGTTTTATTGCCCTTTAGTGGCGCTAAGCGTACAATATTAGGTTTTGAGTTTTGAGCCAACATTTTAGAGTTTTCAATGTGTTCTTGTTTCAAAATTCACCCCGCTTTGTGAAATTCATGTCTGTGTTGTATTGAGCTTGATTTAGTTACGTTTGAATCGACTTAAACCGGTGATTGATATTTTGATTTTCACTGATCCTCATTGAAGTTCTGAGGATCAATTCAAAAGAGAATTAGGATCTCTATGAAGAAATTCCGATGACTTTGAGGTCCGGGAAAAATGCCGCTTTAAAATTGAAAACATTAATGCTTTCAACCTTGACAGCCTATGCTTTTCATCGGTTGTTATGCAGTTTCATGTTAGTTTGCTCTTGCGTTTATTCTATTTAGAAGCTCTTCTAGACGTGATTTCCTAGTTATGACATAAAAATAATGCTTTTGAATTGACCTAATGAACACTATATTTATTTATTTATTTATTTATTTATTTATATCCATATACTATTTTAAAGTTGTTCCTTATGATTAATGAGATAGGTTAAATCGGAATTCATGGTGGCATTGGGCACTGCAGAGAAGCAAGTGGCTGAATATCAATCCAGGCTAGAGACAATGAGTAATGAGCTAACCAAGAGCGGTAAGCTTATTTCGTGTGTTTGGTTTTAGGTTGGACTTTGAATGTTTAGATTTCAAAATTATGTTTTGTGTGTTTCTTCTTTTCTGATTATCCACTCAGATAAAATTCTGGTTATATAAATGCTTTTATCAAAATCTCAAGAGGCTATATTGCCACTTTTGCTGTCTTTGTTGGTATCACCCCACTTCTTTCCTGTGCTCTCTTTCAATTATCCATTTTGATGTTGTACCATCATTTTTCTTCGTGCTACAGAAGAGCAGCAGCAGAAATGTCAAGCTCACCTCTTGTTTGTAGAGCAGGAACTTGAGGCATCCAAAGGACGAGAAATGGCATTACAAGAACGTATTCTGAAAGAGGTCAATGATTCCCAAGAGCGATACATTACACAATTGAAACGCTGCAGCGAACTTGAGGTTTTTTTTTTTTGTTTTTTTTTTCTTAGTGCCCTCCCTTTTTCTGTGTTAATAGTTTTCTCAGTTTTTTACTGTTCTTTATAATGAAATATGATTATATGATCCCTAATCCTTTTATATGATCCCTAATCCTTGTCTTTAATGATGAGAGGCAGCCAATTTAGATCAGTCCACAAAGGTGTTTTGTTTTTCCAGATGATGCTTCTTGACAGATTATCTGAAGTTTTTGTTCAAATCTGTTTTAGATTTATTGGTTTTCTCTCGATTATTCAACTCTTGTAATTTATAACCACATCAACTTTTGGGTTCAATGTCAAATTATTAATGTTTTTGTATTCCATTGATGTTGTGAACCTGAAAAAGCTACCTTGTTATTTGATTGACACATGGCGCTTAACCTCCTTTTTTAATGTCATTTTTTAGTATGTGTAATTCTTATTATGAACTGGTTGAAGGTTGTGACAGATGCTTCTATGTTCTAATTTTCACACAACTTCTAATTAGATGTGCAAGACGTCATGATTTGTTGGATTGTAGGTACAACTTAAAAAAGAAGTTGGGCTGCGTAAGGAAGCTGACTCTCTAGCAGCTTCATCTAATGAGAGAGTTGTAGAACTACAAGGAAAACTTAAGCGACTTTCTGAAAGCTCAGAAAGGGAGAAAACACATTTAAAGAAGGAACTCTCACATCTTCAACAAGAGTCAGAATTTTCAATCTCAAGAACCAAAGTTGAAGTCTGTAATGTTAACTGCTCTATGTCAAGTATTATTTACATATTTATTCACTTTTGTGCTATGTTTTTCAGCTTGAAAGAATGAGATTGAGAGCTGAGAATTCTGAGAAAGAGGCAATGCTATTGGAAGAGCAGTTAGGAGACTTGAGCAAACAATTAAAATGAGGTAAATAACACCCATTGATGTTCTCTGTATACTTCAATCAACTGAATTTTTTTTTGCATAAATTTCTTTTTTCTAATACAAAAAAGTTAGGAAACCCTAAATGTAAACTTCCATTTCTTGATCAGTGTCTTCATCAAAAAAGTGATTTGGAAACAAAAATTATCCACGCTTTTCTGCACCCCTCACATGATGCTAATCTCTCGACAACTGACTTTGGTGAAGCATCCTGCAAAGAGGAGCTTCAAGCTATGTATGTTTTCTAATTGTATACTAATACTCTTAGTTTTGACTTTCTTATTCTTATACTGGCAAAGTTTATGTTCAATTTCTTTTATGGATTAGGAATATCTAGCCAAGTTTCTGTCTCTACACTTTCTAAAAAGCAAAGAATGCTTGGTGTGGAAATGGACAATATAGCAATAACTCAAAAATTGGGGCATGAAGTCATCATCATCATCACTCATCTGTATCCATTGGCAATGTAGTCTAATGCCAATTGCTTTTTCAGTTTACTGGTTAAGATTATTGGTTATATCTGTCCCTATTTACCATTTTATCCCTTCTGTTCCATCCTTGATGAAATTTCTGACTTTGTTCAGGATATATTGTATTTGGATATTTCTTGTACAGATGTGGAATTTCTGACACTTGTATTGTTCTATGTTTTTATGATGGTGAACAATTGCAGTACTCTCTCCCCATTGTAATTGCCTTAAAAAACCTTGAATTTTGTTGTAAGATTTCTTAAGGCTCGCTTTACAAGGTATGATGAAGGATAAAATCCATTTCTATAATTAGTATTCATTTTTGCTCCTATACTTTAAAAATGTTCAAATTTGGTCATTGTACATTCCAAATTTTGTTCAATTTCATCCTTAGTGTTTTGATGTGCAACCAACTCGCATATGGTTTAAATACATGAGGTTTTAATCAATTTTTCTCCTTTCTGATGTGGCACTCTCTGCTCGACATGGATGGTGACATGGCTTTGCCAATCTTGCCATTGTTGCCATATCATCATACATGTGACTTAAAAAGTTATTTGTTTATTCGACTAGCTAACATGGTTTAAGTTTGCATCATTAGATGTCATCAACCAATTGGCTTAAAATTGTTATATATATTTTAAAATAATCTTTTAAGCCACTTGGTTTGGGATGTTACAATCAACTGTGGATTTAGAGAGGATGTACTTTGAGCCACTAGGATGTCCGGAGATAATGATGCCATCAGTGAAGACAACAAAAGTGGAGACAAGGTGACAAAGGGTAAATAAAAATATGGAGGCTATACGGGACAGTAGATGATGGCATGGAAGATGAAGGTGGTCGAGCACATACACCCCACTATGGAGATGGCCAGTTCCAAGAAGGATCCTTGTAAGACGATCCGGTACACGACACGCAAACTTATCAAAAATAACAAGATATCCATGGGAGTCTAGTTAGCCTACGAAGATAAGGTTTATGGACAACCGGGTATATAGGCAACATCGGGAATGTGGAAAGTGGGTGGTATGTAAGAGGCTACTAGTGGTAATGGAAAGTGATAGTGCCATACCGCGAATGCATGACCGTAAGATCGAGGAAATAGGCCGGGTAAGAGCTGAAGGTGGGTGACATCATAGGTCACATATGGAAAGAGACTCCGTGAGTCAAGCGTACCAAGCAGGATCGAGAAATACTTGAAGTGGCGGAGGCGACCGTCGATGAGAGGTAGTGAGCCAAGATGACCGAAAGCACAAAAGGTCGAGGAGTGAGACCCGACTTCGGTGAGAATTGGTAAGCCGTGATAAGCCGCTTCTGGCCATCAAAGAAGCAATCGGAGTGAGTAAAAGCTGTAAGGTAACGGCGCGCTACACGGGCGTATTCTCACTGAAAGCCCGCTTTAGCTTATATACACTCAAAGACTTAACGCGGGCTAAGAGCATGACTATAGCAGCAAAGGTGGTCGCCGCTGGTGGCACCGGATCCCTAAGGAGCATGTGAAGAAGCCGAAGTAGGAGGTTGTGAACTAGGTCACACCGGGGTACCAAATCTTGAAGGAGGCAACAACGACGAAGTAGAGGCCGATAGTAGGAGCTGGGGAGTAGCAAGTACAGTATGCGGAACAACAACCGGTAGAACCAACCACATCTAAGGACCAAAGGTGGATCTCCTCAGCAATCACATAGGCCAAGATATCACCGAGATGAGGAAAGTTGACTCGGGTGTAGGAGTTCGAGTATGAACCGCCAACTCGAAGCTAAAGTCAGATGAGAAACTCATAAAGACGGGCTGGCACGGGTCCTAGGCAATGGAGAGGTATCATGCAGGTTGGACCGAGACGGGTCATCTCATCACATTGACGCCATAAGTTACTGAGCTCTACAAAAAAGTCCTGGATAGAGCGATCAGGCTGGTAGGTGACGGTGAGAGTCTGCAGAAGGGAGTAGTGCAAAGCCTGACAAGAGGGAAGATGAAGGCTATGCAAGTGATCCCAAATCGCCTTGGCCGTAGGAAAATCGCAGACGGGCAAACGAATGGGAAGCTCGCACGACTGGCAGAGGACAATGATAGTGTGAGAGTCGTCCTCATGCCACCTGGTCCAAGCCTGGAACCAGGAGGAAGCCTCAGGGTTGACAATGGACTGAAATGAGCCCTCATGTATACTCGTAGAGGGAAGCAACATGACCCTGCAGGTTAAACATCGGTCTTCCAAGATAGGGATGTGTGTGGAAGCCATGGGAGCAAAATTTAACAAGAACCAAAGAAGAAATAATCCAAATGGGCGATGGATTGAAAACTACTCTCAATAGCTGCGGCGCGTATGCTGGCCGCGAGGTGGGGCGAGATCATTACATGTGGAAAAAAAAAAAAGAAACCCAATGTCAACTAAGATGCAAAAGATGCGCCAACATCTTGAATGCTTGTAGGTCGAAGCCATCGCTCATGGGTCCGCAACTTGAAGACTTGCAGCCGAAAGCGATCGTCAGGGGACAACAAATGTCCTTGAAGACTCAGAGGGCTAAGTTACTTGCTCTGTGGTGGAATAGAGTAGGGTGACCAACCACATCCACGAGGACAAGTGAGCCGAGCCAGACCTGTGCGAGGGGTTCCGAGAGGTTCAGGCCAGCGTGGACGGAGACAGAGACCGGAGGGGGCTGCTCGGGGAGGCCATGGTAGGTGGACTTGGGGCCGGCTCCAGGAGATGGCGTGAGATTGAGGAGGCGTGATGTAGGCCAAGCTGGCCGAATCCATCATGGAGGATCTAGGGCTTCTTTGATACCATGTTAGAAGAGCATACCTTGACTTAATAGAATTGGAGATCATGTGTAAGAGTGAGTCATACGAGTAAAGCCTCCACCACTTTATCCTAATAAGCACAGTAGGATAGCATAATAGGGATAATAGGGTAAATGTACAGCTAACAGTTACAACTTGACCCACATGTGCAACTCAAATATATTTTTAAATAAAAAAAAATTAAAAATGAAAACATATTTATATATTTAAATTTTTAATCCACGTGGCTGTTGAAAGTGCCATTCCTGCTGGTAGGCCACATCACCATATATGTTCATAAAGAATGCCACATATGCAAGAAAAAAAAAAGATTAAAAAAATCATATGTTCGAACCCGTATGTCAGCTGAGTGCTACTATAACACTAGGGATGAAATTGAAGGACATTTGGAATATGCATGGTATGTGTTGAATATTTTTAAAGTTTAGAGATGGAAATGAACAATATGGTACAGTACATGGACAAAATGGCTTTAATCAGCATGATGAGAGGTTAGATGTCAAATTTACAGAATATTGATTTGTTGCATACTGTGAAAGAAAGTAGCAACAATAAAATAGATAAGAAGGATAGTAAATGTGGGTTTTTTCTCTGATTGAGTGTATCAGTTGTATCTAGTAGGATATTCATGCTCTTTGCTGTTTATGTATCTAATATCATTAATGGATGATATGATTATAGAAATAAGTGTTGAGTGGAAGAATTGGAAACCTTACATTGATGTTCCCAATTTGTTTAGTTTTTCTGAGGGCACTCACCATTTCTTATTACTTAAATTTAAGATTGAAGAGATATGAGTACAATAATTTTTAATGAGGACAAGATTGAGGAGATACATGAGTACAATAATTTCTACCGTGGATTTGTCATCTAGGAGAACTGGTTAATTGAAAAAACATAATTTTAGCAGCAATTAGTTCTTTTAGTTATTAATATTCAGTGGCCAGTCCTAATGATATGTATATGTGCTGTCATTTTTGTGTAATTTGCTTGTGTTATGGCATTTACTGTTTTAGTTAGGTATATTTTCTTCTTTTTGTTTGGTCTCTTATACAAAATTTAAGGAGTCCATGCTATCATTCATGAATTGTTGTATTAGCCTGGTAAATTTTCTCTACTTTTTGTGTCCTTGATGCAAAATCCTTTTGTATTTTCTAAGTTTGTAGTTGATTAAACGATTTCATGGTTGTCTTGATTGGTCACTAGGAGGTTGAATTGCGAGAAGCAAGGAAAATAAAGTCTTTTCACATGAATAATGAGTTATTGAAGGAAAAGCTATTGGAGGAAAAGACACGTAGAGAGAAGGCGGAAATGGAACTATTGAAATTGGAGGAGGCCCAACTTAATGCACAGAAACTAGAGGATGAATTAATTTCCTGGAAATCTTTGCTCAAGGAGATACCAGATGTAACATGCTTTAATGATATACTTGCCAAGTTTGCAGCTTTACAGAAGTACACTCACATCCCTTTAATATAGGTTCAGTGATAGTGTATTATTTTCCTCCTATGGTGACCTTCTGAACAAATGGTCCATGTTAGATAAGTGCACCATAGGTCTTTTGTGGCTGTAAGTTTTTTTGTTGGACTTGTTGATCTGTATTCTCTATGTTTTGACAGGGAAGTGATTGAAAGCATGATGAAAGTTGGAGAGTTGAGTGGACGTGTGAAAGAGTTGGAAGTTTCTCTGGAAATGGCAGAGCTTAGCAGGCAAAATGCTGAAAAAGATTGTGCATTGGCCAAAGATTTATCTGAAAGCTCTGTTTTGGAGGTTAAGCTGCCTTGAGTTAATGGTAATTAAAATGCCAACAAATTCTATATTCTATTTCTTTACACCTTGCATTAATTGGTATTCTTTTGTTCTTGATATAATTTGTGCTCTAAATTCTTCTTTTCTGTTTTAATGTTTTTGTTAACTTTGAATTTATGGCGGACTATTTCTTTCTTTCTTTTATTTTTTCCATTGGCATGATGAAGTAATATCACATATATGTCGTGAATGCTACATGGCACTTGCTTCTCTTGTATTTCCTTTTATTTTCCTTGGTTGACAGGCTAAAAGAGAGTTAACATCTTTGAGTGACATACATTTCCTACTTGGTGTTCCTCACTTGCATGGCTTTTACTTTATGCTTGAAGTAGGTAATGTGAAATACTTTGCAGAGTAGGTCGCTTGATTTATTAGATAATCTGTAACTACCATGATAATTTAAATCTTGCTGGTAATTTAAGATGCTGAACCTCAGTATGGGGGGCATTTGTCTAAGTGAAATTCAAATGCATGAAAATATTAGACTGGATTTGAATTTTTGGTCATCTATGCTGGTAATTGTGAGCTAGAATCATATTTTGAGATGTGACATGTAGTTTCATTCTCAGGACTACATTGGACTTTTTAAAACTCAATGTTTGTAATAATGATGATGTTGTTGCATTGATTACTTCTGATTTTATTTACCACCTATCAGTCTTCTTGTAGTTTCATGGTACAAAATCATAAATTTGATGATATAGTTCTATGACTAGCTCTTTGTGATTAGACTATTTAGCAGTGAGAACTTCTTTAGTTTATTCTTGGTGCATTTGCCATCTCCATCATAGTGCAGTTCCCATAAGCAAATTTTAACTTTATTGATCCAATCTTGGCTTCTCTCTCCTACCAAACTTCTATGTATGGAGCCAATTTAACAAATTTTATTCAAGGCAATTTCCTTGATTTCATGTAGCATTGTGCTTTATTATTTTAATTTAAGTACTGATGCTTCATTATCATGACTGATACACTCAGCCAAACTTTGCCATGAAGCCACAGACAAATTTTACTCTAGTCACTCTCCTTGATTTCCTGTAACTTGGCACTTTATTATTGGGCGTGTAAACGAGCTGAGCTTGAGTGAGCCCAGCTCAGCTTGAGCTCAGCTTGGTCAGTCTCGAGCTGAACTTGAGCTCTTTGGTTTACAGTGGAAGTTTTAATTCAGTAGGGGCAAAAAGTAACTGCTGTTGAAGGTTGTGAGGATCCGAACTCAGGTGGGTATAATACCATCAACCACCTTTACCATTCCAGCAAACTTTCTTTTGTATTCAAACCAGATTTTTAATAATATAATTATTCAAAATATATATTATATATGATATTGAGCTTTGACCCAAACTCAAGTTTGGCTCGATTTTAATTTGAGCTTGAATTCTCAAGCTCACATTTGCCTCATTTATTATATAATTGAGCATAAGCTAAGCTTTGGTTGGCTTGCCACACTAGAACCATCCATAAATAGTTTGATTGCTTACTCCCCTATATATTATTTTAATTTTATTTTAGTGCAGATGCTTCATTTGGCATGATCATGAACGGTCTTTTATTGATTATGTATTCTGATCATATTATAGATATACACTGTTTTTCCTTCACTCTTTGTTTAATTTCACATTCCTATATGTTTTATATGTGTCAAATTAATTGTTTCTTTTGGTATGGTTTATTTGTTCAAATATGTTGGCTTGCTGATTTAATTATCCATATCAATTCCAACCTCTTGCCCTGGTGCAATGCCCTTAGCTGAGCTGGTTATTCTTTTATCCCTCTATATTTCCTTACAGATTTTTTTAAGCCAGGTTTAATTTCAGATGGTAATGTTTTACTTTCATCATGCATCTATTGTTACAAATGCTGCTTCTTGTTTATCTATGTGGTTGCAGTACTCCTAATTGGTAATGGTATCTGTTCAACTAATTAATGTTTCTGTGATTTGCATTATTTTTCCTCGTAAATTGTAGCTTTCTTCAGTTACGGTAGAAAGAGACAATCTGAAAATGGAAATGACTGCAATTAATAAGCCTAGAAGTGGGCATGAAGAGAACCGGATTTCAAATGATAGACTGGTGATGGTGAGTGTTTTTTCCCCTCATATACTCATTTATTTATACTGTAATTTATGATGTTAATCTCTGCCACTCTGCCTCCTGAGAGTACAGGATCTGGAATCATCTCTCTTAGCAAGGGAGAATGCTATGAGAGAATTGGAGAACAATTTGAATGATCAAAGAGAAATCATAAACCGTCAGCATAATGAGCTACAGCTATTGAATGATAAACTTGCCACTGAAGCAAGAAGAATAAAGTCTTTGGAGCGTGAGGGTGAGAGGTTACGCTCTGAAATATCTTTGTTGGAGTCAAGGTGTGTGTAGAAAGTTCATATTTTACTTTGTTGTATAGTCTTTACCTGCCCCTATGATGGGTCTTTCTATTTTCTTTTCACTATTTTCTTTTTTAAATTTGTAATTTTGCTTTTTGATGGAAATTGTTTCCTAGTTTTCATGGTAAACAAGGTTGTCAAGATATCTGAATAGTCTTGTACACAGTATACAAACAATATAACCCCTCATAGAGATTGAATTTCAGTTAATTTTGATAATCATATGTAAATAGTATGACTTCAATTTATTCATTTTATTGTTGCATGAGGAACATTTAGTAATGTGGTGAACCAATTAACCAATTAGTTTTTTGTTTAATACTCAACCAACTTACATTTGTCACCTCTTTGACAATTTGCGACTTGTTTTGTTCCAAATGTAACACATGACCCATTTCTTTCGTACCTAATCCTGCTCAGCTTGGTTGCAGTTTAGGCAGTAGGCTAGTGATTTGTTAAATTACTTTCTCATTTGTCTGTTATTGTTTGGCATAGTATGAGTTGAGATGATTAAACAATACCTGTAATACCTTAAGTTGGGTGTATGAACACATTTTCCTTATATTTGTCCCCTTTTCTACATCATAGGTGGGTCACGGTGATTACTCTACAGCAAGCACAAAGGTGTTGCGCATGTTTAACACTTTAGCAGTTGATAACGAAGCAAAACATACTATAGAAGCATTGCGCGCTGAACTGCAAAAGACACAAGCAAAGCTACAGGCTGTTGAAGAATTAAAAGGACAATCAGGTAGCAGCCACCTTTGCTTAAAAGAATGGAGTTAGCAGTTATTGCATTATGCCTTTATTAATAGTAATTTTGCTTTTAAAATGGACGGTGTTGCATAAGTTTCTGATTGTTGGTGTGTGATCTTGGATTTTCCTTAAGACTTATCCCCACTTTCAGATTTCCGTATTCTTCTTTCATGTTCCGTGCAGGTTACTGGTTCTATGCTGATCAGCATTCATACATCCTATTTGGCAAATGTATACTAATGTTGTTTGTCGCATTAAAATGGATTATTCTATTAACATTATTGTTGTATTATAGATTCTTTAACATTTTGTAACTTGGATTTATTAACTGCTTGTGTTTGGTGATGCATCTCGGTCTGTTGTTCCTAATGTTGTTGATGTATCTAGTTCTTGATCCAACATTCTGCACAAAGTTCTTTCTTATTGTTTTGATTACTATGTTTTGCTTTTTGAATATCAATATAATTTTTTCTAAGCCTAACACCATTAGACTAGATCATGTTTAGTATGGTAGAATGGGTGAGGAGGTAATGGAATTGAAGAGAATCTTTAAGATTCTCTTTTATTCTTATTCCTTTGATTGGTTCATGTGAGAATGACCATTCTTGGGAATGACCCATTCATAGAAAAAGTGAGAAGGAGCATTCCACTAAATATTGAGAGGAATGCCCATTCTCTTGGTGGCTATGAGATAGTTCTTTTTAAAACATTTTTTCATTAGTTAATCTAAAACTTAATTCTATTCCATGCTTGCAACCGAACATGGGAAGAAAACTTGTCATTCTCATCTCTATTCCACTCAATGTCATTCCTACCCATTCCCACTTCTATTCTCATTCCCATTTCCACCCATTCCATCTTACCAAACATGACCTAAGAGAATTGTTATTGGAATTTGTTAGCAGATGCCGGAAAAATAATTGATGCAGACATTCCTGAAAACTTATGCTAACTCAAAGCACAAATCGCCACCCTGGAGAAGCTTAGAAGAAAGGTAAATGGTTGACAAATGTACTAAGGTTCTTCAAGTTCTTCAAATTTAAAAATTATTTACATGATCAAATTGTACAGATATAAGGCAGTTTTTGCAGAGAAAGTTTCAGTTTTTAGAAGGGCTTGCTGCTCACTTTTTGGCTATAAGGTAATCATTACATCATCAAATTCATTAAATCTTTATGATTCACGTATAGGAATGAAAACAGTCACAGGCTGAGTATTACTGCATGAAAGGTGAGAAATTAGAACTAGTCAGCCAATCATCTAGGCACACCATTAACCATTAGAAAGATAGAAGAATGGGACATGCTATCATATGCTTACATAGTGTATGTTTTGTATTTTGAATACCTCCACATGATCACATGACAGTGACCTACTGGCATGCATGTATCATGAACACATATATTGGCCTTTGTCTTTCTGTGTTACCATACATTATGTGGACAACATGGATACTTGAAGTGTGTCATATACTATTGCTTTCTTTGTTGTAGATTGTAATGGATGATCAGCAACGTCCGAATGGAATTCCTGTGACAAGGTTTACTCTTCAATCAATCTATGCCCAAATCGATGATGAAAAGCTTGAATTTGATTATGAATCTGGAAATGCAAGCATTTTGGTGGGAAATTCATTTAATTTTTTTTTTCATCTTATCATTTCTTATTCTTTTGGGTCATCATTGTGTTTTGGATTAACATGTTTTGTTTTGGTCCTCTAGGTTAATGAGTACACTTCTCAGCCAGAGATATCTCACCAGGTATCACATATTCTTCTCCCTTATCTGTATGTCTTTTGAAAAACTTGCACATTATTGTTTAATGAGATGCATAGGATTATATATTCTAGCTTTGGAAGACCTCAATCCATGTTTCTGTAGGAGGTAGATTGTTGGTAAAGAATGAGCTTGCCATTGTTTTGTCCTTGATCATAAGGCCCTATTTGTTGGTGTGCTCAATCTTCACACTTGGTAGGTAGGCTCGATTGCTTTGGATCTAGTTTCGGAAATAGATCATTATTAGCTGATTTTGGAAGTAGATTATTGGGAGAAATAGAGAACGGGTTGGGAAAACTTGGCTGATACTCAGTGCTTTAAAATGAAAGGGTTCATGAGTGGTGTCCATAAAACCCAACATCAATTCCATAGTGAAGTTCACTATCTTGGTTAGAATCCAGTGATACAAAAATCAGTAGCTTATTTGGAGTACAGGGCAGAGTGCTTGTTGGTTGACAGGGTTCATTCTTGTTTAGGTAAATGGTGCTTATGCATGAAAACATAGGCTGTTAGGGTTGTTTGGTATGTTGTGGGAAAACAGCAATATGTTTGATGAGCGGCAACAGGTTTATGGTTTTCATCTTCATGTGGTCCCACTGTTATTGTTCCCATGATGCTTGCTTTGTCTACGTATGTCTACTTTGTTTTGTTACTTGAGTATGTCTATTTTGTTTGTTAACTTGAGTCACTGTCAGACCTCATAGCTGCAATCATGGTCTTTACCACTAAGACTGAATATTTTGAAGTTACTTGAGAGCTATCCCCTTATTTTAAAAAAAAAAATTATAGTTATGTAAATAATTTTCTGAAACTAAATTATTTTTAAATGACTTTGTAATAACACTTTGAAGCTTTAAACTGTGGCATGCATTTTATATGTTTGCTTTCCCAAAACTACTAATGAACTCATCCCCAAGAAACTGTAAGCTTCTGTTGGCACCTCAATCTCAAAGTAACATGAGACTTTATAAGTGAGTTTGGTTCCAAAGAAGTGGAGCAGGATGATGTTTTGCACATGAAAAGCTGCTCTTGAACAGCTGAGGAGGCAGTATTAATACTTTGGGAAAATTGAATATATACAGTTCAAAACTATCAAAATTGCATATTTACCCTCTAGAAAAACATAATTGAGTACATAGCCTCAGATAACACGTATAATTGCGTATATATCCATGTTGTTAGGTTTTGTTGACAGGAGCTGAGAGAATTATCATCATCTGATTCCTCTCCAACCATGACCCCTGCTTTCAGCTCCTGCTTTAGATTAATAGATCCTTGCGAATAGAGTTCTATCTACATTGTTTGTGTTAGAATCCACTCTGGTCTGCCTGCAGCTGAAGCAATGGTTGCTAGGATCTCAGGTTGCCAAGATTCCAGGGGTAGTCCTGGCAGCCTTATCCACACCGGAGCACTTCCTAATTCTCACCACATCTCTCTGAAGTTAGGCTTCCATTTCTGCAAGATGAGCACCTGGTCACCAAAGTCCCAAGGACTGGTTGACCATATGTTGAGCATATCTTCATAGTTTTGAAATCGGAAAGCATAAAATCCATTAGGTAAATCAGAGATCCCCATTGGGGTGTAGTTTTCCATTTCTTGGGTATAAGACGCCTCATAGTTTGGAGAGGTATTTTCGCTCCCATGAACTTGCCTACAAGGGTGGTGTTAACTAAAATTGGTTAACCATGGTTATATCTAAGATTTAGGGTTGGAAAATATCTAAAATACCCCCACCGTTAAATCTAATGTTTAATTTACAGTAAAATAAACTTTTCAGGGGTATATATGTAAAGGATATCATGGCCATTTTGTGTGACTATCGTTAGTTAACTGACGGTTGATCATTTGATTTTAACCCTATGGGTATATGTGTAATTATACATGTTATCTGGGTTATGTAGGTAATTATGTTTTTTTCAGAGGTATATACGTAATTTTGATATCATTCAAAGATACATCTACAAAAAGCCCTAATACTTTTTGGAACTTCTCTATTTTCATCTTTTATACATTTTCTCTTCAACTGGTACATCTTGCTTATATGTGTGATGGGGTGGCAGTTCTCTCCCTAGACTCAGCCTAATCCCCGTTTCCAACTCTCAGGGCAAGTTGTGTAGTCATTCATGCTCATTAAATTTAGATCATGCATCTGTAGTTCCTCTTTCTTGGGCATATCAAGTTTATAACATACTCCAATGCCAAACTTGTCAAACCATGCCATTGATCCTGAGAGTAAGGGTTCAAAGGTGCACAGACTTCTTTGATGCTTTCCAATCTATAAACAAATTCATAAATCATGATATATATACAAAAAAAAGAAAATTCCATAAATCATGTCTTTTAGACAACATGGTTTCACAAATCTGATATTGATAGTGTTTAATAGTGTTTATGGATCACCATCAGATGATCACCTGTATGTTGTCATGAGACATTGAAATATGAAGCATGCTGGCAGGTGGAAATATTCATAAAGAAGTGGAATTCTATACCTGCTTTCACCTCCAACTTAACCATGGAGTCCTTCAATAAGCTGGACCTTATCATGAAGTTCATCACATTTGTGCGAGACCATCTTGTGAGTTATCACTTTCATTTTACTCTCATCCTATGAATGAGATGGGTTCAACTCCGTAAACACATTTGTTATATATAAATTTTCGTGAGTAAATACTGGTATTACATGTAATTCATATACCAACCCATTTAAGATGGATTAAGGCTTAATTGTTGTATACTTTGTGGATCTATTATATTTTTTTCTTTTTTTTTGGAAAAGATGGATAAATTATATTGATTGATATAAAGTAAAAAGTTACATAATACATAGGGGGTTTCCTCAAGACCTTGATTAGCCCCGGAGCTTCCTCTATGCCTAGTATCCTTTCTAGTTGGTGTTTTCTAGTTTTGAGGTTGTGTCCTTGGAAATCATCTCTTGGCAGTGTGTTTATCTCCTTCCGCATGATTGCCAAGCTTCTTTTGCTATTGATTTCAATGCCACTAGCTTTGGCCTCTTGGGTGAGTGCATTTGTAGATCGATGTGGTCCATTTGTCTTTTGGAGGTCGATGATGGCTAAGTGCTTCAGCTGGTTGCTTGTCTTAGGTTGGTCCTTTAGCCTTCTTTGGTCTCTCCTGAGTCTTGGTATTGTTTCATTAGGGGTTATTTTTGTTTATTGGAGTGGAGGGGTTATTGGTGGCCCCTGTTGTTCAGGGGCCCTATCTTTGCTTTATTTTCTTTCAAAAGTCCTCAAGTTTCATCGGAAACCATGTTCCAAGAACCCTTGATAAACCTTAATGACATTTTGTTTAAGTCTAGATCAATGTCTTGGAGTTAGCTTGGTTTCTTATTAGTGTTAATTGGGTTATTTCCATTAACTTCATTTGTATTGAGTTCTAATTTGACCTGCATTTGAGGGGCTCTTGATGGATCTTCATTTAGGAGGATTGGATTTTTGGCTCGTGAGGTGGTGGCGTTAGCGGGTTCGAGCAGGCCATTTGGGTTGAGAGAGGCCCACCTGCTCATGAGCCCACTTTACTCTGGGATGTGCCAGGCCTCTCTCGTGCCATGCGATCTTGTTTGGTTGGTTGTTATCGTCTGAGTTGGCATGCCAGTTGTGTGGGTTGGGTCTCTGTTCGCAGAGCCCATTCCCCTCTAGACTGACGAGTTTTGATTGGCTCCTTTGGGTTTGATTGGGGCTCCACATCACCCTGTGTGGCGATACCTTTTCCTGGTAACCACATGGCTCTCCCCTCATCCATGCTTAACCTCACTTGATGCTAACTCATTCGCCTTGAGTGCCCCTTCCTCGCTAGCTTAGGTCAATGGTTTCTCTTGGCACCCGGGACAATCGCTAACGCAACGACACTACTACTGGAGCAGTGTAACATGTCTTCCAAAGATGGTTGCCTTAATCCCCCGTTCGCCTTAATCTGAAGTGGCGAGACTCCTCCTTTGTAATTCTTTTCCTTTTCTCCGTTCACATGTGGCACTCCTTTTTGGGTGGGTATGGATGCACGGGGCCCCCATTTTCGACATGGTTCTCCTTCCCTGACGTTGGTGAGTCGATCTTGGTATGGTGTGGGGCTATTTGTAACAAATTTTTATGAGCTAAGCTAAAAACATGCCTCATTGACCCAGTTTCATTTTTTTAAATGAAGAGTGCTATTTGTACCTACCAGTATTTTATTAGCTAAATTGCCTCCATAACCATAGGGTTTATGTTTTTCAAACAATGTTTTGACGTTGGATCACGACGTGCACTACAAATAGTAATTCTTGATATTTTGCCAGCTCTTCCATTTGCATGAGTTGTTCTTAAAGAATTAATTTTCCTATTATAGTAAACTCTCCCATTATCACCTTTTTATTAATTAATGCATTTCAAAGTTTATAGTACAGGTGTGTGAAACCAAAACATGTGGTTTGAGAAGGGAGATATTTTGTTGTCCTTTTGTACTTCGTCTCAACTTGATAGAGTTCTAAATCAAACGTGATGAATTAGGCGCCTGGAGCCTAGACTGCTAGTATAAAACTTATCGGTTTCCATGGATGACAGCAGTATGGCACGTAGCCAAGCAATTGACAGTATGACACGTAGCCAAGCGATTGACAGTATGACACGTAGCCAAAGAATTAGCAGCCTCC
Organism: Dioscorea zingiberensis; assembly: GCA_026586065.1. Classification (NCBI taxonomy): domain Eukaryota; kingdom Viridiplantae; phylum Streptophyta; class Magnoliopsida; order Dioscoreales; family Dioscoreaceae; genus Dioscorea; species Dioscorea zingiberensis. Next base: position 16,923,975 of record CM048822.1, on the reverse strand, counting down.
CATGTCAAGAAAAGCTCGCTACGCAATAGTCAATTCGCATTAGCGTAGTTGGCTTATCGACATCAATGATAGATGTCATACTTTGGAATTACTGCTTTACCCTCCTAATTTCATAAGATTTAAGTAAAAACACAACCTAAAACCCTAAACCCTATATGTTCACGCAAACACACACAAAAAATATATATATATAAAACAGTTGGTGTGTTGGCTGGGATCTAGAATGGACCTTTATTGTTATTAATCCAGGAATTCATTATCACAAATAAAAAGTCACCGATGCTAGTGGTGTAAAAACCGTTGGGTGTCATAGTCCCACATGACTAGTGGGGAAAAACATATGAGGGGTTTATAAGAAAATAAGAAATGAACCTATCTTCAGAAATATAAGACTTAAGTGAAACCAAAAACAAAAGTTACTTGCGTTTAAATCTGAATGAACAATAATAACACACTAATTAGTGAAGATATGAAGTATCCTAAGACCTAATAAATAGTATTAGAACTAGTTTTTTCAGTTCCAACGGTGTGGGCCCCGAGATCTAACAAGTGATATCAGAGTCAATTTTTCCGATCCCAACATTGTGAGAATATTATACTAACGTGAGGTGTCCCAAAACCTAACACAAACATCATAACTGGAAATCAAAATAATGTTGAAGTTATATGATAAGTAAATAAATCCAAGGATAATTGAGTAATTTGAGTGCAGTATGTGCCACGTCACTCTATAGTACTACCTGAAACATCATCATCCCATACTGGCACTGGGGCCCAGCTGCCAGCTGTTCTCCCATGCTCGCCTCCTTACAAATAGAGCTGAAACCTCTCCAACGTCTACTTACATTGACCAGTTTGACTTCATATTAATACCCAATCCAATCCAATCCACAATCAATGCCACCACTCTCCAAGAGAACCACCATCGAGTCCGCCTCCGATCCATCCGAGTCACCACCGAGTCATCCTCCCTACCGTGGCGTCCGCCGCCGCGCTTGGGGCCGCTACGTCTCCGAGATCCGGCTTCCGAGAAAGAACACCTGAGTCTGGCTCGGTTTCGTTCAGCTCGGCTGAGTCTGCCGCCCGAGCTCATGACACCGCCTCGTTCTTCCTACATGGTGATCAAGCCACACTCAACTTCCCGGAACTGGCTGGGTTCCTTCCCCGGCCTCAGTCCTTCTTCACCTACGGCCATTCGCGCGGCAGCCGTGGAAGCCGCGAGCTCGGCAACTCAAGGACGAGTCTCACTGAGTCAAGACGAGTCCGCCCAGTTTCTTGAGTGGGTTGAGGAGTGTTTCAGTTTTGATGACAAGGAAGATCATGTTCAAATTTAAAATCTACTTAGTTACTAATTACTATGTATAATAATACCACATTTCACTGTGCATGTGTTTTCATGGTGTCAAAATGAACATGTATTTCATTATTTCTTAATGGCATGTAATACTACTAATACGAATCATGGCACTCTATCTATATATAATAAGTGCCATGGTTTGAAGCTTTCCTTTTCATGAAAGTGAGTGTTGAGGTTTTCATTCATAGAGCAAATGGTAGTAGTGAATGAGATTTGTGAACAAAAATGGAGTTGTTGAATGAACTCTCTTACTGAAAAATTGTAGTGCAAACCATAACCTCAGAACATGATGTGTTAATTCATATTAAGATGAAATGGTTTTACAAATTGGGCTTTCATCACTGTTGGGCTGTCCATCAAACTCTCCATTTTGGGCTCCTCTTCATTGACTCTGGTTTGTTTGGTTTAAGTTATTTTCATTAATTTTTGACCATTAACAACTTATTCTTTTATTAACTTGTTAATTTTATGAAAACAATATTGATGCCCATATTATGAATAAATAAATAAACTCCAAACTTCCATTTTTGGCACCTCTTTATTTACTCTGGTTTGGTTTCAGTTATTTTCATTACTTTTTGAGCATCAACTTAATTCTTTTATTAACTTATTCTTATGATAACAATATTGATGTCCAAATTATGAATAAATAAACTCCAAACTCTCCTTTTATGGCTCCTCTTCATTGACTCTGTTTTGGTTTGAGCTATTTTCATAACCTTTGAGCATTAACTTATTTTATGAAAACAATTTTTTTTTTGAATAAGGGATAAACCCCATTATACAAGATAGTGACACGCTACATCGGATAGCGACTATCACGGCTCTCCACATTAATCTGAGCGCTGGCTCTGACGCCTCATGGATACACCGAGTGCATCAGCCTCCAAGGCGAGCCAAGCCTGTGTTACCAAACACGTGACTACTAAATCCCACCACCTGCTGCTAGCCATGTGTGCGTGGGCCACACCCACCGGGAGACTACACCATAATGATTCACCTCGCTCCGTATGAGATTTCAACTCGAAGTTCTAAGACTGCGTGGAGCTGAGAACTCACCAATTCTCAAGAGTACCTTGATGTCTATATTATGGATAAATAAATAAATAAATAAATAAATAAATAAATAATGGATGGAAATTTATTTATTTTTCACTCTAATTATGTTCAATGTAAACTCACAAAAACCATGAAGTAACCACTCACAAAAACACCATTTGATGGTAATCTCTTCCGATACTTAAACGTTCCATCTCACACACATCACACAAAGAGCATGACCAAACTGTCATACAATGTTCCCTTCAAACTGAATATCTTGCATTCTCCCACAAAGAAATAAATGATCTCCATTCTTTAATAACACAAATAACACTAATTTAAGCAGTTTCAATTCAATTGTTTATCTCTTGTGAATCCTCAATTTCTGCCTCTGATTCAGGTCTCACTTCCTTCAAACTCTCATCAGTCATTCTCTTCCCTCTTTATAGTAAGTACATCACTAGAATCACAAAGCCAAGATGATGGTATGCTATATAAATTCCTTCACATCCTCCTCTTCAGCATTGTCTATATGAACTCTTCAGCCTTTCTAATGACTATGTTCACCTGTTCTCTAATGAAGGCTATCAGCTTAAAGGTCCGCCTTCAATTGGAGAAGAAGCTACGAGGCCGGACATTACCTAACAAAAGCCATTCTCGTGCTTTGTATGTTGAGCTTCTTCTTTGGCTTGCTCTTCAGTGGCAACATGTGGGTCACCCATTGCAGAAGAGAGAAAGTAAATGGCTTGATCACCTCCTCCATCAATGATCCAAAGCTCTCCCTCATCACTCATGTATGTTTCCATCTTTATCTACATTCATGGCATTATAATTATTATTATCTCAACATAACCTATGGTTTCTGTCTGTTTGCAGTTTGAAGAGGTTTGGAGAGGGTGAACAAAGGGACATCATTGGAGAAGTTCTCCAAGACCTCATCAAGCAATTCAGTGAGCTTGATTAGTACTGTTATATATGTATGTGTATAGATCATTGTCATTTTATAATCTAAAACAATATCACCAAGTTTTTCAGGTCATTAGATAAGAGTATTTCTGCACTAGAGATGGAACTTGCAGTGGCAAGAACTAGCCAATCAGCTTCTTCCACAGAAGGTTTGATGTCTACAAACAAAGGTCTCAAGAAAGCCTTTGTTGTCATTGGAATAAACACGGCATTTAGCAGCAAGAAACGGCGAGAATCGGTTCGCGAAACATGGATGCCTAGAGGTATATATACATATATGAATCAATCTTCTTTTCTTCAAATTAATGATCATGATATTTTCCAAAAGAGAAACCTCAAAAGCTTTGTGCAGGATCTAAGCTGAAGAGATTGGAGAAGGAGAAAGGGATAGTTCTGAGGTTTGTGATAGGCCACAGTGCGACACCAGGAGGAGTTCTAGACCGAGCCATCGACGTACCAAGATGCGGAAACAAAGGATTTCCTGAGACTAGACCATGTTGAAGGATACCATGAGCTCTCCATGAAGACAAAGATTTACTTCTCAACAGCAGTGGCCATCTGGGATGCTGATTTCTATGTCAAAGTTGATGATGATGTTCATGTTAATCTTGGTAGGTATTATTATTAATTATTACATTACTGATCATCTCTTAATTACCATCTCAAATCGATCATACGCATTGCTGCAGGGATGCTTATAACAACACTTGCAAGGTATAGAACAAAGCCAAGAGTCTACATTGGTTGCATGAAATCTGACCAAGTTCTCTCTCAGAAGTATGCCCATCTATGCATGCATGCATGCTCAAATTAAGATTGATTACAACTTTGTAACTCATATTGTATAATCTCATGAACATAAGATCTTGTATTTCATGCAGAGGTGTGAGGTATCATGAGCCAGAGTTTTGGAAGTTTGGAGAGGAAGGAAACAAGTATTTCAGGCATGCAACTGGTCAAATCTATGCCATCTCCAAAGACCTTGCTGCATATATATCCATCAATGCGTAAGTTTTGATCAATTAAACACATTCTTGGTGCTCTTAAATGCAAGTTAATTACTGATAATTAAAAATTGTTTTTTGTTTTCAGGCCAATACTACATAGATTTGCTAATGAAGATGTTTCTTTGGGTTCATGGTTGATTGGTTTAGAAGTTGAGCATGTTGATGATAAAACTATGTGTTGTGGAACTCCTCCAGGTACTCCTAATTAATGATTTTTATATTAGTCTTTTAAAGATATACACATATATGAATTTTTTTTTTTTATTTACTTATATATGTTTGAGTGTAGATTGTGAATGGAAAACACAAGCAGGAAATGTTTGCATTGCATCATTTGATTGGACATGCAGTGGAATTTGCAAGTCAGTTGAGAGGATGAAGGATGTTCATAACAATTGTGGAGAAGGGGATGGGGCTGTTTGGAATGTTGTGCTCTAAAACCAAACTTTTTCAATCTCTCTTCGAGAGTCCTTTATTTTTGAGTTTTCTTGATGTTAAATGCATGATGACTTTTGAGAGTGGAACAATGTTTACTTTGAATCTTCTTCATTTGAGGTTTGAGATTTGAGATTTGAGAACAAATTTATTTAACATCTTTTTTTTTATGGTAATAAGAGCTTCAAGCTAATTTGCAATCAAGCATCTTTTGATACTCTGTATACAGGACCTATGTTCCTGTTCTTCTGGCTTCCTTTGCCAAGCTATCTTCGAGTACTGTATTTCTCTTTCTCGCTATCTATTGAATTTCCCAGCTTCTGATCTTGTCCAACATTTAATTTGTTTACACCTCCTTGTTGTCTCAACAGACCTCCAATTGTGATTTATCTCATCTTGTTTCAATATTTTAGGAAGATATTGGTTGTATGTAAAGAATACTGCTCCCAAACTTTTCATTTGCAACAGTTTTCCTATCCCCTCCTTCATTGCATGGAGTTCACCCTCAAAGGCTGATTTCACCTCACGGTTCCAAGCAGCAAACAAAACTCTCCATTAGCAATTAAAATGATGAACTCTATATATACTATACCTGTATTCTCTACTCCTTCCCCATAACTCATATCTATGTATATCTTGTGCTTGTAGTTCTCCTTCCCTCCATCTCCATCTTTGAGTTTCTTCTACTTGATTTGTTGCCTCTTCTTGGTGATAGAACTCCTTGTCAGAGCTATTAATTCCACTTCTTGCTGCCCATTTAGGGCTCAAACTCCATGCTCTGGAATATTCTCTTGCACCTAGTCTTCCATACCTACCTTAAGATGTATGCTTTCAGTACTACTTTTTATGTTGTTAGTCTGTAGGATCCCAACGCTCTCTTTACTAGCTAGCTAGTCTCCATCTCCCAAGTTTGTTCCCCTTCTTGTCCCAACTTATTAGGTGGCCCATCTGAACCTCATTCTAAACTAGCTCATACTAACATGCACTCATAAAACAAATGTCTAATAGGATTCATTTGCCAGATTACATAACAGGTAGGTCATGTGGACCAACATTCATTTTATACAAGTAGTCCCTTTTGTTGGTAGTCTTTCATGGAATAGTTTCCATAAGAAATATTTTATTTTGGGGGCCACTTGGAGTCTCCACAACTTCTTCCATCCCGCCGTGGACTTGTTTCCTACTTTAGGTCCGAAAGTGATTCATATATTGTTGTTATTAACGTAGCACCCCTCATCCCCATCTCTAGTTTGTTTGTTCTTGATCTTGACTAAGTGTCTTGCTTTTCGCATGACCTTAATTCATGGCATAACCTCTCATCTATTATATACTTCCTAATCCTAATCTATTTGCCTTTTTGTTAAATTTACATAACCCAAGCATGTTAGTCAAATCATAGTCGATTTATGAAAGTAGGCTTGATCTTTTATTGGCGATCAAATAAATCCATATAGGCTTGGAGTATGGAGTCCTTTACACTAATATTAGTTGGGGCAATTTTGTTCTGATTTGCATTGTTATATTCAAACAGGGACCTATACCCCCCAAGACATGTTAGAGCTCTTTAGCATGTCCCAAGGCCTTAAACTTCTATATTTTCTTTCCATTAAGTGTACCCACATCTTATCTTTTCCATTGACCAAATCTAGTACATGTTTGGAAAGCAGTGTTGTCTTCATTCCTTTTTAGATCCCTAATGCCCACCCATCCCTCAATTTTAGGGCTTATGACATGGTTCCCCATGTAATCAAAATGGGAGGCCCCCATACATGTGTGTTTTTGTTAGATCAAATGAACCTCCCAACCTAACTAATTTAGCAATGTTTTCCAAAAATAATCGCTAGCTATATATAGCATATATATTCAAACCATATAATAGCAATCGACATAATCAAGCAGAGTTGGCTAAAATGTCTACCAACCATTGAGAGACCGTGAGAGCCTTCCCAATCGAAAGCTAACTTTGCCTCTACCTTATCAACCAATTTTTTGAATTTGCATATTGGAAACCTGTAAGGTGATACCCAACAAGCCAGTATTTAAATAGAAATGCCCCTTATTTCAGGTCCATAATGTTGCTTACAAACTTTGTAATCCTAGAATTAAGCCAAGATGAGAAATGGACTTTAGATTGACACAATTTGTTCTCTGGCCTGTGAGGTTCGTATATATACTCATACACATGTTTAATGTTATGACATTTTTTCTTGATGCTTCACAATATAGAAGCAGATCATCGGCATATAACATGTGGTTCATATATAAGGAGTTATTGATCCTTATTCTTTTTAGTAGTTTCAAAGATTCTGCTTTGTTTAATATATTAGTAAGTACTTGCAAGACTATCATAAATAACTTTTGGCTTATATCGGGTCTCCCTTGTCTTATGCTCAAGTATTGGTTTAAACTCCATCTACCTACCCCAACATTTATAATACAAAGGCCACCAAGTAGGGTTTCCCCTACACATTCTCTTATCCATCCTACCTCATTTATTAGGAAACTTCATCTTAGCCATAGGGGCACAATGTACCAGATATGACACTTTATTTTATTACATCATAAGCCTTCTCCCATATCCATTTTAACCATCATTATTGGTAAGTGTTGGGCATCCCTTTCTAATGAGTGTGCTAGTTCCCGAAGCCATTAGTACATTATAAAAATGCTCCTCGCTACAAATGCACTTTGTTCTTTCCTATAATGTGTGGTAGAACATTCCTATAATGTGTGGTAGAACATTCCTAATTCTATTTGCTAGTATCTTTGTTATGCTTCTATAGCCAATATTAAATAGTAATATTGGCCTATAGTCCTTAATATATTAGGATTATTATTTTTCGGGATTAGGCATATATGAGAGTTTGATTCCAAGTATTAGGTAACTTAGCTTAATCAAAGAAATAAATATAGCAGTAATTATTGATTCCCCTAGCACATTCCAAAAGGCCTTGAAAAATCAAGATTGAAGCTTCATTTGGGCCGCAGGACTTAATTCCAAGCATTCCCTGTAGAGAACTTTGTAGATTTCATACCTTGTTATTGGAGTAGTTAGCCTTTTCCCTTGATCCGCAGCCTAGCACCTGGAAGTCATATGGGGAGTACTTGTACTAGCTCACATTAACATCACTATTTGTCCTGCTCCTATCACAACTTGGAGTTAGTTAATAAATTCCTCTTCAACCTACGTGGATTTGTTATTATGTCATTCATCTATGTCTTTAATTGGTTAATCTTGTTATGTGATCTATGAAACCTTGTTGCTTTCCAAAAGAACTTAGTGTTATTGTCTCCATTTTGTAGCCATTTTAATCTTGGCCGCTGAGCCCACATGGTGGTATTTTTATTTAACTGAGCTTGATGTTTATTATACATTGACCTCACTCTCCATTCTTGGGTATCCTCATTACTACGGCAGCTTTTTCTATTCTCTATCTTCAATATTTCTTCCTCTATTTATTTAATTTTTGTTTTAGGTTTCTACTACATGTCTTTATTAAGTCTTTCCTTAAGTTGTAGAACTTATAAGTCAGATTAAGCATTGGGTTGTCATTGGTTCTAGTATTCCATATACTTCTAACACTATCTTGGCATTCACTAGATTGGATCCAATCATTTTCAAACCTAAATGGTCTTTTCCCTTTCATATTCTCAAATTTACATTCAAGTAAAATTGGGGCATGATCAGACTGACATCTTGGCAAATGTTTTATCTGATAGAAGGTTGTTTCGTCAAACCACCTATCATTTGGTAATACCGCCTAATCCGCCCATATTCTTGCTCCCCCCTTTCTCGTTACCGCACTCATGTTTTGCTATATCGCACCACGTGAAAGGAGGGTCTAAGTGTTTGAGTTCAAAATACAATTGTGAATTATCAAGGAGTAAAAGAGGATTAACTTCATACCTTTATTGTGCTTACCTGCACTCTCCCTTTCTTTCCAATCGGCTTCGCACAACATTAAAGTCACCCATTAACAACCATGCCCGGAGCATAGATACTTGATATTTTACTAAGCTCTAAATCCAAGTTCTCTTTTTGTTCCACTAATTGCTTGTCATTGTATATCACAGAGACAATCCAACTCCTTTTGTTATTAAATGTAACTATTAGGTGTAAGGCATATTTTGAGAATGCAATTGGTGCTACTTCTAAATTCCTTTTCCACATGGTGATGGTTCCCCCTGGGAGGCCTATTGCTAGTATCGCTACCCAGTGCTAGCTTGTTTTGAACTTTCTATAGAACCTCCTTATTTTTTTCCTAATTTGCCCTAGTTTCTACAAGACAAACTATAGAAGCATTCAATGATTTAATCAAGTAGTTAATTCTACTCACCGTGTCCTTCCCTAATAAACCACTATAGTTCCACATTACTATATTTAACATAATATAGAGGTTTTATTGGTCCCCTTCTTTCTTTACTATTCCTTTTTTCAGCAGCTTCCTTGGGTCGTCTAAGCTCCTTTTACCACTTTCTTCTCCTTTGGAGCTCATCCCTTCTTCCAATTCCATACATTATTCTTGATCCAGAAGCTCCTTAACTTCAAATATCTTCACTTCTTCCATGGTTTCTCCTTTGTTTCCTATGAGCGCACCTGTAACCAAATTTACCATTAAAGCATGGGCATTTTGATTGCTAACCTTTGGTCCTCGGGGAGGTCTCGGTTAATGAGGTTAAGCTCCATTCCCCAATCGCCAAATTCCCCTGTGATGTGACTTGCCTTAAGATATCACGGTCTCCGCTTGGGCCTTCTCCCAATCATATATGCTTTATTTTTATTCTTATTTTTTTGAGAACTCTCAACCTTCTTTCATGGTCGACCGTGAATAACCCGCCTTCAACTCCTCAAGCGGATGTTACACCTCAAATGCCGTGGATTACATCTCGCCTAAGGTCAAGTAAACCCTATAACCTAACATCAATGAAACTCAAGAAATAATTAAAAATAAGTAAACACCACTTATGGTTCAACATGTACTTAATAAACCTAGGGGAAATAACAAACATAGTGTTCAAAAAATTATAGTCTCACACAATCCATAAAAACATAAATAACTTGCTATAACTGGGCCGGTCAGAGCCATCTACACATATACAAGTCCTCGCTCCACTACTTTAGATACTAGCAGGGTCCCTGTCTATAACCTGTAGTGAAAAACATAAAGGAGGGAAATATGAGCTACACAAGCTCAAATGAGTTTAGACTTACTCTACTACACATGGTGTGAGATATAAAGCATCACATATTTGTCACTATCAAAATATCAGTACAAGTATAAGGAAAGCGGAAGAAATGCTAATCTATTTTATTATCTTTAATCACATTTAACATGTCATGCAACAACCTGAAAACCCTTTATAAAACCAATGAGAGTCATATAAAATATCGCATCGTGAATATAATCAGATATATATGATACCCCAAGTGTCTAGGATGCCTCATCGCGACATCAGAATCTCCTCGTCGGCCTCAACGCATCTAATCAAATCCCGACAAATGAAATATCAAAACAGAAAACACTATTAGCCTCTATATATTGATCTCTAGTGCATCCCCTACTTCAACACTCATGTATAATACCGTGAGGACTAGGTGACCTTCAACACACGCCGTAGCCTAGCGGCCCTCATCAAGACGCCATAGCCTTTAAGGTCGGCCTCAATGCACCACCATCAGCTTATATATATAATGATACCTGGCACTCTCAAGGGTAGAGGAAGGGGGTGTTTAAATTTTTAAAACCGAAAGTTTGAAAAACAGATAGTTTGGGTAATCAAAAATCAGAGTTTAAGGAAAACTGCCGCTTCCCTAACCTGGTATCATACCTCACTAACTCAATCACTGATTCAGCTCGAGTAAAATCGGGTATGTTTACATAGGATGCAAATATACCGATATTCTAATCATTTATTTCCATTGTCCTATCTCTGTTCATTACTCATTTTTCACATATATTTACAACCACATCAAAGACAGAACAAATAGAATTTCAAGCATATATATAATGTATGCAGAAATCCCTGACATTTCACAAACACTAAGAGAAACTCATTTAATTCATTAAAGCAAATCTCCCATGAAATCTCGGAGCAAAGCATCAATATTTCCAAGTCCACTCACTTGATGTCCCGCAAATTAGGCTTGACTCTGACCTTCCACGCCTCAGGCCTTTTCCCTTTCCCTAGAAATTATAAGGATAATAATAAATACCAAAGGTACTATTCCCATATTTAACTAAACCTTAAACCAAGGATAAACTCTTATTCCATATCTCTTTATATTTGGTCTACAAACATAATTAACCTACCCATAGTTTATGAGTTAACATGAAATTCAACATCATCATGCATACCCATCAACATATATTTTTGAGACTATCACGCCGCTGTAAAAGTAGCAACGCCCTTGTTGTTGCCTTTGGTGGGAGCTTGCAAGAATTGCTGTTGTCAGTCATGCAAACTCCCTCTTCCACCAATTCACTCCAAATTAAAATCCCATAATATCATGCTTGGACCCAGATTCCAGGCCTCGAGCACGTGCACACATCGGATGTAACCAAGTAGAGGTGCACCTCACTCGGGTCAAGGCCTAGGTAAATAAGAACATACCACAGATAATAAAAACATAATCCAAATAATATGAATAAAATCCGTAGTACTACAATAGAAATAAAAATAAGGGTTCAGTCACCCTACATAAGCCAAGGCCCTACAAGGGTCGTACAAATAAATCTCACACTCAAAGAAAACATGAGGCCCTCAACCTGCAGAAAGATATCTCATCTCTGCAACTCCAGAGTACGAGTCAGCTACTCCTCAGTATCTGAAAGAGAATAAAACAAGGGTACGAGCTTTTAGAATGAAAGCCCAGTAAGTACCCCCGCAGGGATCACAAGGAAGTCATGTAGTATTAAAAAGATAAGCTAACAACAAGCAGATCAAAGAAACATAACCGAACAATCAAGTGGGGACCACACCCCGCACTATCAATCATCAAGGAGTCTCATACCTACCACAAGACTAGCAACAGTAAGGACCCCTAACACATCTACAATCTCAAGCTCTGGAAGAGAATTCCAAGGAAAACTCAGCAAGCATCCCCTGGCTCACACTCATCACCTCGGCCGGGAACGAATTCTCCACCTTGAGTCGGTGGCGCCACCTCCTCAGACGGTCAACACCGGCCAAGCTTAATCAATCCCATCGGACGGGTCGGGACAACTAGAGTATCCTTCCTCTAGTGTGGAAAGCTAAAATGCCAGAGTGTCCTCGGCCTTGGGCGTTCCGCAACGGAACCCCATGCTCCACTGATCCGGACGGAAGAATAGAACTCAACTGGCGCACCTACCCGCCAAATAAGTACACATGTGCCCATGGTCAAGTGCTTGGCAGTGAGCATGATCGTGAGCATTCTCTCAAGCATAATAACCATACACATATAACAAGGAAATAATCTAACAAGTCGACATCTACTATGTGTATGTAATCAACGAAGAGATCATTGAACAAATCAATAAGGCATTCTAAAAACGAAAGTAATCAACCAAGACAATAACCCATAATTGGGTGGAAACTAGGCAAGAGTAACTTACCTCTATCGAGACGTCCCAAATCACGCGTGCGTTCCTCGGGCGTGGTTTTCACACTCTATATCGTATATTTGGCAATATAGTCTATGTCGCAGAATGGTGACCGCCATAAATACTACATGTCTCTATTGCACGCGTATGATCCAAAATGGGTCATAGCTTAATCAAATGGGCCCGCTTAGCCTCATGGACATTACTAGTCTAACTTCTTTGCTTGTACTTGAAATGTGAGTTTGCCTTAAATAATTGGAGCCCAAATCCATTTAGTCAAATGTGTTATCATATATTAGTGGTTAAGGCTTCCTATTCTAGTTGTAGAGTCTTGGGATCCAATCTCCACCGCCATCTTTATCTTTTTCTATCAGAATTTAATAATTTGGTCGGACCTAACCTCGCTTTCACTTGACCAAGCTCTAATTCCCCAATTGGTTGAACCTAATACATCAACCTGACTTGACCCAACCCTTTAACTTCAACGAACCCAATCCCCCTAATTGTTTGGACTTAATCCCTTTAGATTGATTGGACTCCTATTCTCTCGAGTCATCGGACCTAACCCTCAAATCGATCGGGCCCAACTTTTTCTTGTCCGACCTAATCTATTAACTTATTAACTAGGTCCACCTATTTAACTTGACTCCGACCAAACCCTGCTAGCCCTCTTTAATTTTATAATAATTCCTCATTTTTTCGACTTAAATCAATCACCAAAATAAGGTGGAATGATAGATTAAAACAAAAGAAGAAAAGAAAAGAAGAAATTTAGAAATTTAAAACTAATTATTCATTTCATGAAGTAAAGGAGGTTTGAGATTTTAATTGAAATATAGGGGTTAAATTTGCAAAATGTCAAAAAATCTCTTAACCGCTAGATCATGTTTCCAGGAAATTTCCTACGCTTTTATGGTAAATTTATAGATTTGCCCTCATCTTTTCTCAAAAATATTCAAATGTCCACGCCTCTTCTTCTTCTATAAATAGACATTCCTACTACTCAATACTTAGCATCTTGCTCTCTTGCTCTCTTGCTCTATTCTTTTTCATCCTCCAAGTTCCATTGGCGAAGCCCTGCAAAGATCAAGAGTCTTCAAAGATCAAGAGTCTTCAAGTATTAAGTTTTCCTTTTACCAAAATCTCTTTGATACTTACACATATAACCATCCATATGAATGAGTTTTCCAATAGTTTTACAATGGTTTTTCATTTCTTACACACATAACCATCCATATGAATAAGATTTCCAATGTTATGAAGAGTTTTACAAAGGTTTTTAATCTCCATAGAGGAACATAAATGTGTTTTAACAATCAATCGTATTCCGACTGTATTTCTCTTTTATAGAGTAGTAGACGAATTATTTTTCATAAACTTTGTATACAAAGGTTGTAGATCATGATGTCTCCTTCGTGCCTGCAAATTTTCAGAATTTTTCATGAAAAATCCAGTTTTTAATGATTTTCCAAAGAGGGACTGCTGGTCCGTTTTTAGTGCAAGTTTGCTACTGGAAACAAGATCTTGTCATCTCTTTCTGGGGTAATAGACGAATTATTTTTCAAAAACTTTGTGAACAAAGGTTGTGTATCTGGATGTTTCCTTTATGCCTACAAAATTTCAGAAATTTTCATGAAAAATACAGTTTTTAATGATTTTTACAAAAAGGGCCTACTGGATCTGTTCTTCTGCTGGGAACTGGACATGTCACCATATTTATGGGGACCATCCAGTGCTCTTTGGAACTGGATACAAATAAGAAAGTTTTAGTAAGATATGTTATCTACTACATACAAAAATTTCAGAATATTTGGACATTTCCTCATACTTGTGTTGGACTTTTACCATGATCTGCTGAGTTTTTACAAACCTGCTTTGTAACATCATCATTGCATATGTTTTTTTGTTTTTTTACCACTTAGATCTATTCATAGACTACCGTAGCTTGAACAATCATGCTTTTAAACTATACGAGAGAATGAAAGATTTGAAACGACAATGACCTCACTTTTATTATGGCCGTAGAAAATCCACAAGGGTGTTGACAGTAAGACAAGACAAAGACGAGCTAAGGTAAGGGATCCACTTTTTTTTGACGGGGTAAAGTTAACCCTTTTCTTACAGTATTTTGATTTCTATGGGTTAACCTTGAAGCTTTTCCATGGCTGAATTCTTTATATGTGCTCTATGGCTATATTTTCTGGTCTCCTTATGAACAAGGAATATTTGCAATCCTTTATTTTCTTTGGGATTCAATGCCTTATTTCTGCTTTTTAAGTCTGGATAAATGTTATGTTGTGGCCAGGTGGGCGGGAATTATACAGACCCTCAATGCATTGGGTAAAGCATATCCACAGGAATTGGTAGACCCGATGGATAACAATTATGGTGTCATGGCGGTTAGCCCTGACACATTTATGAAAAGTAAGAATGAAGTCACGGCGGTTAGCCTTGACAATTTTTATGACATCCAGACTATTCATGATATCTTTTCACCTGTTTGATGCTTATGTTTGATGTTTAGTTATTTCAATGACTCTACTTTCACAGTTCATGTTTTTACTCGTACAGTTCATGTTTACCTTACTGGGCTATTTCAGCTCACCCCTTTATTTCTTTGATTCCCCACTCCAGGTGAGCTAGAAGTCTAAGGAGGAGAGTGGCGTCATAGGACGCTAGGCTGCTCAAGAATTTAAGGTTATGTGTTTAGTATTTGCCTATGTATAAAAGGTTGTAATAATGTATATAGTGTCCTAAACTCCTAAACTTCTAAACTTTGATCATTATGATCTTGGGGTGTAATAAAGTATGTAAGGATTATGTATGTTTAAGGTATGTTTTT